>JBAMCJ010007677.1:0-433422 GCA_037075205.1 Drosophila prostipennis | reverse complement strand
GTATGCTAATAAAAAAGAACAACCCGAAGACAAGCAGAAGCAGAAGCAGAAGCTACATAAACATAGCATCCTCCTGTAGAACACCGAATGCCAAATGAAAACCCGTCATCGCTGGATTGTTAAAAGAGCACGAGCACGCGCTCGAAAACGAAAGACTCAAGACACAAACTTCTTGTCAACAAGTCTTTTGAGTCTTTGAATATGCGAACGTGCTTTCATTGCACATTTGAGCCGCACTTGATTGCCACTTTCCATTATGAGTACGAGTGCCGCCGGCCAAAGGAATTTCTGGGCGGCCATGGCGATGGATGCATTTTCATTTTCATAATTTACGCATCTGGGTCACTGTGCTAATTGCTTGTAATTATACCCGTTACTCGTAGAGTAAAAGGGTATATTGTATTCGTGCAAAAGTATGTAACAGCTAGAAGGAAGCGTTTCCGACCCCATAAAGTATATATATTCTTGATCAGGATCACTAGCCGAGTCGATCTAGCCATGTCTGTCTGTCCGTCTGTCCGTCTGTCCGTCTGTCTGTCTGTCCGTATGAACGCTGAGATCTCGAAAACTATAAAAGCTAGAGGATTGATATTTGGCATGAAGATTCTTGGAGCTCCTACGCAGCGCAAGTTTATTTCAAAAAGGTGCCACGCCCCCTCTAACGCCCACAATAGTTAATAAACGATTTTAAAAATTTAAATATTTCGGAAAAGTAAAAATGCAGTTTTGTTGTGTTTATCAATACCTATCGAAATGTAGAAGAAATTTTTTAAATCGGACCATTCGTTAAAAAGTTATTGCTGATCAAAGTTCATATCTCCATCGCACTCCCTTTACACAGAAAAAAAAATGACAAAATATCAAATTGAAATTTGTTGGTTAATTTGACTTTTTTTTAGGATCAAGTTTTGTCATATCGATCTACAATGAATAAAAATTAGATTTATCTTATTTCATATTAATTTTTGAAAATGAGAAATGTATATTTATAATTTACATGAAATCATATATGTCTGATAATATATGATATTAAATGTCAACCTATCGCGATATATCGTTTCGAAATTAGTTCGAAAGTGGTCCACAGTTTACAACACTGTGAATGTGAGACTGTGCAGCACTGCAACTCGAGCCAACAGCTGGAACTCTGCGACGTTAAAATATCGAGAATAAGGTGAGTTTGCATTATAAAATTACATTAATTGGTTTTCTTATTGAGTTCTAAGTCGAAACATTACAAAGTGGTGGTGATTTTAACTTTGCCGTCGAGTTAGCACACAATTTAAAGACATTTCGGTTCTCAATGTGTGTGTGGGGACAGCTTAATTAATGGGTTTTTCTGCCAATCCAATTCCAGATGCCATTAAGCAAATGCTCAATTAGAACTCGCAGCAGCCGAAGGCCTTGGCCCCCGAGCCCGTGTGGAAGATCCTCATCTACGATCGCGTTGGCCAGGACATAATATCGCCCATAATTTCCATCAAGGAGCTGCGCGAATTGGGCGTTACCCTGCATGTGTAAGATCCACTGAGATCCTCCAGAGATCTAGTTTATATATACCCATTATCCCATCCAACAGGCAACTCCACTCCGATCGCGATGTGCCGGCCATATACTTTTGCCTGCCCACCGACCAGAATCTGGACAGGATTCAGCAGGACTTCTCCTTGAACTTGAACTTCCTGGCTTCCATTATGCGCAGCAAAATCGAGAATCTGGCCGCCGCCGCCCTGCGCGGGGCAAATATCCAGCGGGTTTATGTGAACTTCATCAGCCTGGAGGATGACTTCTTCGTCCTGAAGCACCAGCAGAGCGAGCAGCTCTCCTACTACGCCATCAATCGGGCCAACACCCGCGACGAGGAGATGGAAGCGCGGACTCCAATGTGGACTCGCTATTCGCTCTGTTTGTGACCCTGGGCAATGTGCCCATCAGCCGGTGTCAGCAAGCTGGAGAAGAAGCTGCGCGAGAACCTCTGGGATGCGCCTTGTCGTATCGGCCGCTGGTGCACGATGTCCTGGACCTGGGACTGAACCTGGTCTAAGTGGAGGATGAGTCGGCCAGTGCGGGCAAGTTGAATGACTCATTATCACCCTGACCTTTGAACCATATTAATACTTGTTTCCCTTAGGAGCCCGCAAGAAGCCGAAGGCCTGCGAATTGGGCCGCAACGACCGCTTCTGGATGACGCACAAGGGCAGTCCCTTTCATGCAGTTGATGAACAACTTAAGAAGTTTATTAAAGAACATGATTTGGATATTAAATTATTCAAATATTTATAATTATTATTATTTTCAGAATGTGGCCCATCTATACATATGTATACCGATTCCAAAAAATGTGAAATGATTAGAAATAAATTGTTTTAATATAAAATAATAATTTTGTTTTACTGGGAGGGTACTGATATACACGAATAAATAACATTTTGATGACAAAAATTAATATGAAAAATATCGGTTGGATGACAAAAATTTATATGGAAAATACCAGTTGGATGACAAAGAAGTTCAAATGTCATGTTTCAAATGAATCTATTATAAGATCGAATTTATAAAAAAAAATATATGCTTGATATTCTCGAAAATATCAAATCGGTATTTTCGAAATGTTGGTGCTGCATTAAATCATATCGGCTGGAAATTAACATGAAATAATGTTGATTTTGGTGCAATTTAATATCATTTTTTTTTTCTGTGTAGCCGAGTGACGGGTATTAGATAGTCGGGACACCAACCCGACTATAGCGTTCTCTCTTGTTATTATTCAATATGTGAGGCACGGCTTTCTGGTCGCGTAGAAAGTGCTAATTTAATTAAATTCCAAATTCAAAAATATTGAAACGAGTTATGGAGGCATATAAAATTCCAAGACGTTCATCGCGGTTCAATGAACTCCGCCCAATTGCTGACCCAATTCATTCCGAGAGGAAGGAAGGAAGTCAGTCGTCTGCGGATTAGTGGAATCGTAATCGTAATCACTTCCCTGCCGCACTTGGCTTTCACATTACACAATTCGCCTTGGTCTCTCTGATTAACTCATTTCCCCCGGGGTTCCCACACAATCATGTTGGCACAAAGTGCATAAACACCATAACTTTCGCCTTCTGCCGCCCCCCGCGAAGAAGAAGTCCTACTGTTTTGATATAGAGCACCCGAAAAAGTCACACGTCTATTACGGACCACCGCAATTAGGTGTAATTTTTAATGGCACCGAAGGGGTGGCAATCAAAAGCGTGGTAAACATAATTACGACGACAAAACGAAACACATAATAGCGAAAATGCTTAGTTTTAATTCCCCCCTGCGGCCGAATGTTGACAAAGAGCAGCCAGCGGAGTCATTAGACACCCGGGCCAATCTAGTGGAGCCCAGACCCTAACACTCAACTTTAAACCGTCTCTGGCGAGCTGATTTTTAAACCAGATAGGTGGGGGAAGGGGGTCTAGAGAGGGGTCTCTCGGCGCTTTCCTACATTTCTTATTTCTTTTCAATGGCACGGCCAGCAGCAGCTGCAACTTTCACTTTTGGCAGCCAAAAATTTCTCGCTCAGCTTCTGAGTGCTGTTCGCTTTGGCTGCTTTGCTGCTGCGGCGCCAGAGAGAATTATTTATGGCTTACCGAATTTATGCCTCAACTTTAACCGCAATGTAAAGAGCCGAGGCAAAAGAAACAGAAACGCACACACGCGGCAAAGTAGCCAAACCAGAACGGTAGGACGCAAAATAAAAATAATTAAAATCAGTGAAATTTTTGATTGCCCCCTTGGCACTCCTCTCTCCGCTTCGATCCGATTCGAACCTCTCCGCAGTGTGAGGCAACTTGTAATCCCAATTCCAAATACCGAGGAAGCCAGTCTTCCTGTGCCCGCCGGTCTGCCTCACGTTTTGTTTTATTTTCCTTTTTTTCTTATTTTTTTTGGTGAATCAGCCAGCCAGCAGATACCAGTAACAGATACCCAATACCCAATGGAGGTACCACAGAATAAACCAACAACGACTGAAAGCCGTGTACGTAGCTCAGCTGACCCCGTTAACGATCTTTGGACAAACAGTCGATGGCGAGTGCGGATGGAATGTGGACGGAGCCTGGTCGTGGGCTTGAAAACCCTATGCTCAAGATCCCGGTTGTATTCACGTGCACATTTAAAAAATTCTAGGATTTATGTCAAGTTTTAAGATCTTACTTATATTGGCACTTTTGATTTATGTAAAAATATATTTACAGAGTTCTAAAATAAGTTTTAGTAATGTTTGTGTTCTTCTGGGGAGCCTTTAGTAGGATAATTGAATTACTGCTATTTTTTAAAAATTTATATTTTATAAAGACTTATATTACATATTTCAGTAGGATGATATTACTGTAAAATCCAAAGCTAATTAATCATCTTCGTTTGCCCCGTGCATTACGATAGTCATTTTCCCGACCTTAGGCAGTTTCCATTTTGATGGCCTTAGGTTTTTTGGCATTCCCAAAATCACCGCCGTCTTAGTCATTCGAATTAATTTGCATTTCTTTCTGGCGAAAAAAACGAAAAGGCGCAACCAAGCAACAAAACACGAGAAATTTCACTTTTTAAGGTGCGTAATCGCTCTTGGCCACCACACCACTCACACTCATAAATCCCGGCTATGATCTCTGCGGCCTGTTGCCCGATGTTAACGTTAAAGTTAACGCTAACAAATGCTGGCAAGTGCACACACCTCGGGCCAAGTCTCGTGAATCATTCGAGTGTTGCAATCACACGAAATTTCGAGCAAATTCCCGTGAACCGAAAGCAATCACAGGCCAAGGAAATCCGCGATCGGATTTCCGCTCTCTCGTTCGGGGCGAAGATAGAAAGTGACGCCCACATGCTAAGTGCCGATTAGCATATAGAAATGAATAACCCCATTGGCCAAATCAGGCGGAATTCCTTCAGTCAGAAGACATTTGATAAATACATATAAAAAGCAGAGAGACTTTAAAATCAATAAACCGAAATAGCCGCTGACCGCGTCTAAGAAATGGCAATGAAAGTCAAGGCAACGTGCCTGAAATCTTAATTATAATAATACGCATTCGCAGGTTCTTCAAAGAGAAATGGTGAAATTTCAGCTTGCCGCCACAGAGTGTGAAGTTCAAGCCGAGCACTTCAAATGCCACACACACACACCACACACTCTCCGAAACTTGAATTTGTTGCTATTTTATTAATTTTTATTGAAGTCGACGACGGCGAGTCGAAATTTACAACAACTTATGGCACAAAGCGAGGAAATTATGCGATGCACACATGCGCAGACTGTTTGAATTTTACAATGGAATTGCTATTATTAAAGTACTGTCCGAGCCATCAAATGGAAACTGCTTAAGTGCTGATTTGAAGAAAAAGCGTACGGAAAAGCTAGCCGGCGTTGAGTGACAGGCAGATAGTTGGCAAAACTGTGGATGTACATAAATAATTATGTTGCTAAAATATTTAAAATGCTAAATAATGTATTTTGATTTTTATACCCGTTACTCGTAGAGTAAAAGGGTATATTGTATTCGTGCAAAAGTATGTAACAGGGAGAAGGAAGCGTTTCCGACCCCATAAAGTATATATATTCTTGATCAGGATCACTAGCCGAGTCGATCTAGCCATGTCTGTCTGTCCGTCTGTCCGTCTGTCCGTCTGTCCGTCTGTCCGTCTGTCCGTCCGTATGAACGCTGAGATCTCGGAAACTATAAAAGCTAAAGGATTGGTATTTGGCATGAAGATTCTTGGAGTTCCTACGCAGCGCAAGTTTATTTCAAGAAGGTGCCACGCCCCCTCTAACGCCCACAATACTTAATATACGATTTTAAAAATTTAAATATTCCGGAAAAGTAAAAATGCAGTTTTGTTGTGCTTATCAATAAGTATCGAAATGTAGAAGAAATTTTTTAAATCGGACCATTCGTTAAAAAGTTATTGCTGATCAAAATTTATATCTCCATCTCCCTCGCACTCCCTTTAGCCGAGTGACGGGTATTAGATAGTCGGGACACCAACCCGATTATAGCGTTCTCTCTTGTTTTTAATAAAATGTTTTATTTTTAAAAAGTTGAGCTTGAAATAATATCGTATATTTTTTTTTCTCGATATTTAATTTGTGTTTTCCCTTCAAAACATCGCTATTATCGAATCGATATTGTCAAAATATCGAAAATATCGATCATTTTAAAGCTCTTAAAGACTACTATCATATTTCCCACTGTGTAGCAAAAACGAAGCACGAGCTGGGGGCTCAAATAAAAAGGAAAGTGCTCAAGGTGCTGCCGAGTCGAAAGACAAATTCAGAGAGCGGCGATAAGGCAGATAAGCGATTGCGAGCGATGATTGACTATGTTCGCCGATGGATATGTACCATTTGCAGAATCGCCGCACGTCGCCGATCTGGGCAGCCAATAAATCTTTCAAGGCTGTCAGCTCGCTTTTGGCTGGGGAGTGTGACTGACTTCCTCGGCAGAAGAGGCGCCCGTAAATGGACAGATCTTGTACTCGTAGGTAATTCGGTTTAGGCCTGCTGCCTCTGGCATTTCTTTTATGGTCACTTGGCTTTTTGGCTCACTGGCTGCTTGCTGGGTTGTTGGTAATGCAATAGCAATAGCTGCGCTGCGCCCGCGCGTGCCATCCAGTAAATGGGTTGGCTCCAAGTTCTGTTTCTGCTTCTGCTTCTATGATTCCTATGATTCTGCTTGGCCCGGCATAGCTGAGCATATTGTATGATTCTGGCTTGCCAGCCAATTTGGGTCGCTGGCGATGGCTATAAATCAGCAGGCGGACTCCTTAGCGGCCGATTGGGAACGCTGCTTCGACCTTTTGGGAAAGTCATAAATTAGCTAACGGTTGGCTGCCAATTGATCTCGTTATCTCCTCGTCTGCGAATTGAATAATTCGCGCCCAATGCATAACAGCCGCCAGCCAACACGCAACCCATCGGCTCTCATGCAAAGTGTGAATTCATTACCAGAATTCAATTATTGTGCACTTTACATAACGCCAGGCGATGGTCAATGAACCTGACAATTTTTTGGCCCACGGAATGCGGAATGTCGGAAACAAGTTAACGTCAATTAGCATGTAGTCCACGATTTGTGGGTCAACCGAATTTGATGGGGAGGAAAGTAAGCCATCGCGAGATCTCAACTTGAGCAAAAAATCCACTCTTGGCAGAAGTTGCGTACATAATTATTCTGGCACAAAAAGTGAGCCACTTTTTTCTACCGCCTGCTGCTTTGCAAATGTGCAAGGGCCGGCGACAAAAAACAAAAAACAGAGACGCAAAACAAAAGACTTAAGGCACGAACTCGTGTGGGTTGCTGGGCCTGCCCTGATTTCCAGCTGGTGACCAGCAGGAGCCCGCTGCATTTAGCTTTTTGTGCTCTTTGTGTCGAGTGCAGCATGCTAATTAGCTGCAACCGTAATGGCCGACAAGCATTCCTAACCGCTTAACCCACAAATCTTACCCGCAAACTGGCTGAATCTGGCTGATATCCTTGGCTGCGGTGGCCCAAAGTATTCCACTAATTGAGTTGGCTACTCAAATAGCCAATAGAGTTCACACAAAAGCACAGAGACCGAGCACACACAACAATTACCGTTGTTGCGATTTCCGCTGACGGTGCCGTACGAAATTCGATTCGATTTTCCAAACACGTCTCACACTTTTCTTTTCTCCCGGCTCGCGTTCAATATTGAATTTCTGGTATTTGCATTTCTCTCACGAAAGAAGCTGAAGACACGACGCGACCGCTGCCTTCGACGGCCAGACACTGAATGAAGTTGTGCGGCGACAAAAGAAATTTTTATTAAAAAGAAAGCACTGCCAGCAGGTAAGACATCTGCAAGCGGTTAAAAACGGTTAACAGAAGCCGCCTGTTAACTTTTAACTGGTGGTGGAAATTCAAAATCAAATCTACTGCAGTGGAACATTTTAATTGTCTGCTGCAATTCGGGCATTTACGAGCCGCTTCCGAGTGATTGCTATAAAAGCGATAACTGTTTCGGTTCTGCTGATAAGAAAGTTGGATTAGAGTCCCCCCAACGAAAGTTTAATGACTTAATTGATCAAGAAAGTTTCTGCCCAGAACTTAAATGCCTACTTACACTTGAATAGCTCGGCCCCAGACAACAATTCGTTTTCCCAACGAAAGCTGACCAAGCGAAGCTATTAAGCTAGAAACTTTTTACTTGGAAAATCACTCTATTAAGCCCTAATATCTTATATAAAATCGCATTTAATGCGCAAAAAGAGGTGCCTAATGACTTTAAGCTCATACTTAAGTGCCTGATGTTACGTGCATTTGTACAGAAGACAGCCGAAATATTTCGGTGGCTCTGGCTCAGAAAACGCCACCGAACTTCCAAGCAGCAAACAGTGAAAGCGGAAGCACTTATTATTCTCTGTATTTTGCACCGCTGAAAAAAGTGATGGACAAAACGCTGGAACGACAACAGCAATCAAAGCAATACATATAATTACTTCATTCACAAACGCAACCGGAATCGGATCAGGGCCACAAAGTTTTGAAGCACTGGCGAATAAAAATTGGGCATTAAATAAGCGGAGGAAAGCGGCTGGTTATCACTTTCAGATCTCAGTACTCCAATGTTTTGTTTATTCGCCCGATTTTGCTTTAATTTTATTGATTTGTTGCATAACGTATCTGTAATTATTTATTAATTATATGTGCTTTAGAAGTGAGAGCTTGGATAAGAAGCATAATTAAATCAAAGAAAGTATTCCTAATTACACTTATTAATATCTTTTAAAGAGACGTTCTAAATTTCTGCAAATTACTTTAAATAAAATATCATTCGAAAGTGATGTGGGTCGTTAGCATAATTATCTGATTAAAATACGAATTATTTTAGTTAACACGCTTTTTTATCTAAATAAAAGAAAACATAAACAAAGTTTATTTTAGATTCTGTCTGAATTTTTGTTCACAAAAAATCAGTATTTTATCCGAAAAAATGCAACAAATTGTCCAAATATAAAATGTTGTGTCGCGTTGAGTTCGTTATTAAATGTACTATCAATTAGCATTCAAACCTAAAAATCTAAATTTTTGAGGATTTTTTTCAAAAAATTGTGATGTAACCCCTTATCAAAAATGCAAAATTGGCAATATTTCCAAATACTTTAAATATGCCCGAAACTTATGTGGAAACTGAAATTAAACTATACCTACATAAATAAAGTTCCATATACTAGTACCTACATTTAATTGTGTATTAAGGGCCTTAATTCATTCATTCAACACAAATTCTACTCACTGGGCTTAAATAAATAAATACATTTATTTTGACCACAATGTTTTGTATAAACTAAATTCTGCGTATAGTTCAAAGGTGATTCAGAACCATTTGATTAGTCTTTGCTGCTAGGCAGCAAACAGTCACTAGAGTACGCACACTCGTCGAGGGGTCGGTGAAATTCGTCCTTTTAGCACTCAGCGCGCCTGGTTGAAGGGGTTGTCCGGGGACTTGTTCCACTCCTTCATCAGCAGCTGCTTCCACTGGGACATGCGGAGCGAGGGGTTCTCGGCCTTGATGCGGGGCAGATTGTTGGCTTCGAAGGTCTTGTAGGCGGCGCGCATTCGCTTCTCGGGATGCTTGTCGTCCTCGCTGTCGTTGACACTGAAACAAAGAGGATTTAACATGTAATCTATCGCTGCTTTTGTGATCTCCTAGAAGTACTCACCTTAGCACCACTATAGCCTCGTCAATGTTGGAGGCCACATCCGTGTCGGCCATGGATCGGTTGAGGTTCTCCTCGACAACATGGTTTTGCACCACCACTCTCGTGGCCGCCGGCTTGTTGGCCTCGTTGATGGCCTCAATGACGCGCTGCTTCTTCTCGATCTCCTCAAGAATCTGCTGGCGGTTGATCTTGGCCAGCGGTTGCTTGCGCTGCGTGTTGATGGAGGACATCTCCTGGTCGAGGAGCGCCTTGGCCTCCGCCTTCCGCTTGGCCGCCTCCGCCCGCTTGCGATCCTCCTCCTCCTTGCGCTGCAGTTTCTTGGCAAGATTCTTGTCGTCATCTTTCCACAGGCGATCCTCCGCCTCCTTGGTCTTCTTTTCTTGCGTGGCCTTCTTGGTGGCCTCCTTGCGTTCGCGGGCCTCCACCGCCTTCGAGTTCATTCCCATTTTCTTTGGCATTGTGTCCTTAAAGTGCTTTCCTTTCCTAAAATATTGTCTTTTTTTATTGATTTGAGGCCAGTGTGACCAGAGCTAGAGCGCTAGAATGCCTAATGTCAATCACCAAAAGTACCGTAATAAAATACTAAGAAATTAAATTCTTTTCGTTGCAAATAAAATAAAATTTTCAAAACTATCTACACTTTTTTGAATAATTTTTAAGCTGAAACAATGATTTAATTTGAATGCAGATTTTAAAACTATTTCTTTCGATTCTTTCGTTGCTACTTTTAATAACCACATTTATTTTTAGTTTAGCTTACCATTTGTTCTTATTTTCTCTATTTTTAATAGTTTAAAAATTAGAATTAAATTAATGAATTCAAAAATGATCTATTTTTTATAGCGTTGCTATTTTTGTTACCGCGACTTTAAGTCCCTGGTGCAGTATTTTTCCCAACATGGTCACACTTTATCCCCTGGCATTTGTTTTGTTTACCTTTTCACCACATTGTTATTGATAAACTCCCGCAAAATGGACATCCTAAAAGCAGAAATAGCTCGTAAACGAAAGCTCCTCGAGCAGAAGCAGCTGGTGGACGACAAGAAGAAGTACTTCAGGCGCGGCGACCTGAACGCCAAGGACACGGAGGAGGTGCTGCAGAAGGTGGGCTACAAGAAGCAGGAGTCCGTGGAGGCCCAAGGACAGACCACCGAGGGAGCCTACAGTTTTGTGGCCGACGGCCAGAACATCCTGCCACGCACAGAGGTCATCCGACGATTGAGGGAGCGTGGCGAACCCATCCTGATATTCGGCGAAACGGAGCCCGAGGCCTTCGACAGGTTGCGCCAGTGTGAGATCTCGCAGCCCGAGGCAAATCGTGGATTCCGCAACGACTTCCAGGAGGCCATGGAGCAGGTGGACGCCGCATACCTGCAGGAGATGTTCGCCAACGCACCGACCGCGAAGGAAGACAAGAAGTCCGACTTCGCCGAGCTGGACGAGACCGTGTCGTGGGAGAGTATACAGACCATGGCCCAAAAGATGGGCCGCAACAAGGACTACGACATGGACGTGATAATCACGCTGCTCACTTTCCTGCTCAAGCTATGGAACGACCAGATCGCCAACTACAGCAAGCACGAGAAGATGTCCACCAAGGTAAAGATGACTCGTGTTATTTACACGCAAACCAAGGAGTACGTGAAGCCGCTGTTCCGTAAACTGAAGCATCACACGCTGCCCGAGGACATTCTGGACAGTCTGCGGGACATTTGCAAGCACCTGCTGAATCGGAACTACATCACCGCCAGCGATGCCTACCTGGAGATGGCCATCGGCAACGCTCCTTGGCCCATTGGTGTCACCATGGTGGGCATCCACGCTCGTACGGGACGCGAAAAGATTTTCTCCAAGAACGTGGCTCACGTGATGAACGACGAGACTCAGCGCAAGTACATCCAGGGTCTCAAACGACTGATGACCAAGTGCCAGGAGTACTTCCCCACCGATCCCTCCAAGTGCGTGGAGTATGTCAGCAAGAAGGATCGCGAATAAACTCAAGCTTTATGTTAGTCATTATTATTGTAATATCAATACCACGCGTTTCACTTTATAAGTAGAGAGCAAATGGAGGATCCGTAGTAGCTGAAGACTCACTTTTTCTTTCCCAGTTCAGCAGAGCGCTGTGACGACTTCTCCACGGCGTTTATCAAAGTAGCCCTGAAGGAGGGGAATTATACATGAAAAATGTATTATAATGTAAGATCTAAGGTCACCCACCTGAGGTTTCCCTTTTCCAGTTCGTGAACTCCCACTATAGTGGAACCGCCGGGGGAGCATACCTCGTCCCGCAGCACTGCCGGATGTTTGCCGGTAAGGAGCACCGTCTTGGCCGCTCCCAGCAGAGTTTGGGCCGCAAACTGAATAGCCATCTGGCGGGGCACGCCCTGCTTTACTCCACCGTCGGCCAGTGCCTCGATGATGGTGTAGACAAAGGCGGGTCCGCATCCTGCCACCCCTGTGACGGCGTCAATCATGGTCTCGGGCACCTGCTGAGCCAGACCCAGGGCGTTCAGCATTAAATGTATCTTCTCCAAGTCGTGATGCGAGACGCGAGCGTTGCCCGTGTACACGGTGCAGCCCTCGCCCACCTGCATGGAGGTGTTGGGCATTGTGCGGATCACCTTCAGGTCGGAGCTGCCCATGAAACTGAAGGCCTCCTCCAGCGTTTGAACACTGGTCCCCGCCAGAACCGAGACAATCAGCTTGCTGGCGTCCTTGGCCGAAGGAACGTGCTTGTATTTGAGCTGCTCGGCGCAGGGTGCGAGCATGTGCGGCTTGACGCAGATGAAGACAATGTCCGTGTGCTCCAGGACCTCGCAGTTGTCGTCGCTGGTGACAGCGCCCAGATCGCGCCAGCGCTGCAGGTTCTCGATGTGGGGACCGGAGACCAGCACCTGGCTGGCCTTCACGATCCCACAGCGCACAAGTCCGGATCCAATGGCAAAGGCCATGTTTCCGCCTCCGATGAAGCCGATGCGCTCGTCCAGCTTGGCCATGTTTCAGAAATTGTATGAGGTTCTTGGGAAGCCTTTGACCGTTATGTACAGGCCCTCCAGATGATTCCGACCGATTGATTGATGTTAGATAATCTTAAAAGACCCTCGAGCTTGTCTTGTTGTCAATAATTGCGTTTGCTGGATTTTATCGCTCCTCTAATCAATAACAGCTGCCGGGTGCATGGGCGTAGTTAGAATAATTTGTGTTGTCAAACCATAAATAAGATTCTGGACGAATAGTTTTTTTATGTAACAATATATTTAAATGAGTTTTTTACATTTTTGATTTAACTTTGAATATTCAAGGAATAATTCTTAATTTGTAGAAAATATGTATTTTTTTGAAATCCCCAAAGTAGACGCCCCTGAGCTTTAGTGTGACCGTTAATTCAGTGACAAATACAAGAAAAATACCTGATAAAGGTACCACTCTTGCAACTTGAATTTATTTGTTATGATTTCTTCCGCCGATTGCTTCTTCCAAGAATTGGGTGAATAAATTCGCAAGTCCATTATTTCTCGACCCAAAGAAATGCGGCGTCATTTGCAGTGGAGCATAAAGCAGGTGGGTTAATTCATCATCTAGCCAAGATACTTTTAAACCAGACTATTTACCAGCTAACGGCCAGTTACGCGGATGGCCAGTTGTCTCCGCGCCGGGTTACGGAGCAGGCCCTGGAAGATGCCCTTCGATTGAAGACCCTGAACGCCTTCGTACGCCTCACACCGGATCAGGCTATCCAAGAGGCCCAGGACTCGGAGGAGCGCTATCAGCAAGGGCAGCCAAAAGGGGATCTCGATGGAGTAACCATTGCCATCAAGGATAACTTTTGCACCAAAGATGTCCACACCACCTGTGCCTCGCGGTAGGAAATCAATGAAACTCGACTGCACTGATATTGAATACTTAAATTCCTCGTTGCCAGGATGCTCCAGGACTTTGTGCCGCCCTATGACGCCACTGTGTGCTCCAGACTCAAAAAAGCTGGCGCTGTAATCCTGGGAAAGACCAACATGGATCAGTTTGCCATGGGCGCCGGCACTGTGGACTCCCTGTACGGACCCACCAAGAACATCTGGAGCGAGGACCTCGACCAGGACCGCTGGCGCATCGCGGGCGGCAGTTCCGGAGGCTCTGCATCCGCCGTAGCCGCTGGTCTGTGTTATGCGTGAGTATTCACTTGTTTATGTTTTGACCACATAACCTCAATCGCGGACGAAAGAAATAGGAGCATATTTAACGAAAACTAGCCACCAGAGGACCAATAGCCAACATTGTCCACGCCGAGACTTGCAGTTTTATTAGCGGGCAACGATGCGGATTCGCACTGGCCGCCCTTCGCATTCGCATTACATAACATACTAAGGATAGGGGCACTAAATGTTTAGATGATGATCTCCGTGTCGGCCAGATCCTCGTCCGAGGGCAGCGTAATGTTGGCGGGGTCCACGTAGTTGGGGCTGACCAAGTCCACGCCGGCCTGCTCGCGGCGGCGCAGCTCCAGGAAGCCCTCGCGCTGAGCCCAGTCGCGGAACTGGGTGTCGGGCAGGTAGGCCCAGTAGAAGGTGCCCCACACCAGGCAGAGGGTCACCGTGAAGAAGAACGTCGACTTGGTGGCCTTGCGATCCTCCGCCTGGTCCTTGTAGTCGAATCCGTAGCTCTGCCAGTTCTTGGGACTGGGATTGGCAAAGTCCTCCGCGGTCACCGATGTGGGGGCCGCAATGGTCTCATCCTTCTTCGGGGACGTCTTGATGGCACGCACCACTGCCGCCTGGTTGGCCACCAGGGAACGCTGCAGCGCCACGGCGCGGCCGGTCAGTCGAAAGAGCGCAGACATCGCTTCGGGCAGAAATTTCGGTCGCAAATTTGGTAAATAATCGAGTTTTCCCTTGATCGTTCGACTTCTGACAGCTGCGCAGTGTGAACGTTCGTCGCACTTTGTCAGCTGGTCGATGGGGATGGCCACTCGATGCGGTATTTTTGTTGGTATTTTTGCACTAACCGCTCTCGTTTGAATTCAAAAAAGTTTGGTATATTTTTGTTCGCGGTTTTTGGGGCTAACAGTTTAACCTATTTCCTTTCGCTAATCTTAACGATTATCCTTTTAATTATGTTATTTATGAACACCCCCTTTACATTTTAGTGCAATTGGCTCGGACACAGGTGGTTCCACCCGCAATCCGGCCTCCTACTGCGGCGTGGTAGGCTTGAAACCGACCTACGGCCTGGTCTCCCGCCATGGCCTCATCCCGCTGGTGAACTCTATGGACGTGCCCGGCATTTTCGGCCGTTCCGTCAGTGACTGCGTGGCGGTACTGAATGCCGTGGCTGGACCAGATCAGTTGGACTCCACAACCATTAGGAATCCTTTCACTGGGCTGAAACTGCTGGAAATCGGGCAAATTGACCTGAGTACTGTGCGCATAGGGATACCAAAGGAATACCACTGCGAGGGACTGTCCGCCGAGGTTCTGGAAACGTGGTCCAAGGTGGCCGATCTCCTCGAGTGCAGTGGTGCCTCCGTGCGACAGGTTTCCTTGCCAAATACGGCAGCAAGTATATTCGTGTACTCCATCCTCAATCAGTGCGAGGTGGCCAGCAACATGGCCCGCTACGATGGCATCGAGTACGGTCACCGGGCCGCCGATGAGCGTAGCACAGAGCAGTTGTATGCCCTCTCCCGAGCTGAGGGATTCAACGAGGTGGTAAAGACACGCATCCTTACGGGAAACTTCCTGCTGCTGAGAAAGAACTATGACCACTACTTTCGAGAAGGCATTGCGTGTCCGCCGCCTTATTGCAGAGGACTTTGTTAAAGTTTTTGAGTCTTCATCCAAAGAGGAACGCGTGGATATCCTCCTCACTCCGACAACTCTCACAGAGGCTCCACTGTACAAGGATTTCGCCTCCCTGACCAACAGGGATCAATGTGCCGTGCAGGACTTTTGCACTCAGCCAGCCAATATGGCTGGAATACCCGCTGTTTCCATACCCATTCGTCTGTCTCGGGCAGGATTGCCACTGAGCCTTCAGCTGATGAGCAACAGCCTCAACGAGCAGTTGCTGCTCACTGTGGCGCGCTGGATCGAGGCCCAGATGGGATTCGACAGCCTGGAGCACAGTCAAGAGTGCAAGGCCAGTTTGTAATAAAATGTTTTATTCTGGTCTTTAATAAATTATGTTAATATGTTGATGACCCTAGAACTATACAAACTTGGCACTGCGTATTAGTCCAGCGCTGCTGGCTATATAAACTATGCCATTGTCGCCACAGCATATGCTATTCACCCAGCTGCCTACTTCCACCTCACCTAGGGATTTTGGCTTCACGGATCCCAGATCGGTCCATGCCTTAACCTTTTTGTCATAGCCGCCGGAATACAAATGGGTTTCATCTCCGCAAATAGCGGTTACAATCCACTCGTGGCAGTCCTAAAAAAGGAACAAATTTCTTATGAATATTTCATTTTAAAAGAAGATTATAAAGGATGCTCACCGGCATGTGCCAAAGTTGGCTATACTTTTGCTGCGGAAGGTTGTTCACCAGTTGAAGACCCATTCCAGATCGATCGGGGAAGGCGAGGTAGCTGCGCTTTCCATCCACCAATGGTCCAAGTAGACGCAGTGGCGACTTGCCGGCAATCACCGCCTTGTTGCTGTACTTCCCAGACTTGCCCTCCGCCACCTGGGAAACCACTACGTCCAGGTCGCGAACTGTGTAAATGAGCTTTTGCTCGCCGGCCAGCGACTTGACCTCCTCGACCAGGTTGTACTTGAAGAGCATGCGGTCGTTGGTCCAAGTGGTCACCACGCCCTTGTCATCGCCCGTATAGAGCACGGTTCCGTCGCAATACATCGCCTGAATGGCGTCGTCGCAGCGGAAGAGCTCCTGCACGGCTTCGTCTCCATAGGGGGGCAGCATAAAGTGCACCTGGCCATCGCAACTGCTCGAGTAAACTTTTCCGTGCTGGTTGATGGCCATACAATATATGTAAGCCTCGTGAGCGTTCACAGTGGCCAATAGTTGGAGTTCCGGTGACCAGATCTGCAAGAAATGCGTAGGTAAAAGGAGGATTCAAGGGAAGCGCTAGATACCCACTCGGATCTTACCGTCTGCGCCTCCGGAGAACAGCTGCCCATCAAAATACGCCACGCAGGTGGCATCCCCTTCATGTCCCTCGGAGGACGTATGTTCGATGCGGGCGTTGTTTGCCATTTGGCGTTTGGGAGCAGACTGAGCGATTCCCAAGCTATCCGGTCGCCTTCCGACATGATCAACAAACGTCTACATAGCATGGAAGTACTCTCTGCAGAGCTATAAATAAAAGCCACAAACACTATCCGGGATAAGTAAATTATCACTTCTCTTAGTTGCCCAACCCAAGAGGCGGTTCTCTAACTTTTCAAAACAGAAAATATAGTGACTTACGTTTTACAGTAAAAAATAGTTGTTTATCAATTAGCATATAACTACATATCATGATCATTTAACATTCGTTATTAATTTTATACTTTTATACTTCCTGAATTGGTCAAACGGAAAAACAATTCATTAGTTTTTTATAATAAACCTTTTATTTGTATAGGAAGTAGAAAGTTAAGCAGGCAACATCAGTAACTAATTATTCAAGTTCAAGCCGCTAAAGTTGATATTACTGGTGGAATCATCTTCGATAGAAAAGTTGAACTTGAACGGGCTTCCGGAACTTTCCTGGAAATTGGCCTGCACCTTGGGAGCTGGCTGGGATTCCTCAGCATTGGAGTCTTCGGCGGGCAAGGGAAAGTCGAAGCGGAAGTCCTTTCCGGATGTCAAAAGCGCGGACTTCTTTACAAAGCTCGACTTTTTGGTGGTGTCACTGTTGGTTGTAAATTTGATTTGCTTGGAGGCCAGCAGCAATTTCTGCTCCTCCTGTTGCATCTTCAGTCGGTAGTCGCCCAGGGACAGTTTCATCACCTGGCGCTTCTTGATCAGCGGGGCCGTTGAGCTCTTCAGGACCTTTATATTCTTGGCGGTATCCTCGGCCACTTTCTGGCTCAGTTTTCCGGTGTCGAGGGCGTTCTGCAACTGCTGCACACACCAGCAGAGCTCCACTTCGAACTGGGTGACGATGTCCTCGGCGATGGGAGGCTCCACCACCGCTGGAGGCTTCTTTGCAGGTCCCTGAATTGGCGGTGGTTTATTTATGGACTTGGGGGTTCTTCGTTTGTGCATTATTTTATATTTATGTTTACAACATGTGCGAGAAGTAGAGATGGGACAGAAATCTCCGGCAATTCGATACTATCGAAACAACACAGCCAAGCTTATTGAACACTCTGGCAACTCTGCGCTACCAGCTGTTTGTCTTCTTCTTCCACTAAAATTTATAACAAAAATTAAAGAAAAATGCACAAACTATTAAAAACTCCACTAAAAACTACAAGGAAATGGCACAAGTCGCTTTTCTGGACAACCTGCTAAGGGAATATCTAGTTTTCCGTGGCTTCTCGGGAACCCTGAAGGCCCTCGACTTGGAGCAGCGCACGGAGAAGGATCAACATTTCCGAGCGGAGAGGATTCTGGAGCAATTTAACAATGCTGTGCAAACTTCAGACCTGCAGGCTCTAAGAACCTTATGGTTCCACCTGGACAACAACATATTCTCCAAGCTGGAGCACACCTATGCCGTCGGTGAGTTCCATTTTCCTACAGTGTGATTCCCCATAACACACCGATGACTAATCTCCTCCAGCTGTCAAGAAACTGGAAAACAGCCTCCTCAAATACTATCTGGTCACCGCCTACACCAGCAATCGTCCCGAGAAGGTGTCCGAGTTCTTCAACAAGTTGGCAGGCGATCTGCAGCAGCAGAGCGAGTGGAAGGATTGGTTCTGTGCGTTGAGACTAAGGAATCCAGTGGTCAATGGATCTGCTTACGATCCTTATATTCGTTGCAGATTTTCCCTTCTGCAAGAACGCCGAGGAATCGCCCAGCTTCGCCCTTTTCTTCACCAAGCAGTGGCAAGATACTTTGCTCCTGTCGCTGCGCAACTTCCTGACCACCGTCTATCAGTGTCTGCCGCAGCCCACGTTTGTGCGGGCGGAGCAGGAGGCGGCCCACATGCAGCGCCTCAGCGAGGACAACGCCGGGCTGCGCACCCGCCTGCTCAACCTACAGCAGGAGCTGCACCAGCTGACCCAGCAGCAGCCGGGAACTTCTGCTGCCGGCACGAGCGGAGGATCCATTGGCGATGGTGGCGCCCGGAGACGCAGCGTTTATCGCCAGCAGCAGAGCCTTAGCGACATCCTGCCCTTCGATATTAGTCCACCCGGCCACATTGTCGACGATTTCTGCATCATTGCCTCCGAGGCGAATAGCGTTAGCCAAGCTAGCGATGCCCAAGCCAGGAGCCTCAAGCAGCTCATCCGCAACATCGGTTCAGGAAGCTCACCCGTGATGGGACGCAAGGATCAGGCAGCCAGTTCGCTGGGCGACAAGTCTACCAAACGCAGGTCCGGCAGCGTGGGACGTAGTTGGATTTAGTAAGAAAGGTAACTAAGCAATGCATTATATTTCTTGATGAATGTAATAAGTATCACTTGAAGTATGATACTTAAATTTCGATATTAATTCAGAGCTTCTCTATTTATAATTTAAAATTCCTGTCAATTCGGCATCAAGTTGTGTAGAAAAAATACTAGAAATCTTTCAACTTTAGCTATTACTCCAAATATTTTAGTTTTAGAAAACCTCCTAAATATAACTACATTCCCATTAAAGATATAAACGTATTTATCAAAGAATTCATTATAATCCTATAAAAGGATTTCTTTCCCAGTTCTAGAGTATCATCTAGACCCAAAACACACCCTCCAAAAAAGAACTGCCAAGTGTTTCCAAGTGAGTTATCCAATGTGTTTAATTTATAAGCGATTCTCATCAGTTCGTAGGCGTACAAGTGTTGTACTACAAAACAAAGAGCAATGCGTGTAGCGTAATACATAATTGCAATAAATAACGTAAAATTACAAATAAATATATTGTAGGTGTAAAGACGATTCGTATTTTCGTGTATAAAACATCTTCGTTTATACAAGCAGCACAATTTAAAAAATACAGTTTATTGTATAAATGTGTTGTGTATATATATAGTGATATATGTATATGTTGCATAAAGTAGCATCGCTTCTGACTCGTTTCCGTCCGTCAATAAATGCAGTTTCGGCTTGGCTACGGAAGGGAATTGCTCATCTGATTATGGGATCCTTTCTTATGGAATATATGTATTTTCGCTGGCTACAGCAGTGGGTTAGACCCACTCTACAACGCCGTTTCGAACGAGGGCAGCGAAGGATTCGTCACCGGAGCTGCCACGTACTTGTTGCCCTCGGCGCTGGCTACTCCTCCAGCTCCTCCAGCTGCTGCTCCATTTGTCCTGGCAAAGCTGGGCTTCAGCTCCCCGCGCATGAAGTTGTTCTCCTCGGTCTGCAGGAAGAAGTTCCGCTTCAGGTCGAAGCTGGAGGGTTGGTTCTCGCCAGCCTCTGAACTTGCCCTTGATCCTCCGCTGGTGTTGGAGTGATCCTCCTCGCTATTCGCCTCCGGAATCGTGGTCGACATGATGTCCGTTCGTGGTGGTGCTGCTGCGGCAGCCACCATGTTCACCGGACCGCGCATCTTTGGTGCGAACGTCTTGGAGGGCGATCCAAACTGACCCTGGCGCAGCATCCTCCGGTTGGCGAACGTCTTGGGCGAGCCACTCAGATCGAGCAGCTTGAGGCTGGTGTTTATCGTGGGTTTGCTTCCAGCCGATGCGACTTTCTGTCCAGCTACAGTGGATTTTCGCAACCGGTGGGGTTGGGGTGGCTTGGGTGGACTTCTTCAGCAGCTCCACGGCGGATACCTTCCGCTGGACCGGACTCGCCTTGGCCGACTTGGCCAGCAGCAGCTTCTTGAAGTCCATCAGCGTGGTCTTGCTCTGGCCAATGCGATCGGCACAGGTGTTGAGGCGTTCGGGGGCATCGTCGGTCCAGTTGCGGGATGGCTGCTTCATGGGCGGCAGTTGGGTGTTCTCCGCATCCCGATCCCCCTCTGCGCCGCCCCTCGTGGGCGTGGAGGTGAGGAAGGCCCCAGCTCGATTCCTTGGCACAATTGGCGATATGTTGCTCCTGTTGTTGCCTTCCGCCGCAGGCACAGCTGCAGCTGCTGCCCCTGGGCGAGGCAGTCGGTCGGCCCGTCGAATGGGCGTGGCATAGAGGTCATCGCGGCAGGTCACGTTGCCAGTGGGCTGCGGCCTTGGCTGGCTGCGACGACTCTGCAGCGTCCAGTAGATGGGCGCATTGCGCTGGAAGGGCGTGGCACTTGCATCTTCCTTGGGCTGGGTGCTCGGTGCTGGCTGCACTTGCTCATAGATATTAGAGAAACGTTGATACCCTGGGAATGGAAAAACATAGGAACGAGGATTAGAAAATACAGTGGGATATACCAGGATTCCTCTTGAGATTAGTAAGCGGTTTTCGAGTGCGGATCGTTAGGGTAATCAAATTAAGAAACAAGCGTTCAGGGCAAGCGGTTCCATACGTACCTTAACGTTTCGGATGACATTACCTGGGAATCCCAATCCCCAAATCCCAATGAGCTGAGCGAATATTTACAAATGCCGATTGGTGCATGGGTGCTTGGGATGCAAATGTGAATGTGGGATGGTTCGACTATATGTATGGGGATTCCTTTACCGCAGACCAAATGCCAATGATAATGTCAATGCCGAATTTTCGTTTCTTTTCGTTTTATTCTCTTCTTTTTTTTAGGTAGTGAAAACATTACTTACGATCGGTGGTAAATTGAATTTTTTGTATGGAATGTGGTTGAACTTAGCCGAGAACTTAACTGGTTGGCCATGTGCTAATCTTTCAAACTACTCGAGCAAGTGGATCATTCGTTAGTCGGAGGGAGTGTGCAAAAAACTACTACTACTCTATAACATAGACAAACACACAAGCAGTTGGGTTAGGAAAAGGCAGTAGAAGTCTTTTGCACGCCTCACAATCCGTCGGTTTTTGGAAAATGAGTATTAAATTCAAAGTGAAAAACTCAAAAAATTAGCATCATAGTCGTGGACGAACCTAAGCTTAGTCACTAATTGTGGTGGTCGATTGATTGAGTATTATATGTCGATGTACAAGACGTGAACGGTGCAAAAAACTTTACAAAATGTACAATAATCATGTGTTGGTTTATGTTAATTATAATTAGTTACAAACGTATTTATGGGTAAACAATTAACATCTATTAATTAACTAAAGCTAGGGTTAAAACACACACATAACTGATAAAACGAGCAAAATTTGGCGTAAATAAATTACAAAACAAGAGGTATTAATACTTTGTTTAACCAAACGGTTTGATTGCAATTAAGAATTTGTGAGTAACGTTGAGTTTAGTATAGTTTGCAGTTCTGTTTAAAGGTTTCGCAGTGGGAACTGTATAAACAGAGTTGATTATTTAGTCTTGCAAGCCAGCTGGGGTTGGGAAATTACTTATAAAATAGGAGCTCGTCTTGGAGCAGCATATCAAGTGTGGGCGGATTGGACATTGAACCCCAGGACAGTACAAAATAGAACAGGAGAGGATGGTATAGAATCTTGGCCCATTGAACACGCACGCTTCTGGCCAAGTGCATGCAACTTTAATGAGGCCCACACACTAGGTGGCTCAAGGGTCTCTGGTTGGCTCCTTTGAGCCGTGCCAATCTCGGCAATTACAGTGTTTGTGTAGTGTTTGCTCGAGAGTCTGGTAAAAGGAAAAGGGACTAACTACTAACTACCATATCTCGGTAACCTCGAATTTCTGCAAAATGCGCTGGCGACGGTTGCCGTTCTCGTCGCTGGGCAGGATGATTTTGAACGGACGCAGCAGCACACTGTCCACAAAGGACTTGTGGTACTTTTGGGCTGGCAGGGACACGGACAGGGGCGGGGTTGAACCCTCCTCCTCCTCGGACTCATCCTCCGAGTCTGAGGCGTTTTCGTCTGGCCTTTGTTCTGGCGCAGAAGCTACGGACAACAGGGCGGGTGAGTCATCAAAGTTCTCGAGCGACTTGTTCTTCAGATACGAGGAATCGTTACCCGTGGTTAGCGACAGCGAAAACTCATCGACCAGGCGCTCAAAGGACTTGGCTATCCGCCGCTCCCCGCCGCCAGGTGAGTGGCTGCGGATGGGGGGCAGGTGGTTGCTCAGGTTGCGCAGCCGGAGGGAACTTGTTGCATTTAGGGGCATTGCACCCGAACTAGGCGCTCTCTCGCAGGAGCCGAAGGACACGGAGAGCTGATGGTTCTCCTTGTTCATCTCCAGCTTCAGCTCATCGTTGGCCAGCCGGTAGCTGTTGTTCCGCTTGAGGGCGGTGGAGCGCGGCTGGCCGGGATTACTGCTGGAAAAGTGCAGCGCAATTGGGTCAATCGATAGGGGGGGCTTGGTGGGGGGCTGTTCGCTTACTTTCGCCCTCGGCGGCAGGGGTGGCCCATGGGGGTTAGTTTCCATTTCAACCACCCTCACTTTCGACTCGCCATCTTTGGGGTTCTGATGGGGATGCTGATGGGGATGCTGCTGGGGCTGATTGTGATCCCTCACCCTTGATATGCTTGATATGCTACCCACTGACTTGCTGGCTGTGCGGTGATTAAGGGTGCTCTCGGCAGACGTTTCAGTGGTGGCGGTGTTATTTACAGGGATACAGGATGCG
The DNA here is from genome assembly GCA_037075205.1 of Drosophila prostipennis. Lineage (NCBI taxonomy): Eukaryota > Metazoa > Arthropoda > Insecta > Diptera > Drosophilidae > Drosophila > Drosophila prostipennis. Next base: position 409,991 of record JBAMCJ010007677.1, on the reverse strand, counting down.
GATGCGGATGCGGATAGGGATACAGTTTGAGGTGTGCTGACGCCTGACGGGAGCTGCTCTGGCTTACCTTCTTCACCGGAGTGACCCGATGCCGATGAGGAGGAACTGGTGGCCGTGGAGCCCGTCGAGGAGTTCGATTTCCCCGACGGCGACGGCATCATCAGATTGGCCACTGGTGCGGCAATGGTTTCGTAGAAGGGATTCGTTCGGTTGGCCAGGAGTTGCTTCTGCTCCTGGTAGCTGCTGGCCTGATAGGTGGCCATTCCGGCGGCGGTGTTGTTGCTCCTGCTGAGCGGCGATTTGGCCACAATGGGCCTCACATTGGCCACCTTGCGATTGCCAGCGATTAGTCCGCCTCCGCTGAGTAGAAGGAGCTTGGCGCTCTTGGTAGTGACTCCTCCTGATGATCCTGATGATCCTGATCCTGTTGTAATCTCCGCCGATGCGACTGTCGCCGCTGCACTTTCTGCACTGTGGAGCGCACTTTCGGTTTCCTTCACGTACGGCCCAGGTGCGAAGGTGGTGTGTGCACCCTTGCGCCGCTTCAGACTGTCGGAGTCGTAGACCAGCTTCCCCTCGGCGTTCGGACGCAGTCGATTCAGCCGATGACTCGCCGATGCGAGCGGCTTCTCTTCGCTCAGCTCGCCGATTTCCGCGTACATGGGCACCCCCTCGCCCTGGCACTTCACAGGGGGTGGTTGTTGGGATGCAGAGGCAGGGCAGCAGCTGCCGGCTCAGCGGGCAGCTGTTGTTGTGCGCAGGACTCGCTCTCCGCCGCGGGAATAGCAGCAGCGATTCGTGATGAGACCGCATGCCGACGCAAGTGAGCAGGCAGCTCGTTCAGCGAAACGTACTCGGACGAGGGTTCAACCCTCTTGGAAACTATGTCATTGGAATAGTATATACCCATGCCCGTTCCCGTGTTGCGTCGGCTGCTCGGCTTGTTGTTGTTGTTGTTGCTGATGTCCGCTATGGTGACGTACTCGCCGGCCAAGTCGTAAAGCTCGTCGTCATTCACGGCACTCGCGTTGGCGGGCTTCGGACTCGGTTGGACTTGGTTCTTCGCGGGGGAGCTTTTGCCCGGAACCAGTTTCACCCTCAGCTTCTCGAACATCCCGCTCAGCGCCTTGGTGGGCGTCTGCTTAAGCTCGTTGAGGTTGTGGTCCTTGCTGTTCGTGGGCGTCTTCTGCTCCGGCTCTCCGTCCTCCTGCTCCTCCACCTCGATGGTGAGGGTGCGATTCAGATCCTGGTGCTCATCGTCGTCACTGGTGGTGGGCGTAATGATGCACATGGAGGGTATCCTCTTGGAGCTAATGGCCGTCTTCTGCTTGATCCGCTCTATGCGCTCCACGCCCTCCAGGTCCGAGCTCTCGGAGAACTCCAGCTGCTGCTGCTGATCCCGCTCCTGCTGGCCCTCCTTCTCCAGCAAATCACCACCAGCAGATCCCTTGGTCGGGCTCATTTTCACATTCCTCTTAATGGTGCCCGTTCGCTCTAGCGTACTTCCTATGGTGCTGCTGCTGTAGCTCCTCTCCAGCGTGCTGCTGCTGGCACTGGTGCTCTGGCTCCTGCTCTGGCCACTGTGCTTGCCCAGCGAGCTGCTCCGCTCGGGCACATCCGGCCCGGAGGCGGCTCCACTCAGCAGGGCCGTGCAGACGGTGCCCGCCGAACTGGTCGTGGTGGAGGTGGATCCCCGGCCGAACAGCTCGTACTCGCTCTCCGCATTGAGCACCGTCTGGTTGGACTGGCTGCCGAAGGAGTAGCTGCTCGTGTGCAGGCTCGTCTGCAGCGGAGTGCCCGGCAGGGGCGAGGGCTCCTCCTCCTTCAGAGTGCGCAGCCCGCTGTCCATGTGGAAGGAGGTGTAGTAGCCCTCGGTGTCGCAGCTGTAGGCCGAGCTGGTCTCGTCGTCCAGGTGACCCGGATAGGCACCCGCCTCCGCCTGCAGTTCCGGCGTGGCCGTGCCCTCGCTGGTCACACTGCTGGAGGCCGAGGTGTTCAGGAAGCGCCGCCTGCTCAGCATGGACGACGGCGGCCCACTGCCCACACCTCCTCCTCCTCCGCCGGGCTGGAAACTGGACACATTCAGCGACGTGCTCGAGGCACTCGACTTGGGCTGCATGGTGATCTCGCTGCCAATGGAGGCGCGTCCCGATTCCGAGCTGGCACTCCAGTTGCCGCTCGAGGAATGCGGCTGCTCCTCCTTGCCAGCCAGAGCATGCAGACCGTTCCGCCGCTGCCGGTTCAGGGTGGCCGTCTCCCGCATCTTCACGGCCAGCGGTGCCGACGAGCCGGAGGTCAGCTGGAGTCTGCCCCTGAGCTGGCCACTGCTCGACACACTCATGCTCTTCTCCGAGGAGGAATACGAGGGCTTTCGTTCGTGCGAAAACCGAGATTCACTCTTCTGGGCCACCAGGTGATGCACCACGCACTCGTCGTCGATGTCCCGCTGCTCCTTGGCGCCCTCGCCCGCCGGCGATCCATGGTGATGGCTGACCGCCTTCTCGGCGGCCGAGCTGTTCTGGGAGCTGCAGCCACTGGTGTCCAACTGGTCGCCCAGTTCGCCGGTGCGCTGCATGAACTTGAAGCGGTTGCGACCCCACTGCTTCAGGGAGTTCAGCCGGGTGAGGGTGCTCTTTCCCTTGTCGTAGGGCAAGGCAGCAGATTCCTTTTTTAAGATGTCGCTGGACTTGCTGCGTCCGAACTTCTTGGACTTCTTGGCATCCGACAAGGAGGACTCCGCCTGATGAGCTGCTGGTTGGGCCACTGGAGAGGTGGCACTCGAGGCATTCTTGGACTCCCCATTGCTGTTTACATGGTGGAATTTTATGTGGATTTTTTGTGGTTTTTTTGTGTGCAAAATATTTGGTGTTTAGGAGAGAACATAAAAGAGAAAATATGTTTGGTATTTGGTTAGCATTTTTGGTAATGATGGATGGACATGTGGATATGATGATATGATGAAGAGGGGTGGAGTGGGAGTGGGTGAAGTGATAGAGACAGAGAGAGTATGAGTAGTACAGATATTTGCCTTCCTCATGGGATTATTATTGTGAGCAATTTTCAGACATGATTTTCATTTTGACTTTGATTTGGCTTTTAATTTATGTTTCTGGTTAATTTCACGCACGCACACACAGATGCAAAATACACGACGTGCCTGGGGGGAAAAATAACAACAACAACGGGCTGAAAATTAATTAATGGCGCAGTTCAAAGTTTAATTTTCCCAAAAACATTTGTATTTTTCATTTTCCCCACTCTGCTGACTACTCGGCTGCTCAGTTCAGTGGGACTATTAAAGGCGATTACAACATCTAAGTTTTCGAGTGGGTAAATTCTTCCCCCACAAAACTGTGGGGCATGCTGGGATCGTTTGGGAGGTGAAGAGGCACCATATTGGCGATAAGCAGACGACTCATTTCGATTCTGGGCCGCAAACAACTTGAATCAAGGGGATTTCGGAGATTTCTGGAGGGGCGGGGCCCAAAGTGCAGTCATTGCTAAAACATTTCCATTGCATCTCAGTAAACAGAAAAAAAAAACAGTATGGATTTCTTATAAAATTAAACAAATTAATTGATAAATTTAAATTTTGATTTAATAAAATTCTTTAAGTCAAGTCTATTTTGACGAACTCTACTGTTTATTAGGTTTGGATATCTGTAAACTACATTTATTTGCCAACAAAAAAAATGTTTGAAAAGTAATAATAATTTTCTTAGTTTTTTTTGAGAATTTGTCCATAAAAAACTACTGCATTTCTCTCTGTGTTTGTACACAAACAAACAATCACGAAATGCACTTACAGTTTGACAGCCACTGTCCCGGGCTCAAAGTTTTCGCTGTGCTCCGCATTTTCGACTGCTGATCGCACAGATATCGAACAGCATTGACATAATGGGGCACACGTATGTATGTGTATGTGTGTGTCTGTGCCTGAGTTGGGGTCTCAAGTTGCACACACTCTATATAAGTAGTAGAATATGTAGAACGCAGTCAAATGGAATGACGCCGTCGCCGAGTTCGGGACTGAGTTGGAGTTGGAGTCTTGTTGTTGGTGGGCAGACGCCAACCGAAAGTCGGGCCAACAAAACAAAATAAGATTTATGAAACTTTTAGCAAAAGGCGTCGTGTGTGCCATTTGAAAAGCACAGGAAAAGCAGTGAGTCCAAGTAAAAAACATCTCGAATGCGGCAAATGTTGGTGTTGCTTTTTGGTACTATTTTTTCTGTTGTTGCCTTTTGGGTCTTGGCAAAGGCAAAGGCAAATCCTACGAGCCAGCCCCTCTCTCGCATGATTTATGCTGATGATGCACCAGAAATGGCCGAGAGTGGGCCGCCTGAAGCTGAACTGACAGACGAATGTTGCTGGCAACAAATGTTGCCTAGCTGTGTGGGTGGTTCGCGACCAGGATAACAATGCGGGGGCGGCGAAAGGGTGGGTGTCTCGGATGGATCATGAGGTGTATGACTGAGTGTTTCGTGTGTTTTGTGTGTGTGTTATGGTATTCAGATATTTCATTATTTTGCGGCTGCTGAAAATCGTTTAATTTGTTAGGCTGTTTCGCAAATTCGCTTTTGAAAATCATCCAAAACGGCTTTAGTTTCAATTTCGCAAAAAAAGGCGGCTGAAATTTGAATTTTTCGTTGGCTAGAGTTTCTAATTACGTATACGTAGCTAATAACACAATTTATTTACAATTTTCTTTGTACAACATTCAATTTTAGTTTTTATCGTAATTTAGAGACATTCAGTTGGTTGGTGGCATGCAATTTGTGCTGCTAATTGGGCAAACAATATATGTATACGCTAATAGTTAATGGCGCACAACTCCGATTTGTACAGTCGGCCAGGCATTTGTTTAAACAATAAAAGGCGCAATTAAAATACACGAAATTAGGCAAACGAAGAAAACTAAACAGCATAACAAATCGTTCAGCTAACTGGGCTGATCACAATAATCTCATAGGAGAATGCAATTGAGAATAAGTTCGGATAATACGGGGTACATGGGGGTAGGATCCTGGAGGATCTGTTCCAGGATCTGTATGGTATGTACACATGTTTATACGAGGTTTAGTATGGCTTATGTACAGTTGTTCGAGAGGCGAACGAAGGTGGGAAAGTGGGAAGTAACAGGTGTCCCCTGTACAGGATCACATAAATGGACAGATAGAGTCGTAGGTAGAAAGCTTCGTTTACATACCCGTTGGCCGCATCCTGGATCTCCTTCTGATCGATTCCGGCTATCGTGTTCCGCCGCTTTCCGCGCACCTTCCGCGATCTCGACCTCCGGCTGACCGTCTGCACATTGTCGTCCAGGTTGTTGCCCTCCGCCGGGCCCGCGTTCTCCGACGATGTGCTGCTCGAGGATCCGGCCGGGGTTCCAGCCGCATATCCTCCGCTGGTGGACTTTCGCGCCGCACACATCCGCTGGAAGTGCTTCCCGCTGGTGTTCACCGAAATCACTTCGGCGGGGTATCTATAGTGGGCGGGAGAATTTAGAAACAGAGATCGTTTAGTAAGACAATTAATCATGCTTTGAAAAGGGGTATAAAGAGGAGATTATTTGGTAAGATCTGACCTAAATAGACTACACACAGTCGAACTTCCATCACTGTGCTACCAAAAGAGATCGAGTTATGGGTTAGAAGATAATTAATTTTTGCTGTTCCTATACTTTGTAGTTTTGAAACTGCACAAAAAAAAAATGGAAAAATATTTTTGTAAAAATAATAGTTGACTTATGCAATACACAAATGGTATTCAATTGAGTTACATCACCATAAAATATTGTGAAAATTTTAAATAATATTTCCCAAAATTACAGTTATGAAATGCAAATATTTTTCCAAGTGCCTGCAGATGTGTAGTACTGATCGATCTGATGTGGGAATGGAATGGGGGAGGGGGAGCCTCGCGCAGTTTGGAGTGCACTTTTGTGGTTATCCAAACAACAATTTGTTTACGCTTTAATACCAGCCAGCCAACCACATTTTTCGTGCTCCAAATCGGTGGAGCGTGAATACGGCTCGTCTGTGGCTGCTCCATTTCGGAGTTTAAAAAGCCGAACAAATGAGCCATGGCTGTTATGTGGATACGGATGGATTTCGGTATCGGAGACGACGGGGTGTGGTGCCCATGGGCCAGTGGATTGGATTGGCAGGGCGGCGGGGTCGGCGACACTTGCATAATTGTGTGGCCGCATTGTAAATATTCATACGTAATTGAATTAATTTATTTAAGCATTTTTTATTTTGCGCCCGATGCGCTCGCTGAGCAAACATCTCGTGCTCCAAGCGCAGACAATCGAACGTTGAAAAAATGTTGGACAGAAACAAACAACGCTTTTAATAGCTATTCTTTTTTTGTGCGTCATGAAACAGAAAACAAACAATAGTTGCCGCGAAATTTGCATAAAAAACGCATTAAAATCGTGTTTAAAATGAGAGAAAAAAGCCTAGGCAAGGTACAGTCTGTGTAAAACTGTAAGCCTAGCACAGTGCTTTTCAAACTTTTTGAAGTTAAGTTGAGGAGATTTAAAACTAAAAATTTAAGGAACATATTAAATGTACAAAATAAAATATAACAAAAATAATAAAATAATTTAAATATTTTAAGGGAGAAAACTTTTTCTCTGATTTTTCATAGCAGTTATATATAAGTTTAATATAAACAGAAATATGGATTATATTAATAATAGTGATTTTATCATTTACAAATACTCACTTTAAGGCAATCTGTTTGGTTTGTTCCTCGGGGGAAGGCAAGCGATGGTTCAAAGGCACATCTTTATTGATATCGTTCGGGATGAGGGCCTGCGTGTGGTGGTTGTGCCGGGAGCTGTCCGCCGCCTGGCTCAGGTTCTGGGCGTAGAGGGCGTCGACGGCGTCGGCGGAGAGGACGGACGGAGACAGGGCCGGGGTCAGGATGCCGTTCTCGCCGATGACCAGCGAGGTGCTCACCGAGGTGTCCACGTGATGCATGCAATCCGGCGTGACGGTGACATCACCCAGCGCCTCGCTGGATGTCCACTTCCGCAGATCCTCGATGGCAGCGGGCTGAAATGTGAGGAAAAAAAGAACATGAAAAAAAAGAGTTAAAACATCGTCATAATTAAGCATTTGGCATGCAAAAATATTGCTTTATGTCCCACGTATGTGTGTAGCCTTCATGTTCCGGCGGACAGGTCCTTAATTAGCCGCCTGTCACGAATATCCCTTTATGAGAAATGCACGCTGCCACTTTGTGCCGTGTTTGCGCAAACATTCTCTATGCTTTCCGCAAATTGGGACAAGTCACGCGATTTTTAAATCTCCCAAAAATGTAACACGCGTCCTACAGTTCGTTACGAAAGCGAAAATCAATCAGCCTAATTAAAAACAATAAAGGGAAACCACGCAGAACTTTCGGGGAAATGGTTTTAAATCAGCGTTCAGGTATTTTCCAGTTTTCTGTTTTTATTTTTTCCCTCTAACTCTCTAAATTGTTCTTAAAAAATACATTTTATTTGCCCAAAGAAATCAATAGGAAAATAAATAAATTGAAGGGCAATTTATAATGGTTGTTTTTTCTCTGTGCATTGGACAAACAAACCCCAGTTTCGAATTGTCTGCTGGTCTTAAGTGAATTACGCGTATAAAGAAAAAAGCGCAATCGTTTCATTTGATTTTCGATTCGACTGCTCGGAATCAATTGTAACAATTGAAAAATAACTGGGGAATGGGGGGCCTTACATTGTCCCTCCAACTCAGCAGTTTTCCAACCCCCGGAACCAGCAACAAACACCCACACCACATGGAAAATCTACATAAAAAGACACTTGAGCTAGATTTCCAAACGGCCAAAGTGAGGCTGTTCGGACCATAAAGAAATGCCTGAAAATCCGACAATGAGTCTGGGTTTTCGGCTCTTTCTCCTTTCTTTCTTTCTCCAAGAGCAGCAGCCAAATTCTGCGGCATTTTTCCTCAATGGATGAAGCGGAGCAAATGTGGCCAACTTTTAACGATAAAATATTTGCACATAAATGTCGAGCCGTATATAATAATGCAATTTAAGTGCCGTCAAGACGGCAACAACGGCGACAACAACAACGACAGCCACCCAAATGGGCCATCTTGGAGATACGGGCTGCCGTAACCAATAAACCGCGGAGCGCTAATGGCCAGCCTCCTTGGTCTCCAGACTGGATTTCTTTGGGGATCTCTCTGTGAAACCTCCTTTTCGGGGTGCATCGAGGTGGAAGACTGAGGCCAACTAACGTCAAACGCAATGCGAAAAGGATTAAAAGTCATTTTATTAAGAAGCAGTCGACAGAATGGAACTGAAAGGGGCAAAGCAACAAAAAAGAAGGAGGAGAGTTGGCGACAGTCGACGGCGATTGACAACCGGCGCTGTTTTTGCCAAAACAAGTTTGGCAACCTATTGAACAGGGATCCCAGTTCCCAGTTCCCAGTTCCCAGTTGTTGTCGTCGTCTCAGCGATTTTGCTGCTGTAGTTACTGGAGTCACTGGATTTGCTGTTCGTTGCCATTGGCATCCCCGTCTGCGGATATTGGCCATTGGCTGTTTGTCTTTGCACAGCTTATCTAATGGCCCGGCTAAAAGATAAACAAGAGGCGACGGCGACGGCGACGACAAAGACAAAGGCCAAAAGCAAGGAGGTGGCTACGATGGAGGCCAAATGGGATGAGTGCAGAGCGCGTTAGCTCAAATTAACTGCAATTTTGTGATATCAGCTCAAAGAATTGGCGACATGCTAGGCAAAATAAATGAGAAAAAGTCTCTGTTTTTCCTCCAAGTAATACTTAAATCTTCATTTCAATTTAAATGGCTCTAAACGCTTTGTGGAAAAAGATAAACATAAAATACCGATTAAGTTTTACAGATAATATAAAAATACTGTCTTGAAGTTAGGATCACCATGGAATTATGGGATTATTTTAATCTATAAATGCAATAAATTGCAATACTAAAAAACTAATAGTTATGAAAGACCAAAGACTGTTTGCCAAACTAATAACGTATTCTTAGAGAAACCCCCCAGCATTGTCTAATTAAGACGCCCTAATAAAACTGTCAAGATTCAATGGATTTATTCAACCCAAATGCAGACTGCAAAATCTTCCTGACTGCCTCATAGTTTGCAAAGCCACAATGGCGTGGGACGCCAGTTGGGCAATTAAAACGAGTCAACTAACTCGAAATGATTTGCTGCGCCGTTGATGGAGTCATGCCATGAGCTGCTCCTCGTTGGCCATTAGCAAAGCTGCAGATAGGCGATGGATGTGGATGTGTGTGGTCTCTGTTTGCTCGTTCCTGTTCATCGTCATCATCATCAGCAGCAGCTCCAAAGAGCCATGACAATGATTGGGATGTGGAGCAGCATCTTGTTGGACGACAGTTGGCCGGCGACAGGGAGATTTGGCATTAGCCTTTGGAGTCAAACCAGATGGTGAATGGTGGGGATGGTGGCAGATGGCAACCACACGGACCACACACATGAGGTCGTCGTCGTAGTCTGGTTTTTTGGGCGGCCGTTCAGTAAACGTATTATTTATGCATGGGGCCTACATAACTACCTGTACCCAGGAAACTGGCCACTAACGGTTACCAGTTAGATAGTTACATAGTTTCGGAACCAGTTAACTCACCAAGCGGATTTCGATCTCGGCATCGATGCGCGTGCGCAGCTTGCGGTTGGCATTGCCAAACTCCGACACGCACAGCAAATGGTCCTCCGCGCCGGCGGATCCATTTAGGGGCAGGACTTCGTGATCGCTGGACAGCACCTCGCCGTTGAAGGAGATGGAGCGGGAGGGGATCAGCGACTGGGAGTGGGCCAGGGAGGCGAGGGCCACCGCCGTGGCTCCGGCGGCCACCGGCAGCTCCTTCCCGGCCTCCGTGTACAGCTGGCGGACACTCAGGGGTCGGGAGTCGCCGGTGAAGAGCTCCTGCTGGAATGACTTGTCCGTCTCGAAGTGCTGCTTGCGCTGTGCAAAGGTGAGCAGGTCGCTTTCAGCTGGAAATAAAAGAGATATATAAATTAGAATTTGTCTTCAAAATGTTAAAATATGGCATATAAAATATTAAAGTTGTTAACAATAAAAGTAAGTAAATGAATATCTCATTAATCCTCATTAGTTCTACATTTAATGCCATGAAAAATACGAACAGAATTTGTTTTGAAAAAGATCTGTGCCACTTTGTGGATAGTAACGGATTTTTAACACTTCAGAAGAGTTCTTTCACATTTTTCTTTCATCTTTAGAGTGTATAAAGATTGTGTTTCGAGTTGCACCCTGAACTTATCTCTGATTTTGACTTTATAGAATTCTTGAACATATTTCTTTCATCTTAATAGCGAGTTAACTTAAAGTTCACAGCTATATTCTGGTGCCAGTAATCTGTTTTCAATAATCCACGCCGAGATCAGAGGCGGCTTTCATCTCTGGCCATTTAATTCGAGCAACGATCACTATCATCAGCAGATAATCAAAGAGCTTTTCATGTAATCTAATAGAAACAGTATGCCCGCCCAGCTGCGTGACTGCTCTGGATTTTTGCCCGGATAAAATGGCCAAGCCCATCCCATTCCATACCATCGATTCGGATTCAATTTAGCCCACATGGCGATTGCTACTCTGCCTCTGATTTTGCAGTCCGTAAAGTCTGTGCAAATGTAAACAAAGGAAGCAACAGCAACGCGATGCCGCAAATAAATCAACGCAAAAATTAATAGAGTGGAAAAATGGCCACAGAGCAAGGACACGGCATAAAAAAAGCATGCTGAATTATCGTATGCCATGAAAAATTGTAATTAACTTTAATAACCCAGCCACATGCCATGGCGAACTGCACTGGACGGAGCGCTCCTCCTGCAACTTGCATATTTAATTCTCATGACAGTGGTGGCCACGAGAGAGGAGCAGGCGACCGTTTGTCTTTCTGGCTGTCTGCACTTTTTGCATTTAATAGGCCGCCGCCATGTGGACTTGGTCGGTAATGAAAACAAAGCCCGGGGAGCAGCAGCTACCAGGAAGCAGAAGCAGAAGCAGAAGAAGCCACTCGTAGATTAACAAGCCCAGAGCAAAGACACTTGACATGGGCGATGGAATAGATGGGATGGAGGATGGAGTATGGAGGCCCAGAGAAGGCTGGACCACTGCCAACTGGAGATGGGCTAGAGAAACGGCGGCAACCTAGCGCTAAATTCAGGCAATTTTATGGCAACGGGGCCCCATTTTGACGTTCGGTGCGCCACTGGAAGACGCATGGCTATGGCCGGGAGTCTGAGTCTGGCCCGGAATGTCTCCCCTTTCCCATTAGCCATTTCAAGTGCGCAGACATTGGCACGCACAGAATCCCAGAGTCTCGCAACTGCTGACCCCTGCCAACTCAGAAATAAAAGCCACTCGAAATAAACAAACACTTCTCGGCACTGACTGTTAATTTCGGCCAAATGCGAAATTCAATTAGGCATGCTCAGGTGCAAAAAGGGGGGATTTTGGGCTCCTTCTTTTGCCAAAACGGAAGCTGACAGCAGCCGTCGCCGGAAATGGCAAATTAACTTGGCAAAAATAATTTTTCCTCAAAATATGGTTGCTCGCCCAAGGGCGCCGGGGGAACCGGAGGCGTCGTCACGTCTGGGTGACGACCATGGCCATGCCATTGCACATTATTTATGAGTCATGTGCCGGAATGTCTTTGCACATGCGCTTATGTACTCAAGAGCCAGAGACAGATAGCAATCGCTGCCCACTGGGATGGCCACAAATCCCGTCTGGAGATTGCCTTAAACTATTTACCCGCCGGCAGGACGACTGGGATCATAGCCTGGCCAAAACCGCAATCATGGTAATACAAGGCATGCGCCCTCTATATGGCTATTATACACTTTTATGGCGATTTAGCCGTTATCCAACGACAATTGTCAAACAAGTTTCAAGTGATTTGTGGTCAAATTGGAGCAGTTCGAAGAGGGGATACTCTTTGTGGCTTAAAGAGTAGGTGGAGTTTTAGATTTATGTTCGAAAAATTTAATTTTTGTAAAGAAGTTATAGGACCTAGGAACTTTAACAAAATATGTAATTGTATTACAAACGCAATTAAATTAAGAATATTATTTAAATTATAGGTTGTCTATCATGCTTTATGAAATTCTATAAAAATAGATTGGAATTGTCTACCATTGCTAGATTTTTTAAGCTTTAGGATCTTATAAACATTTCCTAAGATTCCTAAGATCTAAGAAAAGATAAAACCCAACACAGTGTAAATAAATCATAATACTAATATCTATGTTAAATGCAAGCTTTGTTAGACCGTTTTGCATACCCCTAAAGAGATCATCTACATAAGGCTATCCGATTACCATGCTGTTTGTGACTTGGCGCCTGTCCTCTGTTGACATCCCTCGATTGTCATGTCAAACGCGATGAAATTTATAGGAGGCCGCAAATCAAAGTGCCCCTGTCCCGCCTGCAATTTAATCCAAGCGACGCGATGATGTGCGCCAGATGGAAAACCAATAAGCCCGGAGCCAATATATCAAAAGTGCATTTGCCAAGGCCCAGGCACATTGACACGTATGTAATGCTATGTGGCGGCAGATACTCCAGTACTTCAACTCGTATGTGACTGTGGCAAAGCCGCAAATAAATGAGATTTGCACAAGATGTTGGCCGAACGAGGAGACCGAAGAAGGAACGAGCCAGCTGCTCCAAAGTCGGTGCTGCTGACTCTTATTTGCAGAATTTAGCCTGGCCATAAATTGACACCAAACCAGGAGTCACCAAGGGGAGAGGGGAGCGGTACGTGCAGCATAAAAGCTGCGCCGGCACGTCGTCTATAAGCTATATTCTGTGTGCTGTATGCTGTGTGCTGTATGCTGTGTATTCTGTATCTAGCAGATACAATCTGTCATAGACTAACGCGTTCCATAGCATAATTTGCACAAAACGAGTTATTCCAAAAGGGGGCGGAGTGGGCCGAAGGGGAGGGGTGTGTATTACCTCTACACGTACTGAGTACCAGCCGTCGATGGCGATAATGTCTTGGCCATAAATGATTTATAAGCCATCCACGGCGATTGCCGTTGCTGCCTTAATTACGCTGATTGCACCAGGTTAGAGGTCGTTGGCCTCGCCTTTTGCTCAGTTCTTTGGCTCCTCAGCTGAAAAGCTCATTTCCCCAGCCGAAAACAATTGCATCGAGTGGCGGCAGCCGAGAGCGAGTCTCCTTCAATCAGTTGACTGCCCACTTTAATTTAATTATTTAAAGCGAAAACAATTGCAGGCGCAGCAAGCGGCAAGGGAAATTAAAGACAGACTGCCTCTGTGCCCTTGGCCCTGCGAATCTGGCTGACAGCCAGACACGGACCATGGATATGGATAGCCATGCTCCAAACTCCCTACTCCCGAGCTCCAAACTCCCGACTTTCAGTGCGTAAGTGTCGTAATGGCATTTAAAGCAATTACGGGTCACTTTTGGGGTCTGGTCTCCAGGGGGGACAACGGGAAACGAAGGTCCTGCGACATCCGATGCGATAAAAATGAAAGCCAAGTGATAAATTAATTATGTATAAAAAAGGAAGTCAAAGAAATGAAGCTGGGACCTCAACGTACAGAACAGTGAATGCTCTTTCAAGTGGATAAAAAATGTTAAATAATGTGAAGCTACAAATTCTAAGATTTCATGTTCATGTATGCCTTCAGTTCATAACATCATTATTACAGTCTTGGGAAATTATGGTATACATCCATCAAACATTTCACAAACAGGCCTTTTTATAAACCAAGTATAATACCAAAGTATGAAGCATAATGTGAGTTCTCATGATAACCTTTGTGGTTAATTTATCAAAGGAGCCAAGGAAAAACACTATACATTTTTTATAATGCTAAGCCCGAAGCGGCCGGAAAAACAGTACGCTTATCACCGACGATTTTCAGCAGGCAGCTTTCGGATGATTTATGTGGAAAGATTTTGTCAGGACGTGGAAAGCTGAAAGCTGAAAGCCGGGAACAAAAACTGCAAAATAAACAAATACATTTTGGAAACAAGAGAGAACGCTATAGTCGGGTTGGTGTCCCGACTATCTAATACCCGTCACTCGGCTAAAGGGAGTGCGAGGAAAAAAAAAAAAAAAAAAAAAAAAAAAAATTAAAATTAAAAGGATAAAAGAAAAAAAAAAAATATCTCAAAATAAAAAAATTTTTAAAATAATATAAAAAAATAAGGGGGGGGGAGGGGGGGGCTGGAAAAAAAAAGCGCGCGAGGAGCTCCAAGCAACAAAACACACCCCTATATCCCCACGCCCGCGACGGACGCGGACGCGGACGCGGACGCGGACAGACCGCCAAACTGGGGACCTCCTTCCCAACCCCCTTCTCTCGAGTAACGGGTATAAACACATATCCATATCCAAACTCATACGCAATGAGCAACGAGATGGAGATGGTGTGCGGATGTAGGATGCAGGATGCGGATGCCGATGTGGTAGTCGTAGTCACATGTGCTTTATGGCCAAAAGTTTTTGCTCTCGGATTTACTCGGCTGGGGTTGCTATTTTAGGTTGTATTTTAGCAAATTTTCGGCAACCACCGCCACATTTTGGGGCGCCACAAGCGCATAAATTGTAGAGCGCGGCAACAACAGCTAGACAAATTTATGCAATACCCGAGGGTTTGGGCAAAAGTTACCCCAAGCAATCAACGGGCAAATGTTGCACGTAATGCGACAGTAAAAATGTTGCCAGACAAACTAAGCAAAAAAAAAAAACATAGCGAAACAAAACAAAGCTAAAGCGAAATGTTGACAGAAATGGCAAATAAAATTGGTCTCGCTCGTTGCTCTTCCGACTGCAAAATCTCATTAAACGGACTGCTAAGTCCCATATGCGTATCCCATTTCTTTGGTTCCTTTCGGCAAAGGCAAAGACACACAGCCGGCGACTTGACTTTTCCAGCTGCACTATTAAAACTGATTTATGCCGCAAAACCTCTATCACTGGAAAGCAGGCCGGCGGCACTCCCACTTAGTTATAAAACGCATTGCCAATAAAAGTGGGCAAGTCACGTGATTCTGATTTGCCAAGCCCACGGCCATAAAAGGTCAATGTGGTTGAGTTGGTGAGGTTGGGAATGGAATTGGGATTGGAATTGGGATTGGGAGAAAGTGAGTAAGCCGGGCCAGGACTAATGATCTGAATTATGTGCGAGGGTGAACTCTTTTCATTAGGTCTCCCGATGACAGATAACGCACGATTCATTGGGCTCAAAGGGGATTAAAGATTAAAGTGATGGCATGTCCTGTGTTCAGGCATATCAAAGATAGTTTTACGGAATTATCCGCGGTACAAGAGCGTACACATAATCTCCAGCTTATGAGTGATCTATAGTTCTCGTAGGATAGGATTTAACAGAGATTTAAAAATCACCTGTCTTTTAAAAATAATGTGTTTCAAATATTTTTAAAATAAATCAGTAGTGGATTTCTACTTCAAAATTCAAACACCTTTCTGTAATTACTTATAATTAATATCGTTCAAGTATAAACTAATTTTGTTATTTTCTTTAGGATTATACCTGTACATAATTGATACCATTTTATAATTGATTTCATTTTTTTCTATCCAATTTCTTAGGAACACATTTAGTCAGCTTGCCATGATTCATTTCTAGATACAACTGGGCTTCTCCCTCCGCCACAAAAACATATCGATGACGGCTGTTAATTAAGGTCGCTTTTCTTTGGGACATCGCAAGGCCTGACAATTTGGCTTTTATTTAAATTAATTGACCCCGAGCACTTGTCGTGATAGCAATTAGCGTATTTTAGCGTTATTTTCAGTCTTCTGCTCGTTTTGCGCTCCAATTAATTAGACTTCGAGTCGGGTTTGCTTTCGGGTTGATTAAGTAAGACTTGACTTCCGCCAGGGCTTAATTATGAAGCGAAATGGCTGACTGGAGGGGGAAAAGAGGCGGAGCTGAGGGGGCTGACTTTATGACTTTACGGCCATGTAAAGTAATTAAACGAAAACGTAAAATTTGCTGCTAAACATTTTTGAGGGCCGCCCCCGCAGGCATTCGATTTCAATCATGAGCCGTGTCTATCAATCGATTTTACAGCCCCGGGGCGAACATAAAATGCAGCAGACCAGACTGCAGACGGCTGAAATTGAATGAAAAATGCATCTCACTGCTGTTCGTTTTCCCAGTTGCAGTTGTTGTTGCGGCCAATAAATTTAAGTGACATGCGTTTTTCAGCGAGTACCAGCGGGATAAGTTTACTTTAAATTCCATTCTGCTACGGGCAGCGGAATAGAGTGAGGAAAACACTGGAAAGGAGGAGGAAGAGCCCGCGATCAGCGCGACTGATATCATTAAGAGCTGCATCCTCATCGAGCGCCTTTTCTCCCGGCTTTCCACCGCTTTTCCTCCAACCCTGCGGAAGTGCCTCTAAGCGGCGGGGTGAAAAACAAAAATAAATGCACCCAGCAGCAGAAATTTTATTGGGTTTTGTGTCTAAAATTAAATTGAATGCCCAAAAATGTTCTCGGCTCCCTCGGAATCCCAGATGTGAGTGTGCAAGGAAGATTTACCCAGAGCGCGAGTGGCAACCACTTTGGCGGATATTTGGGATTTCCCTTCCATCTCACTCTCCCACGCGGCGACATTTTCCGGCTTTCGGCTCCCTTTATTTTTAACAGCTCATTTGCCTTGGCACCTTTTTATTTTTGGAGATTTCGGATGCTCGGAGCCTGCTGCCTGCCTTCTGTGGTTTATTCAAATATTAAGCGATGTGCGAGCATAAAAAAGTGGCGCAGCTGACGCGCGGGGATTATGGCCAATGTTTGACTTGAACTTGAAAAAAATAATAGAGATGAAAAGAAAATATAGGGAGGAAGTGAAAGGCAACCATTGAGCGATGCGCCACATCCGGCTTGGGTCCTAGACGACCTATCCCTATCCCACTCATATTCCCTATTCGCTTCCCATTCCCATATTCCCATGAACCATCGCCAAGATGCTAAGTAAGTCGTTTTCTTTTTGTGTCTCTGCTTTTTTGTCTCGCCTCCTCCTTTGTCTCAGATCTTAGGAAAACAAATTGCCCACCCCCTGGTACCTCCCACCTCCCAACTCCCACTCGAGAGTGCCCATCGCCTCAATTGCCCCTGCCAGGGCGAAATGGAAATGGTTAGACAGCCAAAGCCAAAGCTACGACCATATAGCCCATATAGCCCTGGGCCAGAGCAATTGAGTTAGCATTGAATACAATTGAACGACACTCCGGACCCGAGAGGCTGAGACCCAAAACGGGTTTGGCCATTTCGTGGAAAGAGTCTCGAGTCGAGTCGAGACTCGAGTTCGGTCGAGGGCTCCTAAGTGCCCCCCGTTGAGGCATCTGTATGTACGAGCATGTTGCTGGGTAACGAAGGTATCGATCAGTGCGGAATGGTCGCTCCGATGGATGGATTCTTATTTGCTATTCATTGGAAGCCGTCGAGGGGGCAGGGGGCGGGTTTTACATATTGGTAAATGCCAACCTTGAACCGCGACTTGAAGCTGGAGATCTTGCCACAGTAGTTACAAGCTTGATTGCATATAAGACAAGAGAGATGATGTATAAACGAAATAGATTTAAATTTCCCATGCATTTAGGAAGTGATATTATAAGTACCCCTTCTGTACGTGGTACTCACCCACCTAAAGTGATTACTTCTAAACAAAGTGTCTGGCAGTTTATGTTATTAACACTTTCCCAGACGTTTATTCACTTGGTTGCTTTAATGGCTTCCATGTAAAGTTTATTATTCATGCCATCTCCATTCCATCAACGCCACATAATGCTGGCTCAGCACTTCTGGCCGTTGTTTATTTCGGGGGGGCAGAAACCTTAACTTCCTGGTATCTAATCCAATCCCCCAGACAACTCAGCTTGCTAATTGGTCGCACAGTCTAATCAAAGTCAAGATATAAAGGTTACCAACTCGCACTCGCATTTGCATCTGAATTTATGCGAGCTCTACAGCGATATAAATACTAATTAAATCCTTGGCCGGAGTGACATGAGCCTGCGACAGTGCTGGAATCCCTCTATTATGCACCAGCACTTGGCCAGAAGTGGCCTAGAATCCCCCTCCCCTCCTAGCTCCTCCACTCCCGATCCTCAGTCTCAGTCGAGTGTCTGGCACCCGGAGTTCAAGCGGGCGGCGTAATGCATTTTGCATTAACATTTTTCACTCCAACTCCGTGTTGTTCCAGCCAGGAACAATGGCCAAGAGGGCCTACAGGGACACTTTAGCCTCTGCTTTAGCCATGGCCAAAAGCGTGTGCGAGTGCCAGCCAGTCTGACTTTGGAAAACGGGGGAACTCCCTCCATAGAGTATTAAATTCCGGCAAGGCTTCTTCTTCACAGTTTCACGGTTTACTTTATTTCATTCGAGAAACTTGTGCACTTTTTTCCCTCCACTGACACGTGCTAAAAGTTAAAGGACGAAACTTTGCCAGGAGACAACAGGAAATGCTGCAAACATTTGGCAACACTCAACTGCCTGCCAAAGGTGCAGAAAAAAAGAAGGAAAATGAGACTGCAGGGAAGTCGGGCTGAGAGCTAAAAACAAACAAAACTGAAACAGAAAAAAAAGTAAGAGAGGAGGAAATATTCCCCTAAAAACGCAAACGGCTGAAAAGTGCCGGCGAGTATTTCCCAGGCAGGTAGCAAACAAAAACAGGAACCAAAGGAGCGAGAAGAGTCCTTCGGCAACCCTCGTCGAGTCCTGGGAACGTGCATTCCTGTGAATGAAACCCAAGGCATTCCATTCCATTCCTCACTCACTCACTCACTCATCAAGCATTTCTCATATGGCTGATTTTTATGGTTTCCTGCGCCAAGACGACCCCTTCTTCCTCAAGACGACCCTCGAACCGGGAAGAAGCCCTGCCGCCGATTGAATTACACTCCATTTCGCATCCTTACGGTCTTTTGGTCTTTCGGTCTCTCAGTCCTCCAGTCAACCCTTGAGGGCCTCGGGTAAATATTTGCATTTGCATCGGGAGTGGGGGACGGTGGGTAGGTAGGTGATAATCATGGCTACTGCACTGCCACTGAGCCTGCTAATTGCTGGGACAAACATCACATCCAGATTGCCAGATTGCCGGTGCAACATTCCCGTATCTCTGCTGCTGCTGCTGTTGCTGCTGCTGCCTCAAAGGGGCAGGCACAAATTGCCACACTGTCAACTGCCTTGTTGCACGAACGTTGTTTTTAGAAAGTTTCCATGCTCTCGGACTGAACTTGTGAACTCTGCGGCCCGCGAGCAGATATGATTCGGATCCCCGGGGGCAGATCCGATGACTACGGCCTCTCAGGTGACAAAGCGCTGGAACGCAGACCAAGTTGGCCAAGTTAGTCGAGCGTCTAACAGAGAAACCGCATCGGATCTAGTTACCCCCTCCTTCTGACCAGCGGCAATGTGCCAGTTTATTTTTTACCAGCTCCTCTCGACTGGCAGCTGCTGCGGTTAATTAAACTCCGACTATTCGACTATCGGAGGAAACCAAAGCGCGACATCGACGACAATTTGTTTATTAGAAAGTCTGCCGATGAAGACGGGCCTTCGGGGGAGTATAAAATACAGCAGAGTACCAGAACAAGGACAAAGTGAAAGCCAGACAGCGGAGATCTTAAATCTGTATGAAAAATTGGCTAATGATCAAGGTTTTTATTACAAAGACAGTCTTTTTTAATAATATCCACTAGATGTTACGATGGTCTGCATTCTTTTCCCACCCACGACACCCATTTCAATTTAAAGAATTTGCGAAAGTTGTTTTTCCGCATCGCCTCTCCATGGAGTATTCTCCATGTCAAGATTGTGGCCGAGGACTCCTCCGCAGATGGCCAGGCGGCGATTAGCTGCTGCTGGCAAGGTGTTGGCCATTTGGGACTCCGGGCTATGAGCCTGGCCAAGTGAAAGGCAAAACGCTGCTCACGGTTTTAGCCCCAAACACCGACGACGATGCCTATTTGTTTCAGAGCGGATAAGATGGGATGGGGGTTGGGGGTTCAAATTGTGTCAACTTTCCCAAAAATTTGTCGGGAATGTGGGTAATGCGAATGCGGCTCTGATTTGCATAGGAAAACTATGAGTCGAGTCGAGTCAGGTCGGGACAGGCCAGGCCAAATGGCGCAAATGTTTATCGCTTGCCATTAAATGCAGACGACAATTTCCAGATAATCGGCAGACAGGGAAATAGAAACAGAAACAGAGAGCGAGAGATACAGCTACAAATAGCCAAATGGCAGAGGATTCAGCCAGCCAGCAGGAAGCCACGAAGTGCTGACGATGTCTTCGTTCCCCAGGCGCATATCAAGTGCTAAAGATCTGCAATTTAAGGTGTCTGCTTAGGTGCGTTGACAGCCGAGATGGGCACGAGATTTCTGCCGCGAGGGCTACACAGGGAAAAAGTATCGCAAAAGGGTTATAATCCCTGGCATGTCAAGATAATATTTCGCTAACACCCATAGAATATTTTGAACAAATTAATACAAAGTGTCAGGAAGCCTACTTTCGAGATAATAAAAGATTTGGTTGTCAGAAAATAAATGAGTATGGATATTTGGTTTAAGGTTTCTTTATAAAATATAAAGAAATATTCACTGAAAATATTAATATATTTGGGATGAGAGTTAAAAATGTTATTTTCAAGATAATAACAGAATTGGTTGTAAAAAAATAAATGAGAATGGATATTTGGTTTAAGATTTCTTTATAAAATATAACGAAATATTCACGAAAATACTAATATATTTGGGATAAGAGTTAAAAATGTTCTTTAAAATATTGAGAAGTAAAAAGGTTTCATTTTGGAAATTTTCCCTGTGTAAAGTTACGAGTGATGAAGCCCGTTTAGCGCTAATCTCTTGCAGGTAGTCCCAGCCTCCTCTTCCTGCTCCAACTCCTGTCCCTCGTCTGACTGCCACACGAGTGCTGGGTCCTTGAGACACCACAAACTTGTGGCAAGCTCCGGTGAAGAGATGAGAGATGTGGATGGGATGGTTGAGGATGGGGACCAAGACAAACCTTTGTCTTTGACGCAGCGCTATCTCAAACATAATTATTGCCTCATTATGCGACGATGGTGTCGTTAATGTCTTCGGCAAACAACGCGTCCAATGGAAAGGCAAACAGCGCAGCGTTAATAATGAAATTGTAAATAAATTGTAAACATTTCGACTGCGCCAAGCGCAAATATTTGTCCCCAACTTGCTGGCGAGTATCTGTATCTGTATCTGTTTTCTGTTGTATATATAATCTTTGACTTCGGCACATACGTTCTCAATTTTATTTTTCTTTTTTGAGGTTTCGATGAGCCGCTCTCGGTTGTCAACACTTTGACAATTTTCCCTTCCCAGTGTTCTCGGACAGGAAACAAACAAACAATAAACGACAGACAGGGCTGATAAAGCGAGTTCTACCGAAGCCGTTTTTCACATAAAAATATTGAAAAATTCGAAATTAACCCGAAAATGTTATAATGGCTTTTAAAATATCGTTCGCTGGGGAGCGATAAGAACGGCGGTTTGATGACTGCATTAGGCACGGTTTACTGTTGTTTATGGAAATGGCTGGTCATAAAAACGTGGTCGATCCGCGGCTAAAACCAGTTGGCTGTGTTGTCAATGATTTGTTCGCGTTTTATTATCACCTGTAACGGCGACAAAATCAAATGCCCATCAAAGTGCCGATAAGGCCAGACCACACACAGCTACATCATCATCATCATCATTATAGTCGGACTTATCGGAAAGGTCACATGTGAGTGCGAGTTTGTCAATACAATATCTGGAAAATAGATTGCGCATTGCCAAAGCAAATGGAATCAATGGGACAAAGCTCTCCAAAGGCCGCCTGTCAACAAACTCCCCACAGAGAACTTTCCAATGAAGAAATTAATTTTGATTTATTGGCCCAAACATGACTACCAGCATATGAGTTCATATATGGGGAGGTAATGAACATTTTCCTCAATTTTCTCCGCCATAAAAAGAGGAGAGAAACAGTTGCAATGCACTCACCCCCTTTCCCGTTGTTCATTTCAATTAATTATTTATTGCAATGCGTTTTCATCGCATATTATGACATTTTTATGTCCCCCGGGGGGAAAGGGGGTGGAGAATCGCTGTTCGGATGGGGACTCACTTATTGAAACATAAATTAGGCAACACATGTCCATAAAACATTTCCAGTCACTTGTCATATCAGCGAACTGCCTCCAAATTTACGACTTCTCCGCCACTTTGACACCAACAGGATGCGGATACCAATTTTCGGATGGGAGAGAGCAAGGGAGTGTGGAATTTCTGGACTATTGCTGATAAGGACACTTGAAACCGGCCCTTAATGTCGCATTTAATGGCTTTACCGCTCGACCGCCACTAATGCTAAATCAATTTTCGAGCGCATAAATCAGTGGAGATTGGAAAAATAACCAATAAAGAAAAGGAAATCGAAAAGAAATGCAGCAGATAAAATAAAGAATCTATTAGTAATAAAATAAACAGCAGAGTGGACCATAAATTTCGATGCGTTTCCCGAAAAGAGAAAACACGAACAGAAAATGGAAATGAATACGATGAGATAATTCTTGAAAATTAAGAGATTCCCCACTAATCCAGCTGTACCATAAACCATTAGGTATAACCAGGGATTAACCTTAGGTTAGGGCAAACATTAAGTAGGTCAATTGATGCCAATTATGTATAGTTAAGCCAAATTGGAGTGCTCCAAATCTGGGCATTTCTTTAGTAGTAATTCCCTGGGCGCGCAATCATCAATCTTCTTGAGCCCACAAAATCTCGAATTTCTCGTTCACACGTTGCTGTTGAAATTCAACAAATCCATCATTTGCCATTGTGTCTGGGGCATCAAAGAAAACATTTTCCCAGGGCGTTAGATAACTAAAGAAACAAATTTCCACCATGTTATATGTATGTTTCTGCTCTCTCTCTGCTTTCCTCTGTTTCCCCACAATTTTTGCCGCCACATAAAAAGCAATTCATGCATCTTGAAGACGGCGGCTCACCCTTTGGCTCCCCACCATTTCGGTTCTCGTAAATCGTAAATCAATGCCACCGAATCTTGGTCGTCTTTTGCTCCTCTGGCCGATCTCCAAATTGCCAATGGGCCTCGAACAGCGTCTCATAATAATTAAGAACAAATTCATTTACACTTTCAAACGCCGCCAAGGGAGGAGGACCAACGACCTATGTATGCTTTATTTTTTCGTTTTTGGGTGGAGCTTGTGTGTCGTTGCTCTTGACATGTTTTGAGCGCAGGGAATTTATTTATTGTGGATCCGAAATGCATTTAGTATCGCACATAAAAAAGCGACAAACAAGCAGGCGGAACGGGGGCGATCGCAGCAGCCCACAGATTCAATGGGAGTGTGCGAGGATCACACTGAGCCAAAACAAAGCATTTAAATTGACAATAAATTCGGGAGTTAAGATTGTTAAGGCACTGAGATTATGGCTATTACTTAAACAGGAAATCACAATATTAAATCTAGAAAAGCTTTATTCTTTTAGGCAACATTTCCGTTCATTTGTAAATGTAAAAAGAATAATTCTGACAAATCAAAGATAATTACCAATTTTTAGTAGTTTTCCTTTAATTTTAAAATATATTTTGATAGTTAGATATCTTTAATCATTATTGTAATATTTTAAATATTTTTAAGATTTTTCCCTGTGTGCCGAAGTCCACGCAGATTGCCGCTGAAGCGCAACAACAGCTGTCGCGGCCTGTGGGGATTTCACTGTATCACTTTTGATGCGGCAAGTTTATTGAACTCTGTCCCCTTCGCCCTCTTGATAGCCCCCCCTTCTCGCCACATTTCACCCACGGCAATTGCAAAACAATGCAAACTCCCCTTCTCATGTCGCAAAAATGGGTCAGCGGGCTCATTAAAATTGAAGCCGTGAACTTTCGCTGATCTCAGGCGTTCGTTTATTGCCACAATTTGTTGTGTTTGGACTGCTTAAGCAGCAATTCATTTCGTTTCATTTCAGCTGACGGACCAACGAACGTTTTATGCCTTCATTAATGCAGCGCACGCATTCGCCTGACCCCGCCCCCTAATGCCAGGCCATAAACGGGGGCTTATCTGCTCATTAGAATGGCATTGTGCACACACTCTCCGATTTCGATTTCCAGTTCGAATCGAATCGAAACGCCAGGTTGCATTTCCGGTTGTGACAGTTCTGCTTGTTCTTTCAACTAGCGCCACTCACCGGAAGCGCCAAGTGGCAGGGGCCCATAAAAACGCTAAACAATATTCAATGCTAACAAAAAAAGGAAATTAGGGCAAATACTCCAGGGGTTGAACGGCGGGATTGAATAGCCGAGTTGATTATTGTGTTCGGCTGTTGCATTGTTAAACAATTATGCGGCATTTCCTTCCGATGCGAATCCATTCGATGACACTTTGAGTGCCGGCTGCTGCAACCCCGCTTCCAGTAAGCCAGTAAACCGGTAAGTACATGCGCGGATCCACGGGGGGTGATATGGGTGATATATCACCCCCCACTCGGGTGAAAAATGAAAGAAATTTTGGTACTCAAAAAGTATGCAACAAAAAAATTGTTCTGATATCACCCCCCACAACAAAATCCTGGATCCGCCACTGGGTAAGTAAGTAAGTAACCACCCAAAATGGCATAACCACACAGCTGTTCCTAACTGTTTGACCCACTGCGAATTTAATGGGCGAAGAGATTCCGCTTCCGCATCCGGATGCTTGGCTCATTCACGGCTCATTGAAGTGCGGCTGGAAACAAAAGCATGGGCCAATTGATGGATGGTCTGCATTTGACTGTCTAAACAAAGAGCAACAGCTTGTGAAGTTACTGTTTACCAATGATCCCTTTTCAGGGAATCCTCAGCGAATGTATACAACTCCAGATATCTGTATATGCCACATATAGAGGTATTTCTCCCTCGAATAAACAACAAGATGCCAGCTCAAGACCGGCTTTCACTGCCACATCCGTCGTGGGTTATAACATAATTTACGTCTCTTCCGCTTGGCAGCTTTGTAATCATTCGCCATGCCCGTCCCCAAGAAGGCTAAGCAACCCAACTCTATCTGGCCGACTCCATCGAACTGCCAACTGCGAGCTGCGGCATGTATCTTCTCGATTTGCCCTAATGTCAGGGCATTGTAATTGCATTTCGTGCTGAACTTCTGGTCCTACACCGCAGACAAGTCAAGCGGGCAGCCCGAAAACGAAACTCCGGCATCCCGAACCAAAAAAAACACACGATTTCAACTCCAGAGCTTTTTTTCATATCTCTGCGGTTGTGGAGCTGTGTGTGTGTGTAAATGGGTATCTGTGAGATACAATGGCCGCACAATGTAGCCAATATCTAAACGTCGGCATCTTTGGTGGCCGACGCCATCATCGTTGGGAGTCAGATTCAGATTTCCAGTCAGAGTCACAGTACTTGGCCTCCGTGTCTCTCCATTCCCCCCTCTCTTTCGAGATTTCAATCAGCCAGCTTTGGTTTTAATCGCTTTGGGATTGGTTTTCCTGAACTTTATGAAACCTTGAATCGACTGAAGTGGAATGTGGCTGAAAACCGCACCATATGCCCATTTGCGAGCCTATCCTATCCTATCTCAAACCGGGAGATCTCGGCTCACATCTGTCGAACTAGCCCACGTGTCAAACTTAAGCAGCAGAATGTATAAAGTATCCGTATATGTATCTGTATCGTCTGCTAGAACAACTCCGAATATATCTCTATCTGGTTTTCGGCTTAAGAGCATTAAAGCAGCCATGTATTAGACACACAGGGGCTGCAACCCCTAATGGGAGAGCCTCCAGCTGCTGTGGCCCGAGTTTCATCTCAAGTGCCAGGCTAGATTTACGGGCATAGACAATCTAATTACAGTTTTCAGTGTGCATTTAGCGTAAATGATAGCCCTAAGGCGGGCTCAACCACTCACACATGTGCGTAATTAATCCGTAGGGCATGGTGTTTATGCCCGAGCAACTTCGAAACCGGCAAACCCCAAAAAACCTGCCCACCTGCCTGTTAGTCTTTTTCCCGGCTTAAAGCTTTTCTTTTTTTTTAGGAGCTTGCAGTGCGTGGCCTCCCACTCCCTCATACCTTTTGGGCGTACAACTCCGAATTCCGGCTCCAAATGGGGCAGCCGTGACTTGGCATCTGGACTCGAAATGGAGGCGACTTGGATGGCAGGTCCCACGCACTCGTCTGATCAAATGCAGTTTGACTGGGTTGACTGACTGGTTGACGGCATGACGCGGCTTAATTGGCCATTACGGGGCGGCTGCATAAGAGGCTCTCGGAAGAGACTTGCGCAAGCTTCCATTCCCCCACAGAGCTCAGAGATTCTCCTCGCCGTTTCAGGTTTTCCTCGCTTATGGAAAATCATTTTTACCGTTGCCGGCCTCTTGTCTTTATGCAAATCAAGTGAAAGCAGCAGGCAGAAGCAACAAGTTTTCCCAAAAAAAAACAAAATCCTCAACAAGCAGTGGGACACTTCATTGAACCCAAAACTGAATTTGGGTCAATGTACTCCAGAAAATAGAATCTTTCATTCCTCGGGGGCAATTCAATTGAGATCTCATTTTTATCCGTTTAGGATTCCGAAAAAAAAGTGAAAATAATCTAGGAAAAAGCCAAGCCAGCTCTTGACCCGAAAGCCAACGGCTCATTGTTGTTCTTGCTGTTCCTGATGTTTGATGTTGCAAAGGATTTGGATTGTTTGTGCCTCATGTCGTTTGCCGGCTTCGCTTGCTACAGTTGTTAACATGAAAAGATAAACATCGGAAATGATGTCAGTCAAGCTGACAGTGCCCAGCCTCCACACACACACGAGTGTGTGTGTATCTGCCTCTTTGCCCTTTTTTATACGTTTTCATTTCCATCTTCACGCATTCCCCCAGAAGAACATGCTCACAAAATCATGTAAAACTTGTACAACAAAAAAGCGCACAAAAAGCTGAGCCCCTTCAGTAGTTTCAGCTCCAACATGCTCGGCAATCAGAGCAACGTGTTTCGTATCTAATGAATTGCGACTCTCGGGGACTCTGTTTCCATTGTCGGAGTAGCAGCAGCAATGGTCCAATGTTGCAAGCTTCTCACTACCCCTCCCTCCTCCATCTCACAGGCATCGTTTAGCGGGCTAAATGCCGCACTTTTAGTTGGAACTAACCACGGTGGCAGACACACAATGAATAAAAGATAAAGAGCGGCGAATTGGATCACGCGATTGTTGCCTGAGTTCCCAAGTAGAGAACGTGTAGTCATGTACAATGTACATCTAGGGGATGTACTGGGTTAAAAAGTAGAGTATAGGCGGTTTCCTGCTCGGAAGGTGACTACACAAAAGAAGGCAACCCTTAGGGATGGGATTATGGCGGCATATTATATATTAACATAAGTTATTAAAAAAGAATATACGCTATCAATATCCTGGAATCTATTAGGTGGAAACTCAAAAAAGAATACAGTAGATGGAAGATCACTTTTAGATAATAAAAAAACCATATGATAACCTGCAATCTATTCGACGATCAGAACTGATTGATACTTAAGTTGCTAATCTAATGCTTAAACCTGAGTACCGAAATAATCCTCAAAAATCTATACAAAATTCCTAAAGCTAATAAATACTTAGGAATTATTTAAAATCCCCTTAGCACTTGAAATCAATATCTTCGCCCATAAACAACACAAATTTAGACCAATGCCTCGGGCCAAGTATTACAACACTGCCCAGTTCAGCACCTTGGGCTGTAATCGAAGGTGTGTAAACATATGGCGAAGATAAGATATAAATGGGAACGGAGCCAAGAACAACGTTCTACGATATAATAGTCACAATCTAGGGAAGAATCTAATGTGGCATTGGCAAGGTTGAACAAAGGGTAAAATAGGTTTACAGCAGCTGCTGTTCATTTTCATCATTTCATTGATTTCCCATGCAATTACGGATTAGGAACCGAACCCTATATCCAAAAAACACACCCAAGTTCTGATTAATTTGCATATGACATGAGCTCGATCTGATCAACGCATCAGCTGTTCTGGAAAACCCTTTCCTTCCCTTCCTGAGGGGAACTCGACAATTTAGGGCCGGGAGAACTTGTTTTTATGCCACAAACAAAGCAATTTTCGCACTGACGCTTCCTTCCATCCTTCCACCCAGGTGACCAGGTAACCCCCACCCCGAAAAAAGGGTGAATTATGAATGCAGTCCACCCGGGGGTTGATGGAGAACGGGTTGCATGCAACATGGCAACATAGCGTACATTTTGGCAGGACCATTTGCTCACAGTTTGCGGTTTACGATGGCCGGAACACAGGAACTCAGAAACACAGGAACTCGGGAACAGAACCGCGTTTACCTGGGACACAAGACAAAAACACATAAAACGGAGACAGGGTCAAAAGCGGCGAGTCTTGGCTCATCTGTCGCCTGGCATTGCGTGATGTTTGCCAGATGAATGAGAGTGAAAAATGAAACACGAGTTGCCGTTCCCGTTGCCGTTGCAATCAGTCGTCCGGAAATCAGCACAGACAGGCGGGCAGGCAAGGGAAGAGGAAGAGGAACGGGAGGACTTCCCGGCGAGACGAGGGGCAGAAGGGACAGACAGACATTAAGGCCGCATTATGAAACCAGCAGCAACGGGCGACAAAGTGTTTCCATTTCCCATTTAGCCGGCTTGGCTTCCCTTCTCCCTCTCTCTCTCTCTCTCTCTCTCTTTCTCGGCCCATTCTGAAATTTGTTTGCCGCAAACACACATTTACGTAATGCCAACTGAAGGTCTGGCTGGACCTTAAAGCTGCCCGAAAACAAAAAACAAGGCAGGAAAGCACTTGAAGTTCTTGCGATGAAATTCCGAGAAACAAGTTGGTCTTCGAGGCCAAGAAGGTAGACACACTCAAAGAAATGGCGAATAATAAATAATATTTAAGGGAAATAAAATGGAAATTCTTTGTAGCCTAAGATATCTTAGTTTATTAGTAACTTCTAAGAAATATATTTTATTTTATTATTTATTAATGGTATTTGTAATATCCGTTTATCCTAATATATGTATTTTATGAATTAGTTATTGGTATTATATTAATCGAATTTTTAGATTTTTGTTTTGTTTGAAGAACTCATATTTAATTAAGATATATAAAAAACAAAAAGGTTGTTTAGTGGTTTGTCGCTTGTTCTCTGTGTATAAATGATGCCGCCAAGAAATTCCATTGGTAATGCAAGGTAATGGTCTTCCCAGGGTTTGTGATGGTTCCTGGACCTCCTTTCCCTCCCCCTCCTGCCATTCCTCTTCCCATTTCCACTCCCCTGCCCCCCCTTGCCCCTTGATTAGTGACGCTGTTTACCTGTGCTACGTGTACAGGTTTCTGGAACGAATCTATAAACTGAGATCGCACGCTGACTGGCTGGCTGACTGGTCTGTGTTTTCCGCTTTCCTACGGCGTACAGATGGAATTCCCAACGCACAATTTGCGCTTTCCCCGCCCCGCTGTTGTTGCTTTTGTTCTAACGCCCACGTTCTCTGCCACTCGCATCTGCCGGCCAACCGAATTGGTATTTGCAAACACGTTTTTGGCTCGGGAAAATTAAATTTAAATGCCATCAAATGCGCGAGGAGGCGACGAGATTGAGATTCAGATTGAGATTGAGACGAGAAAGGTGGCCCAGGGCAACATTCGCCCAGTTAGCCAACCAGACTCTAGACCCCATCCCCAACCCATTCTCATGCAGATTAGAAAGTCGTGCTCCAAAATGCGGGTGCAGCGTTTCCAAAAGGTGTTTACGACCCAACCAAAGCCGCCGCTGAACTTGAAAACCGCCAAAGAACTTGAAACCCGAAACCACAGTTGGAAAAGGCTTTTAACGACGCCCTTCAACTGCGGCCAGAGGCTATTAATCAAGGCAGCTCGAATCGCATCCGCTGCACCACCGAACCACTGCGACACTATCGAACCACTCAAATTTACAGCCCACGGCGCTGCATATAAATACTGCTTAAGGTAAACAGACAAAGCCCAGACAGACACATTAATTTCAACTCCATTTGTTGCTAAGAATCAAAAATTGAAAAGCGCTGTGCTTCAAATCCCCGGCTACACAGCTAGCGATCGTCTCGGAATCTTCCCAGTTCGAGCATATCGATGGGGGTATGGGCTTGGATTTCGGTTGGGGAAGTGGGCCTGAAGTGGGGGCTATCGACAATGGAGAGTCGTCGAACGAAAGAACCAACGAACGAAGAAGGAACGCATAGCTTAAAGTTCATTGACTGAAACTGAAAAGGTGCGTTGTTGTTCTGATGTTCTGATGACTGCGGTTGTCGCTGATGTTGCTGCCGTTGCCGTTGCCGTTGCAGTTGCTCTCGGTTCCGTAGTTGTTGTTGCTGCGGTTCCATAGGAATCCATCAGCGGCAGGCCCCATTTATATTAACCATTTGCTTTTGCCCGGGGTTTTGCTTTCGGGTTCTCTTTGCGCCTCGCTAGGAGAACGTGCAAAAATGCGGCATAAGCAGCATAAGCGGCCTAAGCGATCGGCAATCAATCTGCAGATTCCAGACGCAACTCGCAACTGCAACTCGCAACTAGCCACTCGAGGAGGCACGCAACAAGCAATTTCTGGCAAGAATCTTCTTCTCTTGCCGTTGAACTTGTGGCCTTAAGTGGCTGCTACACTTGCGGCCAAGTTGGCTAAACAAGCTGGCCAAGAGTGTTGGCCAAAAGCAAACACAACATGAATTTGAAGTTAGGAAGGGATAAAAAGCTGTATATATCAGTGAAGAGTATTAAAGTGCCCATATATCTTCTAAAAAATCGATGGATCCTTATAAAAAATATTTTAAAAATAGAATTATTTTATTTTTTACTCATTGTTCGTAATAGTCTCTGAAATAATATGAGTAAATTAGTTCTTAGGACCAGAATTACAGTCTAGACCTCCAAAATGCAGGCCCTAAAGAAGACTGGACTCGGGATTCAGACTCTTATCGGGCCTGAAACGAAGACTCCTTCCTTCGCGCCGCTGTTTGCAGGCCCTCGATGACAGACGCGTCTATTTATCTGTATCTGGCTGGCTGGACTGGTTGTTTGGTTGGTTTACATTTCGGTTTTGCGCTTCAAGTGAGAGAAAAATGTTGGGAAAATAAACAAGAGGAGCCAGCCAGAATTCCAGACGCAGCAAAAGCAAAAGCAGCCGCAGTGAATTGGATCCGAGTGGAGTGGATTGGCCCCAAAAACGAGAGAAAAATAAGGGGGAAAAAGGGGGAGCCCTGGGCAAAGTTTGACTGCAACAATCAAATGCTCATCAGCGCACTTGAAAAATAATGCGTTGCTGGCTAAGACAAAAAGAAGTGCGTTCTCGCCGAGACACAAAGATATATAGATACTGTATCTCGTACTGGGTATACCCACCAGTATGTATCTTTCTTTTTTTTCGGCTTTTCATAGCTGGCTGTATTTTTCGTTGGCTTGTTTGTTTAGTTTTCGAGGCAGCAGCAGCAGCAGCACTCACACAGACACGCAATGCTGCAGGTGGGAACAGGTTTTTCGGTTTCGGTTTTTCGTGTATCTCTGCGATGCGGGCTGCGTGTCTCTTGGCCTCGCGTTATTTATGCCCCACTGTGGCTGTAATTACAAATGCTCGTTTCCTGCAGAAAACAATCTGGACTCGGGCCATGTGTGTGACTGTGACTGTGACTGGGCATCTATGCTGTATCTTAGCATCTTGGTATCTCTTCGTATCTTCGTATCTGCGGGATGCCCACGCACATGTGTCCACTGCTTGGGATCGATTTCCCGAAGTGGGCAAGTGCGTAAGTGGACAGCGGCATTCGAGGGCACTCTTCAAAGAGCCTTCTTCTTTCGCGAAAAGCGCCTGCTGCGCCCAAGCATTTGCTCATGCCGCTCACGTATGTATGTACAATATGGCCGATCGATTGGCAGATATACACCCAGAAAAAAATCCGTTCGAAACGTTCAAAAATCAACCCCAAACGGGGTCAAAAAGTGCGTAAGCCCGTTTGTTGTCAGTTCATGAACGCTCGTTCATAAAATTTGACCGAAACTTTAGAGTTCGATTCCGAACGAACGGGGTCATTTTAAGAACATTTTGGGGTTAATTCAAGAACGAAAAGTTCATAAAAAAACAAAAAATAACAGATTTCTGGACACGCACTTGCTGGTTATTCTGTGCGCCTGGTAGATTTGTATTTAATTTGTTTACTTTTAGTTGTTGATTTATTATTAATAAATGTTGTATTTTAGTGGTTGTTGTTGACATACATGTTATTTATTATTAGAAGTACATATAAACATTAGAAATAATATTTTATTAAAACTTACGATTCACGACGTCCTCTTGCGGACTCGAACCTGGGCTACTATGTGTCAAAGGCGGACGGCCTAACAGTTGGACCACGGAACCAATTTTTCTAGTACGGCCAAACGGGGCACTAGACTTACAAGTTTCTTGGTCCGAGCAAGAAATTGTTCATGAACAGCGTTCGCAATTTTAGAACCATTGTTCATAATCTGACCACAATCGTTCAATGCTCAACACTTTTCAGAGACGCGTTCATAATTTTACCAAAAAGTTCATGATTTGACCCCGCACCGTTCATTTTTCATGAACGAAAAATAGCGAACGGATTGTTCTCAAATCATGAAAAATGTTCTTGATTTTTTCCGTTCTTTTTTTTCTGGGTGTAGTAGCTCATAGTTGGCTTATAGTAGCCCAGGGTTACCCGTAGGCCCGCAGCACTAACAGTAACAGCAACAGCCGGAGAACGAATGGAAATTACCCTCGACAACTGCTCCGCACGCTTGGCTGCACACTCTCCTCAAAAACAGAGCCACTTTTCCGAGTGGTGGTTAGGTTAGCAGTTGCCGCAAATGGCGCGATGTAATGGCATTTCTAATATGGGCACGTTAATGGCCCAGGGACAAAGGAACAGGTGAGGGGGGCACAAGGAGTCCGGAGTACGGACTCCAGAGGCAATTGCAAAATTCAAAATTAACAGGCCACAGTTGAGGAGAAAATAATAGGCCATACAACCTTTTAGTCAAGTTCTATTGGGTTATTGTGGTACATATAAGGTTTTTTAATAGGGGTTACTGGAATTTATCGCTTAACATTTTATTACATTTTATCGCTTACTTTAAATTGGCAAAAGGCCTATTTTAAGATATATTTAATGACATCATTTAATTATTTCGATGTACTTTTATGGTTTTGGGGGTTTTTCGATTTATCACATGTGCGTGTTTCAATATAACCATGAGTTTTAAAAGAAAATAGTTGAAAATGTGTAGATATAGAGGAATTAACCATTATTGAGACTGGTTTTTAGAAGCAATTGTAAAATACATTAGAACTAACTTTGATACATTTAATATTTTTTTATTAAATAACTAAAACTGCATTAAAACTCCCCATTTAAAGCATTTATCAATAACTTGTTTTCTGCAATTTTAGTGCTATTTTTTTGCCCCCCGCTGTAAATTTAGATATAGAGGATTAACCTTTATTGAAACTGGTTTTTATAAGCAATTCTAAAATACATTAGAATTTACTTTGATATATTTGATATTTTCGTTTTAAATATCTAAAACTGCATTAAAAATCACCATTTAAAGATATTATCAATAAACTCTTTTTTGCAATTTAATTGCTATTTTTTTGCCCCCCGCTGTAAATGTGGTGCTCTTGTTTTGCCCGGGCCTCATACCTGAGCAATTAGTGCGACGCTTCGATTGCGCATGCAGTAGCCCAAAGAGCAGCAGCTGCTTTTCTGTTTTTCTGCTCTTGGGCAGCTGACAAGGAGCAGGGGAGCCAAGGGACGTGGCAAAGTGAGCTCTTGCCAAATGACAGCTGACAATGGCCACGTTTCGCTCCTCATGCAGAAAAGGCACAGAAGTGCACAACAGCTAAGTGCACAATAATAATGCGCAGCAAACAACAACAAAATATCAAAGCGAAAGAGCTGCAGTCAGCGTCGCCATTCCGCCGTCGACATTTCATAAAGTTATTGAACGTTTTCCAGCTAAAAACGAAATTCGGATTGCAAGCAAAAAACGATAAAGTGCCAAGCGCAGCAAAGTGCAAAATACATGTCAGGCGGTTTGACAGCCACTGGAGATAACCTGTTGCTGTTGCAACTTCAAAAGCAGCAAAAACAACTGCTTCGGTACTTGCCACATAAATGGCCATTCGTGTTGGCCGGTATTTAACACAAGGTCGCGAAAACAATGAGCCAAACGACTTTAGACCGCTTATCTAAGTGCTCCCAGCTCTTTGGTAATTGTAGAAGCCTCCGCAAGAAGCTAATTGCGTGAACAGGCCACCCAAACCACCACCCACCCACCTGGGAATAAAGGAGGAGCAAAACGGCGGAGGCGACAAAGTAAACAAGGTGTTAATTTGCACTGCCTCGGTATTCCCTCGTTTTCTTTTCACTCAGATGCCCTGGAAAAGGGTATGAAAAGTGTATGGCGATTTGAAGCCCAGTTTGCCATTGCAAAAAGTTAAGAACTTTTTATTCATAAATCGAATATTCCAAGTTATCACGAACAAAAAAATTATTTCTTAGAAAATCAAAACTAAAAGGCCTTCAAAAGTACACAACAAATTGTATGACTCAGAAGTGTAAATGCAAAATAATTGAAATCGACTATAAAGATTGTTAAAAATAACCTAGAAAATGTTCAATGTCAGTTCCCAGAATTTGGCCCATTCTCAAGAACTATAGAACTTATAAAACAACGAAAAAATAAAAATATAAAAATGAATTTCTAGGCGAAATTAAGTTATTAACTTAACTTTTTCTACTAAAATACCCCTTTTTAGGGTATTGAAGAACCCTACTCTTTCTTTGTACATCCCACTTATTTATTTTTTCTGCTCCACTCTTTTCTTTCCCCCTTGCAAATTGAATTCCCCGCGTGTTGCGAAAGCAGATAAGATTGGAGCACGTTCTCCGCCAAACAGCCACCCACACAGAAGCGGTTCCACGCATACAAAGCGGCAGATGATATCGCGATAAGCCGACCCTGATAAGCCACTTGACTTTGGGCGAGGAATCGTGAGGGGAATTCATACGTACTACTACTACTACTACTTATTGATTATTATTAGTTGTGAGCCAAGATGAGCTAGGAAGATGAATGGGTGTCTACTTACGAACTGTGACCGTTTTCGGATCGTAGGCACAGACGCGGCGCTCCACGGCGGCAATCTTCCGCTGCACCCGACCGGCCCGCTCGCCCACCGCCTGCAGATCCCGCTGCAGGTCGTCGAAAATGTCGCTGGCTATTAGGACCAGGCTGGCCAGCTGCCTCAGGGCGTTGCTCAGCGTGATGTTGCTGATCGAGTCGAACTCATGGCCGGAAATGACCTTCGAGGAGCCGGCGGTGGGCGACTGGGGGGCACTGGCGATCCTGCCGAGCGTCGGCCTCTGCTGGCTGGGATGCCGCGAGTTGGGCAGGGATTGCGACTGATGGCGAGTGGGCGAGGTGGACAGGAACTCGACGTGCTGCTTGAGCTTCTTCATGGGCGCCGGAGCGGGGGGCACCGGCTGCTCCTCGGGCGCCTGGTGGACCAGCACGCGCGTCAGGGATGTGGGTGAGCCGTGGCCATTGGGAAGGGACAAGGGGCCATCCCCATCCGGCGACTGCTTGTTGATGCAGTTGTTGTTCCGGCACTTCCCAGGCGTACAGTGGAATCGGCCGGAGGCGTGGCCCAAACTGGCCGCCGTGGCCTGGGCCACATTGACCGGCTGGACCAGGCGCTGGACGAAGGGCATCTCTCTCTCGCTGTTTCTCGCTGGCAACCACTAGCTGCTCCTCCTCATTCGCTCGGGTTTCAAAGGCACAGGCACAGCGCACAAAAAGGTAATCCAAATAATCCAAATCCAAAATCCAAAACACACACACGCACACAGAGGCCCAAAAACTGGTCGGACCACTTCTGGACTTGAATCCTCCGCAGCCTCCTAGCTATTGTCTACTACTCTCGGCCGAATTCCTTGGCCTTTTCACACGCACTCACAAACTAGTTTAATTCAACTGGTTTATTGGGCCCCCCTTTACTGCTTCTTTAATTTTGTAATTTTTCGGCTAGTTCTCAGCCTTGCATAATTAGCACGTCGCACTCGAATTGCCCGTGATTATGGCGATTTTATGGCCCGGCCACCGTTACGCGTCGTTCGAAAGGTGTGTTAGCCGGCAAAAAAGCAGAACCGACGGTCCGCGCTCACGTCCTCGTATTTTGCCGGTTTTCAAAATAACTGCCGGTGTGGCCGATTCAAATGAACAGCCAGTGTGCCCAGTTCAAAAGCAGTCCGAAAAGGCAAACAGTGTGGCCATGTGGGGGATTTTATTTTATCAGCACAAATGCAAACCATGGATCGGAGCACTGACTAAAATGTATACGTATTTGGGACGTTACGTTTGCTGACACTTACGTTTTTTAAATTTCACTAACTTTAATTAATAATTATTAATTATAATTAACTATTATTTTAAATGTTGACCGTATTTTATGAAAAGTCAAGGCAATTCTGCAAAATTTTAGTATTCGGGAACCTTATCATCAACTAACAGATGTTTGAAAATTCAATAAGAACCATTTTGGGTCGTTCCCATAATTGCTGAAATTTTCTGTTGAATTTTAAGAGTTCAGCAATTCAACAGTTGCGGGATTACCCAGAATGATTTTTATGGAACTATAATCAAAATTGCAAAAATGAGGGAAATAGCCAGAGATAACCCAACACAAAAGACAATCTAAAGTATTTGATAGCATTCCAAAAATTATGACTTTTGTGGAACTCAAATCTAAATGGCTATTCGACATTGACAGATTTCGTATAAATAGAACAAAATTCTTGAATCAGTTTTAGTTTTTAAATTATTCTTACGAACTTGGCAAGAGCAATAATTTATCAATTAATAAAAAAGTCGGTTTTTAGTTATTAATACAAGTTTGTTTTATTAAACCACCAATCGAAAATAGTATTTAGCCCACTGTGCAGTGTGTAGCGCTGTTTTAAAAGTTATCGATAGGTTGCCAGTCAACAACATCTTTCATCGCACTTGACAACCCTAGGCGAGTAGGGTCACACCGCCGTGGAAAAAATAAATAAACTATATTTTTCCGCATTTCCACGCCGAGGTAAATAAAATCAAGTAAAATAGTACAATGCCGAAGTACTATTGCGACTACTGCGACACCTACTTGACCCACGACTCGCCCTCGGTGCGGAAAACCCACTGCACCGGCCGCAAGCACCGCGACAATGTGAAGTTCTACTACCAAAAGTGGATGGAGGAGCAGGCCCAGCATTTGATTGACGCCACCACCGCCGCCTTCAAAGCGGGCAAGATCACGAACAATCCGTTTGCCGGCGGACCAGGATCGGCGCCTCCGAAGCCGTCGGGCGTGTCCATACCGCCCCCCAATATGGGTGCTCCTCCGCGTCCGGGAATGCCAGGAATGCCCTACATGCCACCGCTAATGAATCCCATGATGGGCATGCGCCCGCCACCGATCATGAATCCCATGGCCATGATGGGACCACCACCTCCGCTGGGCACAATTCCCGGCGTCCGACCGCCGATCATGAACGGACCCAAGTGACCTCCAGCAGGAGCAGGACCTGGAATCGGAGCACGGAAGGAGCGCACCTCGTGAGGTGTCCTATTTAAGCTGTAGCATTTAAGTAAGCCCAATAGCAAACCAAACTATGTAAATTTATATAAAGAAAGTTTACTCAACAGATGGTTTTACTGGGGGAAATGATAAATTTATAAATGTAAAAGTTCAAGATATGGACAATCAACTGTGTCTATTTATCTTGATCTCTAATAGTTTTACAATTTATAGAAGAAAATTAAGAACCTCCTTTTAGAATTGCTATCCTAACGGATTCTATTACTTGTAAAACTATTAGTGAGCAAGATAAATAAAACTCCTGTACTCGAATTTTTCGAGCAATGGAAAACTCAAAACTGTAACCTTAAGCCTATTACCCCATTCAAGCAAAATGCATATGAGTGCATGTAAGTGAGGCTTTAATAAAAACGCAAAATAATTATCAATTTCGTAGGGGCAATGCCCATGTATTCATTTCATTGTCCAATACAAAATAAACTAAAAATGCAAATTTCCTCTTTATAAAATGCTCTCAAAACAGATTTGTATCAAAGGGAAATTTCATTTAACATAAACACTCACAGGTTTTATTACAATTTTTGGGCTTACAATACTAGTTTCCGTGAATAGAATATAATGTGGATTATAATTGTTAAAATACGAATACGTTAATCAGGGGCTTGAAGTGTAAGTAGATTATTCTTTGCCTTGTCCCGCGGATCGGCTCGTCTGCGCCTCTTACATTATATTAAAAGTCTGCACTACACAAGATTAGGTACTATAAAGGTTATGGGTTTGAGACAGCGCATATGATCCTCACTGGTTATCTGGCGACGCGCTGGCGCTTGCTGGGCGACACCAACACCGGCGACGGTTGGTGATTACTGGAAATGGCGTCGAAGATGCTGGACTCCGAGCGTTGGTACTCGCTGCCAATGTTTTCCAGATTCAGATCGGCATCGAGGACGAGGACCTGGAACATAAACAGATTAAGTGAATTGCAGATAAAGCTGGGTGGCTGTTGGATGCTACCTTGCAGGACTGCGGACGTCTGTGGTGTATCAGCCAGTCCTCGTGCAACTCGTGCAGCTCCTGGAGATACTTGAGCGGCACACAGCTCTCCTCGGAGCGGGCCCGCTGGCGAATGCGCTCGTGCGCCACCTCCGGCGAGGTGCGCAGATAGATGATGAGGTCCGCCTGCACGTGAATGGACTCCTCGATGAACTTGTACCACTCCTCCAGCGTATTGAACATGCCCTCCTCCAGGGAGCCGTTGCGTTTCATATTCTCCACGAAGCAGTAGCTGCGGGGAAAGCGAAAATAAGCGATTCTGGTTAAACCGGATTGCGAGGGGGAGGGGAGACAATGCACTTACCGAGCACTAAAAATGGAACGCTCCATTATTTTTAGCTTCTTGTCGGTGGGCGCGGTGTGCGCCTGCAGCATGGTCAGCGTGACATAACTCTGAAAGGGCATGGCCCACTTCTTGGGGTCCTTGTACATCAGCTCCAGCAGATTGACCCCGTTCACGTTGCGCCACTTCTCGACGGGCTCCGTGAGCAGGCAGATGTCCTGCTTGTACTTCTCGAAGTGGTTCAGATAGGTGGTCTTCCCGCTGCCGATGTTGCCCTCGATGAGGACGGTGAAGGGCTGGGTGCCCTCGGCGTACTTGCGACCCTGCCGGGAACTGGATGCTGCCGCCGCCATCAGACTGGACAAGCTGCGATCTGCACGTGAAATCGGGGGAGAAGAGTACGGTTTTTTACTATCTGGTACAGCCAGCAAAGGGGTTGCGTTGTTCCGGCTTCAATGGAGTACTGTACACGGCGGCGGGCGAATGGTGAGTGAAACACCCCGCCAGAAGAGATCGTTTACCGCCGAAAAGTCAAAAAGAGCGGGAACACCGCCATTTGTTTTTTACTCGGGTTTCTCGATCGTCATGTTTGTTTTTGTCAAACGGCTGATCGGCGACTACGTTTGTGTGTGTGTGCTTTCCATTACCGGCATAAGTTTGCAGATAATGCGTGAATCTGTAAACTTTAAATCTTAGGTAAGGCTGAATTGAATTACCTATAAATGGTATAATGCTCCTTCTGCTCATAGCCGGGTCACAGGGATCGGAATTCATGCACCTTTTTTTAACGAAATACCACCGCTGGCAGTTATAATTATTTCTTGTGACTTTTAAAATGCAATTGTATGTATTTTTTACTTTAACATCAGGAAATGAAATCGGTTTGTTTTGAGCCACAATCAGCTGATGGCGATAACGATAACTGCACAGCTGTTCTAGCCAGAGTTATCGATGGTTTGGGAAGAAGAAGATTAAAGCAAAGAAGAAGAAGCAGACGCACTTTTTATTAATATTATTGTAAATTTGTAAAAACCTGTATTAAAACTTTTTATAAGGCGAGTTTTGAGCCAGGCACTTCATTAGCCATGTCCATAGAAATCGAATCAGCCGAGTAAGTACTGGAAATCAATAAATAACAAGGAGTTTTGCCTAATTCCGGTTTTCCTCCCCCAAAACCAAGTGTGATTCGGCTCATCCAGCAATATCTCAAGGAGTCCAATCTTATGAAGACCCTGCAAACGTTACAGGTGAGCACTGATACTCTCCAAGAAGGTGGTCACATTATAAGCTCTTATTTTCAGGAAGAAACTGGTGTTTCCCTAAACACAGTGGACAGCGTGGATGGTTTCGTGCAGGACATCTCCAACGGCCACTGGGACACCGTGTTGAAAGTGACCCAGTCCTTGAAGCTACCCGATAAGAAGCTGCTCAATCTTTACGAACAGATAGTACTGGAACTAATTGAACTGCGGGAGCTGGGTGCAGCCAGATCCCTGCTTCGCCAAACGGATCCCATGAGCATGTTGAAGCAGCAGGAACCGGAGCGATACATTCATTTGGGTATAATGGAAACACCTCCGTGATATATGTTGAGTTCCTTTATTTAATTATCCTTATTGCCCTTTTAGAAAACATGCTGCAGCGCGCCTATTTCGACCCCAGAGAAGCCTATGCGGAGGGCAGCAGCAAGGAGAAGCGGCGAACGGCCATTTCCCAGGAGCTGAGTGGTGAGGTCCACGTGGTGCCCTCCTCCAGGCTCTTAGCGCTCCTGGGACAGGCTTTGAAGTGGCAACAGCATCAGGGACTCCTTCCGCCCGGCACCACCATCGATTTGTTCCGCGGCAAGGCGGCGATGAAGGACCAGGAAGAGGAAATGTATCCCACCCAGCTGTTCAGGCAAATCAAATTCGGCCAAAAGTCCCACGTCGAATGCGCCCAGTTCTCGCCGGATGGTCAGTACCTAATCACAGGCAGTGTGGATGGTTTCCTAGAAGTGTGGAACTTCACCACCGGCAAGGTGAGAAAGGATCTGAAGTACCAGGCGCAGGACCAGTTCATGATGATGGAGCAGGCGGTGCTGGCGCTGAGCTTTTCCCGAGACTCCGAGATGGTGGCCTCAGGAGCCCAGGATGGACAGATCAAGGTGTGGCGCATCATTACCGGTCAGTGCTTGCGGAAGTTCGAGAAGGCTCACACCAAGGGCATCACCTGTTTGCAGTTCTCGCGAGATAACAGCCAGGTGCTCAGTGCGTCCTTCGACTACACGGTGCGACTGCATGGCCTAAAGTCCGGAAAGATGCTCAAGGAGTTCAAGGGTCACTCTTCCTTTGTGAACGAAGCCACATTCACACCCGACGGCCACAGCGTGCTCAGCGCCTCTTCCGACGGCACAGTGAAGGTCTGGTCCCTCAAAACCACCGAGTGCGTGGCCACGTATAAGCCCC
The DNA here is from genome assembly GCA_037075205.1 of Drosophila prostipennis. Taxonomy (NCBI): domain Eukaryota; kingdom Metazoa; phylum Arthropoda; class Insecta; order Diptera; family Drosophilidae; genus Drosophila; species Drosophila prostipennis. The sequence goes on along the minus strand of JBAMCJ010007677.1, from coordinate 368,464 downwards.
TTGGCAACGAGTTGGCCGTCAACACAGTCCTAATCCTGCCCAAGAATCCCGAGCACTTCATTGTCTGCAACAGATCCAATACGGTGGTCATTATGAACATGCAGGGCCAGATTGTGCGATCGTTCTCGTCGGGTAAGCGCGAGGGTGGAGCCTTTATCTCAGCCACTCTTTCGCCGCGTGGCGAGTTTATCTACTGCGCTGGAGAGGATCAGGTGCTGTACTGTTTCTCTGTATCCTCCGGCAAACTGGAACGTACTTTGAACGTAAGTTGGTCCCTTCACTGCTCTTTTGAGACTTGTTTTTGAACTCGATTTTCTTCTTTTAGGTTCATGAAAAGGACGTCATTGGGCTGACCCATCATCCGCATCAGAATCTGTTGGCCAGCTACAGCGAGGACGGACTGCTGAAGCTTTGGAAGCCCTAGATCATATAAGCAATTGACTTTCACACCTAGTTTTAGTTGGTACTCTTATTTGAGCTACCGAAATATACCTACTGACCCCAAAGTGCTTGCAGTTTTTCTCATGACCTCTCCTGTTACAGCACATCAATATCTTCAATCATGTCTATATGAAACAAATTGACTTTAATTAAGCATTATGCAAAGCGACAGCCTCTCAGAGCGCTAATCCGCAGAGTTTGCCTCAATTGCTGGACCAGCGCTTAAATTAGTCGAGCAGCGACACTCAGCCGGTTCACTTGCAACATGAAGAGCGACGAGATTATCGAGAAGATACGCAGCAAGCTGAAGGAATCGGATCCTGCCCGGCGTACCGTGGTCAACACATTCCAGTTCAACTTCACCGATGCGGATGGTAATCTCATCAAGAGCATGGGTGAGTGAGATATAGGCCTTATTGTGGGTCAATCCACCGTTGACCGTCTCATCGTAGTCTTTGATTTCAAAGCGCTGGACATCTACGAGGGAAGTTCTTCCACTGCCGATGCGCAAGTCACCATTTCGGATGAGGATTTCTACTTGGTGGGCACTAAGCAGAAGACTTTTCAGGAGGTTCTGCAGCATGAGAAGGCTAAGATCGATGGCGATGAGGAAGCTATCAACAAAATGCTGGAGAAGTTTCGCATAAATTCTCAGAACTAGCCAAGAGGGATGATATAATGATGCATGCATTTTTTTTGTTTAAACATATTTATGTTTCCTATTTACTCTATCACCTTTCAATAATGACTGCTATCAGCACAAATAAAGAAATATAATTTTTATAAAGTCTAAGGGAAGTGGATTTTTAAACAGTCGTGGATTGATATAAATGCTTAAAGGTGTAAAATTAAAATTCTAAAAAATATAAACCCACTAATAAAGGAAAATTAAAAAATAACAAATTAAATTGTTTTTAGTATTCATTTATTTAATTACCTTTATTTATATTTAATGTTAACATGGAATTGTTTTTGTAGGTGTTTCCTTTTAATTTGAAATTTTTGTTCTGCATTTTATTATTCAACTATTTTGTTATTTGGATTCTCTTTATCTCTCTTTGGCAAACGGCGCCATGTTTTGTGCCAATAAGTGCGCCCGAGATTCGGTTTTTCTGACTTCTGTTTCTGGATTTTGAAATTTGAAAAACGTCTCTCAATTCAAATGTGTTTGACTCCTTCCTTTGAGTGGCTTATTTATAGGTTTAATTGTAATTTTAACATTTGCTCTTTTTGGGTGTTTTAATTTAACTTTGTGTTACTTTAGTAAACTTTTTAGTTTAGAACATGTTTTTTGTTTTGGGATAGGTTTCATTTTGGGGACTTTCTTTCTCGAACATTTTATTAGCTTTATGTTTTAGTACTATTTTTCTTTAAATTTATGTTTAATTTTTATTGCTAGAACACAAATTTAGAATTTTTATTAACTAATTGAATTCTTTGCTTCTGGGTTTTCTCATCGGTTTTAATGTAATACAACAACAAAATTTGTACACTTAAACTAAACTTTATTTTTATGAATTAATTCCTAGGAGTTACTTGATCATTATGCTTTTTTTATGCAACAATTTAACAACGTTTTACTTCATCAATGTAATTGTATTTACTTTAGCTTTGTTTATCATTTTTATTTAATTAATGTAGCATTTTTGTAACAACTACATACGTTTATTATAAATGGGTTTTACGTTAAACGGGTTTAAGTTTCCATCGCTGATTTAAGCCATATTCTTTAATTTTCTCAATTTTCTTTGCAAAACGTACGTGCGCTATGAAACCAATAATTATTATTTATTTTACGAAATTTTAGGGAATTTATCATTTAGCTCCAAAACGGAGGAAACTGATATTAACTAAAAACAATCTTAAAATTCGCAATATGTTTGCGTATCTTTAAAGTTCTTAAATTAACAAGAAATTAGAGATTTGATACAAAAGACTGCCAAATGAAATTTGACCCAACGAAAAATAAACTTAATATTGGTTTTCCTTGTGTTTAGATTCTTGTTTTTAGCTTCTTGTATAATTTACTTTATTATTATCGTTCCCTTTAGCGTATACATTTTTATAAATATTCTTGTTCGCCTTAAATGTTTATAAAAATGTGCTTAAATAGACAAAAATCTTTGAATTTATTTCCATTCCATTTCTCGCTTACATTTTCCGTCTTTTGGGGCCGCCAATTTATTAAATTTCCTCTTTTATCCTCATATAAACTTTTCGATTTAGCGTCATTTAACTCTTTGCTTTTATTCTTTGCTGGAAGATACAGTTTTGATAGTCACTAATTCTTTTATTTATGCATTTTTCTTCTTCTCCATTTTGTTGTTGTATGTTTGATTTGTGTAGCCTCAAGGGTCGAAGATTTTTTGTACAAAATGTGTAAATAAAAAGTCATGCGCGTATGTAAAGGTAGTTAATTATTATTGTTTTATGCCCTTTAGTATGTTGCTGCCGTTATTCATTATCGGTTTATCTATCGGTTTGCGAATGTGTGTATTGTTTTATTAACGTTTACGTTCTTCGTTTCTTCTGTTGTATAATTAATTCAATTTATGCTTCACCTAAATATTACTCGTATCAAATATAAAAATCAACAACTTTATTTTATTTTTCGTCTTGTCTGCGGTCTCTTGTGGCTATGAAAATGATTCGTACTTGCACTTCCGCCTGCTATCTCTGGCTCGTTTCGTTTCCGCTTCCGCTGCCCTTCTCCATTCCATTCCGCCATGCTGTACGTATTTCGCTATGTGTATAATATAGTTATTAAATGTAGCTATTATTTGTTTCTTATTCCTCCAACATCCATCCCTTACTTATGTGAAACGCTTCTGGCTAATCGTGTTATCGTTATCGCAACTACAATATGCTCGCCCTACTGTACTTATTTAGCTCCGCTTTCGCTATATCGATCTTTATCCATCTATAATGCCTACTAACCATCCCGTTTCGCTTGGTATTAAATTTATGTCTTAATCAATTCGCATTTTTGCATATTTTCTTGTCTTTTAGGTATTGTTAACTTTTGAATTTCTGTTTCTGTTCTGTTCTCCTCCCGGCTTCACTGTATCTGTGTGATCCTGTGTCTGCGTGTCAGTATGCGCTGTGGGAGTGTGTGTGTAATCTACTGCTCTTGCTCTGCAAAGTTGCTTTGTTCGCCATTACCTAGTTAGCCTTATTCTAAATGCGTTTTAAAACCGAAACTGAAGGTTGCGATAAAAGTGCCTAAAACTGCGCCGAACCATCGTTAGACGTTCGCCATTTGGTTGACATGATCGATGTTGTCCTCATCGAAGTGCACATCGTTTATGAAAATGTCCGCGTCCAGCTGGTCCTCATCGAGCTCCAGATCGTCGTCGTCGTCCTCCCCGTTGGACATCAGTCCGTGTCCCATGCCCATCCCCATTCCCATGTCCACGCCGGCGATGCAGATGTGGGGCGGTGGCGGCACACTGGTGGGCGGCAGTGGGGCGGGCGGGATCATCAGGTTGCCGCTGTTGATCCCATGCAAACTGCCCGCGATGCTGGCGCCACCACTCTGCAGATGCCTGCGACTGGAGCTGAGACCCGCTGCTCAACGAAAAAGGTTCAATTAATAAAAAGTTATATCCTTGAAATAAATCCTTAAGTTAGTTTAACCTAGGGTGTTTCTAAAGTCATTTATGTTTGGGGACTTACACAAAATAATATCTATATATAAATAATTCTTCTCAAGTAAACATTTTAAGAATTGTAATTTTCTAAGAATTCAGAACCACTATGGTCCAAATAATAACAGAAAATCAAATTTACCTTGAAAAAATGTAAATAAAATCAAACTCAAAGAAAACCTAGGGAAAACATAAGTATTGACAATTCATATCTGGTGTAATCCGAATCATATATCAAGAGACTCACCCGTGGCACTGGTCTGCGAGTCGTAATGTGCATTCCGATGTAGGCCCAATTGACGGACATGGTTCCTACGGTTTCTTCTGGAGTGACAGAGTATGCATAGGAGACAGATTAGGGACGAGACGACGAGAAGCGTTATTATAATTAGGACGTCGTAGTCCTCCTCGGCCGCTTCCGTGGTACCTGTTTATTTTCAATAGATTGGGAGGGGAGAGCAAGAGTACAGGACAGAAAATTAATTAATGACAATAGGGATTGTGAAGTAAGTAAGTTGATCAAGAAGATGTGGTTTACAGTTAGGAATGTGTGTTGATCTCTAGTTAGCTGAGATTTTCGAGTGTGTGTCATGTGGGTGAGTCGGAACTTGGTGTTCTTGTTCTGTGTGCTGTGGCTTCCATTTCTTTTTGGCTTTTAAGGTGGGTTTCACAAGTTTAGCATATCAATAGATTTAGGGCTAGGCGGTTTAGAATATTCAGTTCAGTTTAACAAAGGCACCAGGAAGATAGATATATGTACTATATCCATCGGATGGATGCGGTGCACATGACAAGTGAGGGAAAGGTGCGGAACATAAAGAAGCCAGAACCAAAAACGGAGGCATGCTCATAAACTCAACTCTCAAAATGCGATTGAAGTGAACTGAAAGATGCAACAGAAAAGAGAAACGTGGGATGGTCGTATTTCATTGGGCTGTGAACTGTGATCTCCTTGTACTGTGGCAATCTACGGGGTTTTTGGGGTTCGGGTTTTGATTTTCGGTTAATTTTTTCTAGATTGGGTGACATGTATCTGGTTTGAACACTGTGCATGTCATGAGCGTGGAGTGTTGATCGATTGTAGACAAGCTTATGCGGAACTCACGTGTTAATTGTGACCAAAGAGTTTCTTTTACTTAAGTATTACAGTTAATATTTTTTTTTTGGTTTTGGCTGCTTCGTTTCGTTTGCAATTGTTTTGCTTGTTAGAAAAGTGAGTACAAATGCTTTCTAGCAGAGTGTTCCATTTATGTTAATTCGTTATCTTAGTTATGTTTCACGCTTTTGATTCTCGTGGCAATTCCAATTCCAATTTCGATTTATAAATTTTGATTCTTCGAGTTTCGTTCTCTCAGGACTTTGTTTAACTTTAGTTGTACGTATTTAACACTAATGCCATAATTGCTAAAACAAATGTCTGTAGAAATGTGGGCAAATGCTTGGAGTTTGCGTCACCTGTGCCAAGGGTAATGTGGTTTTTTTTTCGATTTTAGGTTCGAGGAGGGGAGTTTTTATTTATAGTTTACACAGTTTTACAGTCAAACAGTTTGTAGTGGTTTTAGGTTTTCAGTTTTTCAGTTTTGTTAGTGGAGACAAAAGAAAGAACAGAGAGAAACAGAGGGAGAATTAGACAAGTAGAGAGAGAAAGAGAGAAAGATGAGTTTAGTGTGGGCGTGGCTGTAGACATCCCCTAGACTGAAATGATATCTGGGTCTGTTTTGTGTGCTGAATGCCATTCGAGGTGAGTGTGAAGATACTGAGAAATCGGGTGAGAGATAGAGAAATGCACTGGTGAGGCTTGGGTGGGTTGGGTGGCGGAACTCAGAGGATCAGGATCACCCTAGGCTATCCAAGGAGGTATGTACAAAAGTCTGGCCATCGAAAGGAAGGAAACAAAACAGCTAGTAAAGGTTCAGGACAAAATACGAATACTTAGGTGCAAAAAGACTTAGCGAGAAATATTGGGTTTATGGGGTTTATTCAGGTGGGCCTCGGTACGGGCACTTTAGTTGGTTTTTAAGTTAGTATGGATTATAGTTAGTTGTTATATATTTAGTGGTTAACGGTTTGCAAGTGTTTCGTCGGGTTCAAGTTTTCTTCACGCATCAAATGAAAAGTGTAAGGAACGCAAGATCGCACGTGGAAAACCAAGGGAAACTAAAGTGGAAACTGAATGGCTTGCCCACCACAGAGGACGGCACTGGAAACACAAACACGAGATACAAACTTAAGATACTCGGTTACGTAAACTTAGGCAAAAGAAGGCAAATAAAAATTGAACTGAACCGTTCGACTCACTCACGACTCACAGTGCAATTCGTCAGTATCGTCGCCGGGTCCGCAGTTCTTGACCCCGTCGCATCGCAGCTTATCGGAGATGCAGTACCCAGCTCCGCACTGGAAGTGGTAGGTGGACTCGCAGTGCAGTCCCACGGACGGCGGACCGGGACCGGAGTCCTGTATCTCGGTCCAAACGATGCGGAAGCCCTGCGAATGGAGGGAATTCGAAGGTTGGAGGTCACTTGCTCCTCGGGAGTTCACCTGGAGCTCACCTGGGCACCCACTGTCTTGTCGCTGGTGGTGAAGCTGATGCGCGCCGTCTGGCCGGTGGAGGTGTAGTGCCACTGCTCCACGGGCGGCTTCTCGCCACACAGCTCCATCGGCGGCTGGTCGGAGTCCACGTTCATCCACAGCCGCAGCACAGCAGCAGGACAACCGCGATCTGGGGAACAAAATAAAAGTGGATTTTAGTGCATTTTCTAGATTTATAACTAAATTACAGAATAATTACAGAACTAAATGGGAATAATATTCTTAGGGCCGTTTTCTCGTCCGTTTGTTAAAGTAGGGTTAAAACCTTGAAATCGTATGGGAAATCATTGTTTTAGCCCTACTTTAAATTTAACAAACGGACGAGAAAACGGTCCCTAAAAGATTATCTTTATCTTTGATATTGTATACTAACGTTTTAAATTGTATACAATATTTTAAGTAATTAAAAATATTACACAAAACAAATAATTTGATTAATTAAATTTAATTTAATTACTGGTTGACTCTCCTAAATTATTTTTCTCTAGTATAAAATATTTACTGCTCAGAAAAAGAGCAGTGATTTTTATGTTTTATCAGTTTCTGAAAACCGTATACCGTCTTTATATGACAGTAAATAACGTTTTAAAAATTATTATTACTTAATTTTTAAAACTTTATTTATAATATAATATACAAATATTGGTTCGTGTACTTAATTAAACCAGATATAATGACTCACTGGCTGGGTCTCCTTCCAGGCCGAACTGCTCAAAGTGAATGGACAGCTTGTAGCCGGGGCGGGCCCTCATCACCCAGTTGCAGGCATTGGAGGCCAGGCCGCGACCCGGAGCCTTGTAGCCCGCCGGCCAGTTGGGCGAGGTGATGAGGCCCGAGTCCTGGTTGCTGAAGTTGCCGCCACAGTCGCCAGCATCCGACTTGGCCGACTCGAAGAAGTAGCGGGCCTTGAAGCCGCTGGCCACGCTCTCCTGGTCCGTGTGCAGGGTGATCCGCAGCCCCACCGCTCCCCGCGGGCTCTCGACGGGTCCGGGGGCTGTCTGACCGCAGTAGCGGCCCAGCAGGCGGTCGTTGTTGTCCCGGTAGACGACGTACATCTCCAGCCAGTCCTCGAAGCAGGCGCCAGAGCTTCAGATTGATTGATATTAAAGTGATATTACCTAAAGGTAGGTGCTAGTAATAACTCACCCATATGCTCCCGCCGTGGCGTTGGCATTGTTGTCCGCCTTGATCTTAAAGTGGTCGAACACAATGGTCACCTGCTCATCGGCCTCGGCCAAAAACAGGTAGGAGCAATTCGTGTCCGACGGATAGTTGGAGGGGTAGCGCGGACTGTTCAGTTCGCCCCGCTTCTTCGAGCTGCTCACGTAGGTGAAACTGCAAGTGCCGTCCGGAGCCGCCGTGCCGGGAATCTTGTACTCCGTCTCGAAGGTGTACTTGCCCTTGAAGCCCCGGCCCTGCAGCTCCCCCGAGCTGAAGACCATGGCCAGTCGCGGCCCCTCGCTAATCACGCGCTGCGTCTCGTTGCCGCACAGCTCGTAGTCGAACTTGTCGTAGGCATCGGCCGTCTCCTGGCCCTTCAGATAGATCTTTAGATAGCCGTCCGTGCAGTTGGACCTATTCGATAAAAAATAATTTATTTCAAATAAAGGATTATTGGAAATATGTAACTGCCTGTAAAACAGTCCTAACTTTAAAAAATCAAACTTTTAAGATTGAAATATATTTAGTATTTCAATTAAATGATATAATAGGTATACATTGTATTTATTGTAAGGTATTTAAAATTGTAATGTTATTTAAAATAAATTTTATTTTATTGTTTATTATTTAGTTATTTATTAAAAAGTCTACTTACTCTCCCTTGTCCTTGTGCTCCACCTTGGGTATATTGAAAGCGTTAAACTCGAGTCGAACACGCTCCAGATGCTGGGCATCCTGCATGCCATAGATGAAATATCTAAATGATAGTGCAGATATTATAATACCATGCAAGTATAATACAAATTACTAAGTCTGCTCCACTCACCTACACACAGTTTTTGGTATATAGGGGTAGGGATAGTTGGGTGAGAGCACAAAGCCAGTGGATTCCTTCTTCGATAAAATCTTTTGATCACATTCTGAGCCACGTATGTGAATGCCATCATTTTCACCTGATGTACGTATTTTCATTACAATTTGTTGTTGCATTTTTGTAGCGAATAATTGGTTGGAATTTCGATAGAGCAGTCAGTTCAGATCGGATCAGATGAGGTCGAATGGTAGAGTAGAGCAGATAGATCACCGGATAGCGTAGAAATAGATTTTGGTTGTTTGTTTTCGAAGTAGAGAGAAAGTGTGGAAAGGTTAGAATTTGCAGTGTCGATAGGGGGATAGGTACATTGTAGTTTAAATAGCACACAAAACGAACAAAGCCAGTGAATAGGTTGGTTCAAGCACATACAATTAGCTGATAAATGCTATTCGCTATGGCAACCATTTTGGGGCGCCCTTATAAGTAGGCCACATAAATTTTATGAAACCCTTTAGAGCACCTCAAAATGATTGCCGGGATAGACAAAGGCATAACTGAAACGACAAACAGATTGTGTATAGTATGGATAGTTGGCAATACTTACGTATAAAATCTAATTTAACAAAACTCTCGCTAAATTCATAAATTCCTTTAAAGCCACGATTTTGGGTATTTGCGGTGCGCGATAACGTATAAAAATGAACAAAAAGGCTCGACTCGCTCGAATACAAAACTAAGTTTCTTTGCTGCCCGCAATATGTACCGATTAATGCTGACGAATTATCTGGACCATCGTACACTTTCACATAGTCAAATGGGCAGCTGTTTTTTCAGTTTTCAGTTTTTCAATTCAGTAGTTGTAGTTGTTCATGTGGTTGTTGTTGAAATTTTGTTGTAGACAAATTGCAGTTTGGATAGCGCAGATTGGATAGAGAAGAGTGGTTTTTTTAGAGACATTCGAATGAGAGTAAATTTGGTTTAGATAGGTCACAGATATCGAGAGTGTGGGCTGCCGACCAGAGCAAGTTTTTCGGCCATAACACCAAAACTTGCTTTGATCTTGACTTGTTACCGGTTTTATGTGTTTGTGATTAATTGGGTGTTCGTATTTCTGTGTTCTCTGTTTTAATTGTGCAGCATTAGAGGTACTCACTGTGGTCCACCAAAAAATAGATCAAAATCACGAAACTCTAATCTAACCCTCTGATTCGATTCACCAAGAAATTGATATGTGCATGACATATCCTTCGGATAGGCACCTGGATAGGTTGGCGATATGAGCGCACCAGTTTTGTTGACGCTCATGCTGGGCGTTATCGTGTAGGAACATGGCGATCCCGCAATGGGTATGCCAATTTCATATTCCGCTTTTCGTGTTGAAGGGGAGGAAATCACAGAGGTGACAGTCAGTATATAAAGAAGGAAAAATGGTAATCCCAATTCAAGCACTACTCACATGCATTTATAAACCTAAACGTGCCCTCGAACAGGTCCGTGGTCACGTTCTTGTTGCTAAAAAAAGAAATCGCAACTGCCCGGTACATGGAAATGCGACGACGCGGCGGAATGGTGCCGCAGTAGCGGCCCCCGAATGGCGAATTGATCAGTTCCGCTGGCTCCGACGACTGCACCTCCGAGTAGATATCCATGTACTCATGAACACAACTGGCGAGAGGAGAAGGGGAAAGTTTGATTTAATATGAGTGTGATGATTAAGTAATTTTACAATTTAATTTAAGCTTAAAGTTACAAATAAGAATTTAAAATTTTTTTTTTTTTTAATTTTAGCATTAGTTTAAGTATAGAATTTATTGTCTTCAGTGAAACAATTATCCAAGATTTTTTTTATAAAACTCAAGGTTTGTAAAAAAACTCTAAAAATACCGCTGAGCATTTATTTGGGGTATCCTTACGACTATTTAAAAATCATTAAATATTTGTTTTTTATATTTACCTTGGTAATTCACCGACGGCCGAACCGCTGCAAATAAATTAAGATAATTTAATAAGTTACTAGTTCCTTTCACACTTCATATTATTAGCCTCCTATTACTCACTCTGGTGGACTTCCTCTTAAATTAAACGATTTAAAAACTACTTCGACACGCTGTCCAGGTCCTGCTAGGAAGGTGTAGAGGCATTGGCGCGAGTGATTGCGATGGTTGTGCAGCAGCGGGGCCGAGAAGCTGCCGTTCTGGGGTCCACCGATCCGCGACACGAATGTCTGATCACACTCTGCGGAGAGGGAGGAGAAATAGAGGGGAAAGAGCGGCACAGGGATATGCACAGTGGTCAGTTTTGGCGCTTTGATTCGTGGATATCGGTTAGACATAGACACACACGGCAATACAGAACACATACACAGAACGTAGCATCGGAACAAGAGCTGTTAACAAGGCAATCTCAATGTGTGGGTGTGTATGGCTTTGTGTGCACAGAGAAAAATATCGGCTTATTATAGGATCTCAAAATATCACTTTGATCTTTTATTTATCGTTATTAAAAAATATAATTAACATAGGAACTACACATTTTGTATATAATAATTTAATGTTTTTATACGAGCTCTGTCATTGCTCAAATAAATTGGAACTATTTCATTATAATGGCCAATCACACAAGATAAGATTGTTGATGTGATTAGATTGCCTATATTTATATTTGATATGCTATTAGATCAATCTGATATTTCGATGGTCATAAATTTAAATGATATCTTTATGACTCCTTCTCTGCGAGGTGTTCAGTCTTCGTTTGATGTGTATGTGTGTGTACAACTAGTAAGCGTTTTGAGTTGGTCAACTAGGGCAACTGGAACTACGGGTGGACACTAAAACGCAACTGTTAACTACGGGCGCACCAAAAAACAAACACACACACACGCTGCCCAAGGCGCACACACTCGAACACAAACACACACGCAACATCGAGAGGGGGTTTTGATTTCAAAGTGTATGAGTGTGGGTGTAAGAGAGAGAGGGGTAGGGGTGGAGACAAAGAGTGAGATGGCGCCACCTACTTGGCGATTTCGTGGGTCGCGAGGACACCTCCAAATAGGCCACCACCGGCTGCATCCAAGGCTCTCCGTCGGCGCCGTTCGACTTTAAATGAGCACCGCCTGCACGGTGGGTGGTGGTGGGTGGTGTGGGAGAGTTTTTGGGGGGTGGTTTTGAAAACGGGGGGTAGACAAATACACAGCGTTAATGATTTCGATTTGCTTGGAATGCGGGGGATTGGGGAGCCTGCTCTAGTTCAGTCACAACCTGACACCCAACATGGAAATGCGCTCCTCGACTTTATGACAAGCTGTCCGTCCGTCTGTCCATTTGTTTGTTTGCTCACACGCTCCGCAATCTATATATCCATCTATCTACCAACTTGGCTTTCGCTGTGGGCTGCGTGCGATAAGAGAACCCACTGATAGTGCAGCTGGCGAAAGGAAATTCATGTACCCCCCACGCTGGCAGCCATGGCGTATACGCAACGTAAAGTAAGAGTGCCTGTTCGTGTGTGTCAAAGCCAGCGGAAATTATTTAGAGCTTTCTAAGGCACACAAACACACACACACCCACCCGGCTGCATTGTTCAAGGTGATTCGAGCAGCAGCCACTTCCATTAAATTTCAAAGCCCCCTAAGCCAAATACCATACTACACCATAAAAAGACTTTGCAGCTACATTTTTAATTAACTTACTATTATTTAATTAAGATCCTAGCACAACGGTATCCATATTTAACTTTGTAAACTTACAATGTGTAAAATTCCTTTGCAATCGGGGGGACAAAAGTTTAAAGGTGAAAAAGTTGCAGTTAAATAAAACTAAAACTTGAACTTGAAAACTTTTGAAACTTTAGAAAAACCATTATTTTAATATATGGTATTCTATGTTTTAATCGGATTTTAGTTTAAAGTTTAGTTTAAATAATTCCTTAACACCTTTTCCAGGCAAAGCAGCCCTATTAAACTCCTAATAAAGATAGTTTCCCGTTGCTCATAACTGACAGCTTTGAATTACGCATAAATGGCTGCCGCTTCGGTTAAACATTAACCGACGCCTTGCGGCCTTTCGTTTGTAATTAAATTCGCTTTGGAGCATAATAATAAATGAGTTGGCCGAGATGTGTTTGATGTTCGGGTAGAAGGTCGGTTTGGGCCATGCTTTGTGTTGGCTTTTGTGGGCGGCGCAGCTGCAGCTGCGGTCTAAAGTTGGCGAATCTGACGGTTTGGGCTTAGGTTTGGGTGGAAATCAAATTCGGAAAACTACTGCGTTAAATGCCGGCCTCGATTTTAACTGGCTAAACGGTTTGGCTATTGATTTTATGATGTTAGCACCGAAAATTCCATGTCAACATTGTGTTGGCCAAAGCCCCAACTAAGCCGTTTACATAATTTCCACTTAATTATTCACGCAACCAAATAGAATCCCTTTAGACAAGCGATCTGGGGCGATTATCCCCCGCTTGCCGGCTCTCTGGCTTCTAAGTACGGGTATTTTAAATTAATTTTCGAAAATCCCTGCACGCACACAGAAGCGACAATCTATCTGAAATACAGTTTACTAAACAGCAAATAAATGGCGCACGAGTAAAAAGTTTGCTCATTAAAATGAGAGCGGATTTGTGCGGCGCACAAACACACACCCCCACACACAAAACACAAACACACGTTGCGTGCAGCAAGGCTGACTAGAATCCCAGAGAGGAGGTCCTGGACAATGGGATACCCTGGTTGCAGATTTATTGCATACCTTGAGGCGTTATAGCTTTTTTTTGAACATATAAAGCTAAATAGTAACTTTGGAATCATAATATTCTTAAATTCAAACGGGTTCTCTAACGGGTTTATCTACACCTTTTTACCTATTTAATAAATTGTGTAATATTAATCAACAAATAACCATGGGTTTTACTAAGGACTTGGCGTTTATAGAGTCGTTCCTCCTGTTAGCACAATATATACACTCTTGTAATCCACGCTTACCGGCTATAAAAACTAAGGGCGTGGCCGTCGGCGTAACAATGTCAACCGCAGCGCCGAACGCTGCAAACGGAAGGTGCCTCCCTATCACCCTTCATCCCTCCCCCAGAATTTACCCACCGCCCACTTTTCGCACCGCAATGACAATGCGCAGTAAAGTGTCAATAAATTTTATGCAGACGCCATTTGCATTGCCATAAATATTTTTGTTGTGCTCGGCAACGCTATGCACTTTTGCTCTGGCATTTGTTTTCTTGCCATCAAACTCACCCCCCTTCGAGCACCGCCGCCGCCCCTCTGCCATTATGTTAATTTACACCTTTTGTTGGCTGCGTAGCTGTTTCAATGCCATCACAGGGCGAACAAAGCCTGCAAAATGCTGCAGCTTTTAATTGCGGGCCGTAAAAACTAACTGAAGCAATGAAAAGCTGCTAAATGGCAGCAATTCCATTGGGCAAACAAGTTGTCTGCTAAATATATTTACCGTTTTGCGAACAGGTGTAATTGGGGGAGGGTGAGGGTAGGCGGGCGGCAGACCTTAGCCTTGCGGTTTCGGCGCAAATAGCACCGCAAATAGCACCCCAAGGATGCGTGTCACTAAATGCCCCCGGAGCGAAACTGAAACCGAGACGCACAATGATGCCGATGACGAGAACTTTCCCCAGGAGGCACGTAATACCACTAATAACCGGGCCGACACTCACTCACCCACACACAGAAAGTCAGCCAGGCGACAATTCCTTTGGATTCTCGAGAATTTAATAATCCTGAACGAAATGATCGCACCACTGAACTATTTTCACACTGGGGGAAATTGAAATGAAGGCCATACAATTTTATAAAAAATATTAAGAAGTTTAAAATAGATACCTCTATGTAATTTCTTTTAATATACATTCTCATTTCTGGAAAAAACTATCTTCCGAACAAAAGTAAAGAAAACCTTTAATTTAAAATGTACTTATTACCTTTTGCAGCCACGTGTTAAATGAAACCAATCAATTATTGCTTTAAAAAATAGTAAAATAAAGGTCGCAAAAAGGTCAACACCTGGCAGAAAACAAATTTAGGAATCTTTTGATTGGTTTTTAAACTACACTCAAAAAAAAATTTTAGAAAATCGCCTATGGATTTGCGTCACTGGCGATTTTTTCTATATTTCTGGAAAATTTCTTAAATTTAATTCCTTTTTTATTAATTTGAAGAAAATTTTCCTTACCAGTAGAAAATTTGGATTATTTTAAAGAAAGAAATCGCCAGTGAAGCAAATCCATAGGCGATTTTCTAAAATTCAGGGCGATTAATTTTTTGAGTGTATACAGTTCAAAAACTGATTTTTTATTTAATTTTACTTAATTAGTTTCCAAACACGTTTCCTCACATTCCTTCTTAAAATGGAATCGATTACTGTTTCCACCACAGCCTCCGAAGATAAAGCTACGGCATTTCTTTTCGGCGGCAACGTAAGACCAACTGGGAAGATGTGCCGAACAGGTCACCCCTCCACTAAAAGCATTCTTAAAATGAGGCTGGCCACAGATTTCTATAAAATTAAATTAATTAAATGAAGGAAGGATCAAGTAAGTATAAAATACCATTTTTCAGGGCGAAAGAAGTGCCCACAAGGACGACAAGCACAACAACCGAGAACATCAGCTTCATGGCGAAATAAATTTAGATCTGTTACCTGAATTAGACAAACCAAAAACTTAAGGCAAAACTAGGTGCGTTGAGTATTTTATACCCATATCATTACAAGTTACAAAATGTAAGTTATGAAGAATTTAAAATTTCACAGAGATATTTGAAAAAGTCAACCAAGCGGTAATTTCTTTGAATTTTCTAGAATTTAATAATTCCTAACGAATCGATCGCACCACTGAATTATTTTCACACTGAGGAAAAATTTAAAACATCAAAGTCTATATCAAAGAAATTAAA
Source organism: Drosophila prostipennis (assembly GCA_037075205.1). NCBI lineage: Eukaryota > Metazoa > Arthropoda > Insecta > Diptera > Drosophilidae > Drosophila > Drosophila prostipennis. The sequence goes on along the minus strand of JBAMCJ010007677.1, from coordinate 352,890 downwards.
TGGAAAGAGCTTTACAGTATTTATTTTAAGGATTGGCAGAGCAAAGTCTATTTCAATAAAATATTTATTTTCTCCGCACCGAGTTCAGTTTATCTTCCGATTGTACTCTGCACATTTTCACTTACTCATCAACTCTGGCTAAGTAAATCAAAAACCCTATGGATTAACTTTTCAAGTGGGTTTAGTGAAACTTTCATAACTTTCTTTTAGTTATGGGAAAACTATGCAGGAACTAGAGCCATACGTTCGAGATGCTTTTCAAATCCAGACTTCCGTTATTGGGTGATTCCATTGCGACACTTTTGTCGCCCTTCTGCACATACAATCTTTAGTGGCTCTGTCTGTCTACTGGGCTGAAACCCCGACCCCACCTCGTGTCACCTGATCCCGCCTCCTGCTGCTCTGCTGCTGCTGTCTGCCTGGGTTTCCTGCTCGAGTACACACTTCTTGAAAATTTAATGGCTGCCACTGCTGTTGGCACTTACACCGCCACCCGCAGTGCCCTTAACCGCTCCCCCGAACACCTCCCTTTGCCGCCGAAAACCAGTCGACCACAGACTCATTCTACGTCTCCATTCCCATTTACCCAGCCCCAACCCCCACCTGGAATCCCCTCTGCCACCTTCCGTGGAGGAGCTCATGTTACAGACAATTTGCGTTAAATTTACAAGTAACACCGTTCGCCAAATACCAGGCCCAAACCAGAGAAGGCACGGCGCCTTATGTTGTTTTATTGGTGCCTGGCATGCCGCTCTGATACTCCAGCATACTGAGAGAAAATACTGCCGAAAGCCTTGCGAATGACAGGCAGGAGTCTTTAATGTTTTATCAGGCTTCGCTGATTTGACACTTTTTATTTTTGGCAAGGTTCATTCGCTATTTCCTCTTGTCACTCTAACATCTTCCTATTGCTGCTTGTCAAAATATTGTGCCAAGTAGTTTTCATGAGAAATAAGTATTGTCTTAATTTATCATAATTTAATTCATGAACCATTTTGGTTCTTCGAAAAAGAACTCGCAGGCTTTCTCGCATCCGGAAACCAAAATTTTCCGTACAAAAGTAAAGAATAACCATTGCCGCAAAATGTTAAACGGAACCAATCAATTATTACTTTAACAAGATGTGGAAAATATTTTATAAATACAAACAGATTGATGTCTAAAAAAATATTGCAAAATATTGTTTTTTATTGTTTGTCATCTGCCCTTCCCCTGACTTATTTTTTTCCAAACACACGTCTGGTCACAAATTGTCTTTGAATTAAATCGGTTGTCGTTTGCACCACATCCTCCGTAGATAAATTTAACACATCTTTTTTCGCGGGAATCGAAAGACCAACTGGGCATATGAGCACGACAGCTTATTCCATCAACATCATTTTTAAAAGGAGGTTGATAACAGATTTCTAAAAAAATTAAGTGTATAAAATTAAGAACGATAAATAGAATCTAAAATATTACTTTTCCGAGCCAACGAATTGCCCACAAAGGCGAAGAGCACAAGAACCAAGATCATCAGCTTCATGGTGTCACAAAATCTAGAATCTTAAATCTAAGACCTCAGCTATAACAAGTAATTTATTCCCATATAATTACAATTTACCACATGGAAATTATGATAAAATTGAGATTTCACAGTGATAATTAAAAACCAACTCTGTGAAACTAGTAGGTAATGTGTCAAGCAATCGGTGAAAAATATCATTGGTTAACAGGACGAAAAATACGATAAACAAAATATAAAATCTCTTCTTACTAGTAACATATTTTATTCTCAAGTAGGATTTTCTCAGAGTAAATATAAAACAAAATTATTTGATTTACTTTCAATATGATTTCGAACTTGATTTCACTCAATTCTATTCCAAACACCTCTCTTCACAAACCTTCTGTAAAAAGAAATAAAAAAAATCTAACACATTTCTTTTGTTCGAATTTATGGCTTGTCACCTGCCCATCCACGGTCTTAATTTTGTCCAAACACATGTCGTGTCACATTTTGTCTTTGAATCAAATCGGTTGCCGTTTACACCACATCCTCCGTAGATAAATTTAACACATATTTTTTCGCGGGGAACGTAAGACCAACTGGGTCTATTAGCTTGACAGGGTTTTCCATCAACATAATTTTTAGAAGGAGGTTGAAGACAGATTTCTGTATAAATCCAAATTATAAAAAGAAGATCAATCAAATGAATGTAAATATCACTTTTCCGAGCTAAAGAATTGCCCACATTGGCGAAGAGCACAAAAACCAAGATCAGAAGCTTCATGGAGGAAAAAAATTAAAACTACTAGCTTAGGCAAACAAAACCTAAGCTAAAACCACTCGTGTGATTATTTCATTCCTGTATCATTACAATTTAAACAAGAGAGAACGCTATAGTCGGGTTGGTGTCCCGACTATCTAATACCCGTCACTCGGCTAAAGGGAGTGCGAGGGAGATGGAGATATAAACTTTGATCAGCTATAACTTTTTAACGAATGGTCCGATTAAAAAAATTTCTTTTACATTTCGATAGGTATTGATCAACACAACAAAACTGCATTTTTACTTTTCCGAAATATTTAAATTTTTAAAATCGTTTATAAACTATTGTGGGCGTTAGAGGGGGCGTGGCACCTTCTGGAAACAAACTTGCGCTGCGTAGGAACTCCAATAATCTTCATGCCAAATACCATACCTCTAGCTTTTATAGTTTCCGAGATCTCAGCGTTCATACAGACGGACAGACAGACGGACAGACGGACAGACAGACATGGCTAGATCGACTCGGCTAGTGACCCTGATCAAGAATATATATACTTTATGGGGTCGGAAACGCTTCCTTCTAGCTGTTACATACTTTTGCACGAATACAATATACCCTTTTACTCTACGAGTAACGGGTATAAAAATATAAATTGTGATGAAATTGAGATTTCACAGCGATAATTGAAAACCAACTCTGTAAAACTATTGTTATGTATATAAGAGAATAATATACTTAAACGAACAAGAAATATAAAATCTCTTCATACTAGTAAAATATTTTATTCTGAAGTTGAATTTTTCGGATTTAATATCAAATCAATTTATTTGATTTACTTGCAATATGATTTCGAACTTCATTTCATTCAGTTCTATTCCAAACACTTCTCTTCACAAACTTTCTGTGAAAGGAAATGATTGTCGTTTGCACCACAGCCTCCATAGATAAATCTAACGCATTTGTTTTTGCCGGAAACGTAAGACCACCTGGGAAATATTGCGCGACAGGTTTTCCCATTAATATCATTTTTAAACGGAACTTGACCACAGATTTCTACAATAATTAAACTGATATAATTCAGAAGAATCAAATTAATATAAAATACCATTTTTCAGAGCCCATGAGTTGCCCACATAGGCGACAAGCACAACAACCAAGATGATCAGCTTCATGGTGGAAGATATTTAGAACTGTTAGCTAGCTTAGACAAGAAAAACCTGAGCTAAAACCACCTGAGTTGAGCTTTTTATTCCCATATCTTTACCATTTCATTATAAATTGTGAGGAAATTAGGATTTCACAGAGCTAATTGAACACCGACAACAATAACAGCAGTTAAAGTACATATAGAAATCTGGATAAATATAGCTTTGGCTAATCTAGCAGATCAACGTCACCCGGCTATTTGTAGAAAGAATTGAAAACTTATTATACATATATCAGTGCTGCTATTTTGTACTTTTTCAGGACAGATCTGTCCTTTTTTCAACGGCTTTATCCGGAAAAAATATCCAAAATATAAATTGTGATGAAATTGAGATTTCACAGCGATAATTGAAAACCAACTCTGTGAAACTATTGTTATGTATATAAGAAAACAATATACTTAAACGATACAAGAAATATAAAATCTCTTCTTACTAGTAAAATATTTTATTCTGAAGTTGAATTTTTTTAGATTTAATATCAAATCAATTTATTTGATTTACTTTCAATATGATTTCGAACTTAATTTCATTCAGTTCTAACACTTCTCTTCACAAACTTTCTGGGAAAGGAAATGATTGTCGTTTTTACCACAGCCTGTGAAGAGAAATCTAACGCATTTATTTGTCTTAGAAACGTAAGACCACCTTTCCACCATTGCGCGACAGATTATCCAATTAATATCATTTTTAAACGGAACTTGGCCACAGATTTCTACAATAATTAAACTGATATAATTCAGAAGAATCAAATTAATATAAAATACCATTTTTCAGAGCCCATGAGTTGCCCACATAGGCGACAAGCACAACAACCAAGATGATCAGCTTCATGGTGGAAGATATTTAGAACTGTTAGCTAGCTTAGACAAGAAAAACCTGAGCTAAAACCACCTAAGTTGAGCTTTTTATTCCCATATCTTTACCATTTCATTATAAATTGTGAGGAAATTAGGATTTCACAGAGCTAATTGAACACCGACAACAATAACAGCAGTTAAAGTACATATAGAAATCTGGATAATATAGATTTGGCTCTTTGTAGATAAACTTGAAATACGACTTACTATTGTTTACTTTTAAGAAATATATATAAATAAAATTTATTATATATCACTCTGGAATTTTTAATATGTTTTATCGTTTGAACCGCTTTCTTAAAGCTGGAAATAAATTACTTTCTTCTGAAAATTAAAAAAAACTTTTAGCTGTTTTCAACTTTTGTCAGAGGAAATAAAACATTTTATTTATTATTTCATTTCACTCAATTCTTCTTCAAGCACTTGTCTTCACAAGTTTCCTTCGAATCGAAATTATTGCCGTTTCCAGCACAGCCTCCGTAGGTTAATTTAGTACATTTGTTGATAAGGGAAAGGTAAGACCATCTGGTCACTGTTTCATAACAACGACCGTTTTCAGCCCAAGGTTGATCACAGATTTCTACAAAAAATATTTTAATTTTTAAGAACTGTCAAATAAATATAAAAATACCATTTTTCACAGCAAACGAGTTGGCCACAAAGGCGACAAGCACAAGTACCAAAATCACCAGCTTCATGGTGGAAGATATTTAAAACTGTTAGCTAACGTAGACAAGAAAAGCCTGTGCTAAAACCACCTGAGTTGAGCTTTTTTCCCATTTCATAACCATATCACTATAAATTGTGAGAAATTTTAGGATTTCACAGAGCTAATTGAACACCGACAATAATAACAGCAGATAAAGTACATTTAGAAATCGGGATAAATATAGCTTTAGCTAATCTAGCAGATCAACGTCACCCTGCTCTTTGTAGAAAGAATTGAAAATTTATTATACATATATAACTCTGGAATTTTTAATCTTTTTTTCGTTTGTACCGCTTTTTCAAAGCTGGAAATAAACTACTTTCTTCTGAAAATTAAAGATTTATGAAAACTTTTAGCTGTTTTCAACTTTTGTCAGAAGAAATAAAACATTTCATTTAATTTAATTTAATATCACTCAATTCTTCTCTAAACACTTGTCTTCACAAGTTTCCTTCGAAATCGAAATTATTATCGTTTCCACCACAGCCTCCGTAGGTAAATTTAGCACATTTATTAAAGACGGAAATGTAAGACCATTTGGTCATTTTTGCATAACAACGACCGTCTTGAGTCCAATCTTGATCACAGATTTCTACAATAAATATTTTAATTTTTTAAGAATTGTCAAATAAATATAAAAATACCATTTTTCACAGCAAACGAGTTGGCCACAAAGGCGACAAGCACAAGAACCAAAATCATCAGCTTCATGGTGGAAAATATTTAGAACTGGAGAACTATAGCTAACAGATCCGTGCCAAGTATTTTATACCCATATCATTACAACTAACAGCCTCTTAATTGTGATGAAATTACGATTTCACAGAATTTAATTTCATTTACTTTAATTTATATTATATATCATAGGTAAGCTTCCATCTTAGACTCTATGTTAAAGTAGGCCTCATATTCCCTCAGTGTATCTGACTGCCATAACCACAGCCCCAGATGGAGGAAATAGCAACAACGGTGGCAACAAAACCGACAACAGTAACAGCAATTAAAGTGGATTTTCATGAAAATGAGTTTTCCTAATAGTTTATTCCAGGCCGAAAAATAAAATCATGGCGATAAAGCGCGTTGATTAAGACGAAGGCAGGTGAGAGGCGATGGCCAGGACGATGATGAGTTTCTATGGCTATGGAGGATGGGGATCCTAGACACACAGCTGCCGCCTAAGACTCGGTGGTGGATTTTGGTTTCGGTTCTGGTTTTTGGGGGGCCTGGTTAGTAGTGTCTGGCATAATTATGCATATTATGTTGCAGGGTCTTAAGTGCATATTTGTGTTGGCTATTAGGTAAATTGAGTCTAATTTATTGCCAATTAGTAGGGTGATTAAATTCAAGTGATTATCCTAGAGTTCATTAATGACTTTGGCGAGTGGGTTAAATTCATAATTAATATCACGCATACGCCCTGGTGGCTCACACAGAAACCCCAAGACACTCTCGTGGCCAAAGTTATTCCCAACTTTTGGTCAACTTTATAGTGGATATGAAATCTAAAGAGACCCAAAACTCTTTTGCATTTATTTATGCACTTTGCCCTGGCCCCTGAGAACTCGAACTAGATAACTGCAATTGAGGCTCGCTTCAACTTTGAACTTTTGACTACGTCGAACCAAGAACTTTTATATCGATAAGTGGCAAAAAATAAAATTGCCTGTGGCAGCTACTCACGCTTTTGATTGACTCTTGCGAACGTACCTGCAACGAAAAAAGTAAAAGAAAGAGTCAATATGAATAAAGTGTTTTTCGGAATTAAAAAAATCTTAAATGGATTGAGGATTAATATTATAAATATTACTATTTTATTATCATTTCTGAATAATTGACAATAATGTAAAAGTTATTAGAGCTTCGTTTATATCAGTAAGAACATTATTTCCTTTTTATAACCAAGATTAAGTTTTGATGTGTAAAGGTGCTGCCTGCATATATCTCACATCCTTCCAGGGGTTAATGAGGGGTGGCAATTAAATGACCCGAGAAGAAGGGGAAAATTGACATAATGAAAGTGCAAGCGGCAGTCAAAGAGATTGGGGGACACGGATAAGAACACCGACTGCCACTCGAGCATCCTTGAGTGTCCTGCCGGCACTGGCGATTCCAAAGATACAATGCAATATCACCAGCAGCCAGTCCTGTGGCCATGGCACGGAAAAGAAAGAAAAGGAACGGAACGAAAGGACTCAATTCAATAAGCGCCATATTATGCTGTCTAGTCGGGTTTCTGCTGAAGCACCTCGTGTTGCATGCCGCTAATCAATCATGGCGTGGCATCCTCGCTTGGAGCAGCCAACCAGCCAGCAACCAACTAGTCTTCTTCCAGCAGCTGCCTTCAATGGGCAATTATTGATTGATGCCAAGTGCACATCGCTGGCGGGGGTTTCGTTGGGGCTTCGATTGGTTGCACCCAGCATGGGGATGGTGTTCTGCCTCTGAAGTGGCCCGTAACCCTGATCTAGTGCCCCTTTTCTGCAGCATCTGCTGTCAATGTTAAGATTTTAGACATTGAAATTATTCCTTTGCGGCGCCTGCGAAGCTTAAAGTTTTAATTTGTTGTTTCTGTGTGCCAAGTTTCGTGTCGGTTTGCCATTCCGAGTGCACAGAGCACTTAATTGGCTTCTCTTTTCCTGTGTGGTCTTTTAGGTTTTTGCGGCACTGGACCTTATTATATTTATTTTTTTGGGTAACTTTTTCTAGGTCTTCTGGCAGCAGGGCTTTACTTTTCACTTAAAAGAAATAAATACATTTTATAGTATTTTTCATAATTGCTAGTCAATGTTGTTGGTCCCCAAAAAGTATGCTAAACAAAATTATATTCCACAGATTTTTCCGAAAAACGTGTTCCGCATACTTGAGGCCACAGAAACCAAACAAATTTATTTAAATGAGTCAGGAAAATTAAGTGGAAATGCGTGTGCCATAGGAGGTGGTCTGAGAATGTGAGTGTGTTGTGTGGGGAAATGAACAAAATACGCGAGATGTAGATAAGTCGAAAGCGGGGCAAATTTTAATGCCGCTCCAGCAAACCTTAGACAAATAAAACTATAAATATAAACCTTGTCGGCGGTGGCCAGGGGAATGTATTTACATAAGTGCCCTGTGACTGGCGCACGTGTTTGATATTTCCTTTAGTTTTATGTCAGACAATGTCACGACCACCCACACATCCGCCCCGTTGATAATTCAATAAACTAAACAAGATTCTGTGGGAGATTTATGGGTATGCTGAGCCCGAACCCGAAGCCGGAACCCGACTTTCGGGAGTTGAAACTGCTTGGGGCGGTTTATAAATCTTCATTTCAGCACAAAGACACACACACCGAGGCTCTCTGCCTTCTTAGTCGCTTATTAAAATGCCATTTTAGAGTGGGGGAAACTGGGCGCGGCTGGTTCATAAATTGCCAACACTTATGCTCAATAAATGGCCATAAATCTGGGACCGACTCGCTGGCGGCATTAAAATGCGTAGCGACACGGCCAAAAGGAAAAGGAAACAAGAACATCAGGAACAGGAGCTACAAAAAGTAGCTACAGCTGGAATAAGCCACAGATGAAAAATATGCCCATTGTGTGTGCCAAATCTCTGTTTTTGTTGTCGAATCATTTTCCACGGTTGTAATTTGGTTTTAAAAACGTTAGCATTTGTTACATCCTGGCAACGGCGTGTTTGGTGTGTGTTCTTAACGTGCCGACATTAAATTGATGGCCTAGCCAGCTTGAGGGCTGGCTAAATTGATTAATTGACAGTTGACTCAGCGCGTATTTTCTAGTCCCATTTTCGGCCATGACTTGTGTGAAAATCCTCCCCCTCCCCCAGAAAAAACCTAGCCAGCCAATTGTTTTGCTACATTTCACAAAACTGCATTAAACTTCGTATCATTAGGCAGCAGTTTATTTCCCACCCTCCATTTTGTCCTTGGTCCTTGGACAGGACGTTCTTCTCTCTAATATTGCCAGCATTAGCTGGACATCTTCTATCTGCGCTTTACACTTCGCTGACTGCTGACTGCCGACTGCAATTCTTGGAGCTATCTGGCTGCCATTGTGAGGCGTTCATCATGCAAATGTAAGCGAAAATAATAAGATGGTTCTACTTGTGCGCAATCATCGAGAGGAGAAAAAATGGCAGAGGACATTAAAATTGCATTTTTATATGGCTATCTTTATATTTTTATCTGCCAAAGCGAATTAAATATGCTAATTAAGTTATTTAAATATTCTCCGATTTTTGTTTATTTAATTTATGTGCATTTTTTGATATTTAAAGAAATTTATATATTCAATTTAAATGATTCTCCATATTTTCAAATGTCAAAATAAATTAAATATGCTAATTACATTTTTTAATTTTCTTAGTTTTCTGTTCCATTTTCTTATCTTAATTTTTTGATATTTAAATAGAATAAAATATTCATTTTAAATGATATTCATATTTATGAAAATACTTTTATTCCCTGTGCAGACATCCTACTTAAATGTGTTGTCGTTTAGTTGCCTCTGTTTTCCCCGTTCTTGTGTGTTTTAGTTTGGCTTTCGATTTCGACTTTCTAATTGAGCAATTTCCTTCGGATAATTGCTTTTGCGCTCTGTCGCATTTGGATTTCAGTTTGGACTTGGATTCAGATTCACATTCCGATTGGGATTCACTTTCGCGCCCACTGAATACCGCCCACTAATGCCAGGCCCATGCAATTGGACAATTAATTTGTGTTAGCAATAGCAATTCATAAACAAACAATTTGAAATTGAAAGGAGCGGGCCATTTGCATAATGCTGACTAAGTGGGAAACCAGATGGAACTCTCGAGCACTCTGAGTGTTTCCAGAAGCGGATGCAGCTCAAATGCCCTCCACACACACCTCAAATACACACACGAAACTGTTGATATGCAAACGCAGTCATAAAACGTGACATTTGCCGTCAGCTTCAATTTGGCCAAGGCATTGAATGGCCATAAAGAGTGCGAGTGTGTGTTGTGGCCTTTGCCTGGCAAAAAGGTAGCAGAAATTCAAAATGAAACGTAATTTGCATATGAAGGAGGAGGCGGAGGAATGGGGGGCGTGTTCAAGCTGCTCGGGGGCGGCTTTTTATGCACACCCAGAACCCAGAACCCAGGCACACGAGACTCAAGTGGATGAAGTCGGCAAAGCCAAAAGGTAAAGGTAGAACTTGGCCTAATCTGCATAATAATAAACCACACAAACGCAAAACATGAAAACACACATAAATTGCCACCCCCAACTCGCAAGTTGCCCCACTTTTTGCCATATTTAATGCTGTGTAAATTGAATTTCCATCACTTTATGATTACTTGATGCGGACTGAGGTGGAAATATTCATCAAGTTGACTTTTTGTTCGGCATCCTGGGTTTTTCTCAAGTCCCAAGCCCCTGGGAACGGATCCATCGTCACTCCAAACTATAAATGACTTCCGGACGACTCTGTTTCTCTGTGTTCTGTATTCTAGATCCTGGATTGCAGTTGCCCAAGTAACTGGGCATATCAATTTTAATCAAATTGACAGCCAACTCTGTGGCAATAAAACTTTATTGCCCACCCTTTAGGTGACTTTAAACCTCAAGCGGTCCTTGGGTATTTAAATAAAATCAATTGAGAACTCTTTGGCATTGGAAAATACTACGAAAAGCCATTCTTGATTTTATTAATATGTTTATGTTCGGCTTACCTTTCTCTCTTTTCCCACACTGGCCATTGTTGTTGATGTTTATATTTAATTAATGTATTAATTTATGCGCCGCGCGTTGATCATTTGTTGAATATTGTGTTTGCAGACTCTGGCATTTGCATTGATTAAAATTGAATTGAGTTGAATTGAGTGGATGTCCTTTTTTTTATTATCGTTTACAGCGCACGTACGTTTTGCGTTGAATTGATTTAATTGGAGTAGTTGGGGGTGGGGATTGGGGTTATATTAAATTAAAGTCTATTGGTTTTTAAGGTATAATTTTTCATTTGATTTCAAGTGAGTAAGTTCCATAGTTGATAACAGCTTATGTTGGCTACTTCTAGGTACACGTACACGTAAAACTTATCCAAAAGTTGTTTTGTTTGATATATAAAATGCATATCTCCGCTATATAATTCATATCTCCCGTATGTTATTTGGTATATCTATGCTCCAGTTCCTGCTGAATCCCCTTTGGGCCTTGAGCCGCCTTTACTGTGCAATTAACAAGTGCAATTGCTGGCATCATTCCGACTTGATATGATCTTACGGTATAATAAACAATTGAGCTCTCCAGTTTCAATCCCTATTGTCCTGATCCTTCCTTTCTCATTTCTGGGTTCGCCGCTCATCAATTTTGACATCGCTGGACTTTTAATGTAAACTTATTCCACTTTCGTGTGTGTATGCATGTGTATATACGTTGTATTCAACATCAATAAAACATCAATAAAAATCGGTTTGTTAACAACACTTTTATAAAAAAGAACGCAACGTTACGACGGTTGGGTTACACATATATCATATATATCCATATATAAGTACGTAAGTCTGTCTAGATATCTATATATTTGGTTTGTATTCATAGATTGTGTGTCTATATAATATATACATTTATATTAACAACACTTAACACACAGAAATGCTACATGACGATGTGTGTGTCCTCGGGATGCGGAATGTTCAAAAATGTAGAGTAGCTCCTTTTGTGTTGGGTGTTTTCTGGATTTCTTGATTTCTCGATTGATTTTTGCTTCACAAATTCTAAAAATTTCACATCACAGCCAATGGATACTGACGATGGGACGCATTTCCTCCACTCCTGATCCTCCTCCTGCCTCTTGGGCTTCCTCTGCTAATTTTCTGCCGGTTGGAAACGATGCTGATTTTCATTTTGATGCTGATGATTTTGCGGATGCTGCAGATGCTGATGAGGTGGCAACGATTTTTTGCTGGCGGCCCCAGCAAACTAACAATTTGGGGGCCTCTGTTATCCATCTGGGAAGTTGCCAGGTCCCAGCTGGAGCATGTCTCATTTGGGCTCCTCGATGGTCTGGCCAACGACTATGATGATCACAATGAAGACGGCCAGCAGGACGAGGATGCAGCAGATGGCCACGGCCACCATGGCGCTGTTACTCATGCGGGGACTGTTTGCTCCCTTAGCGGCTCACTTTCGGAATGGAATCGATGGGTTCTTATAGCCTGAATGGTTTTTTTTATTTTTGGGAGAGAAAGTGAAGTGGGAATTTGCATATTGACACTGACTGCGATTGAGATTGCCGGGCTGTGTGCACAGTTGAGATTATCGCTCGATCCACTGGGCCATCAGTTGTCATAAATCCCCCGACTCCCTCGACTGGCATTGACAAATGCCATAACCACCTATCACCCACTGCCCACTGCGAGCTACCCACACAAACAAATTGCCTGCCATAAATTGCGAGGGTTGCCTATCAGCCGCTCGACTGTGCATGAAATGCCCGACAGCCTGTGGACAGCCCAAAACTTGTCGCCTCCAGTGCGTATGTGTGATATCGCCCACATCCCCTTCCCTTGTTCCTCCCATTACGCCACCCACGCACTTCATCAAGAGTGTCCCCCCCGTTCCTCGAATGGGAATTTTTGGCCAAAAATCACAACCCATAAGGGCGAGTCTCCGAGTCCTTTGTCTGCCACTGACACATGATTAATGCTGTCCGGCCGCACAGGAGAGTGGGTCCTTGCACTTCCAGCCAACTGAATGCAATTTCAAGTGTCTATTATCCTGTCTAATAGCTGCTGAGCTGTGCTGCTCATCTCACGTCGTCCTGACAATAATTGCCCTATACAGTGCATTATGAGTCCTGACATGGGCACACGACACGTATACTTAATTATCGCTGCTGAGCGCCACTGCCACTCCAAGGGGGGCGAAAATTCAATTACATCGAAACAAAACTTGACAGGCCGTCCATTCGATTCATTGAAAAGTGAAAATAAAACATAAAAATAATATCGAATTGATTGTGTGAAGGTTTTGTGCGCGATAAAGGAAGATTTCAGTACTCTAACGGCGAGAAAAAGGAATTAGAATTAGAATTTTCAATACTAATAATAATTTTATAATACGGTTTAAAAATCCAAAAAACTTTAAATTAAATTATTTTAAATTATTTCGATAAATGTACATTTTTAAGCCCAACAAAAAATACATAAAACACCTAGTTTACGACCGTAAGGCCGTCCATTCGATTCATTGAAAAGTGAAAATAAAACAAAAATATAATCGAATTGATTGTGTGAAGGTTTTGTGAGCGATAGAGGAAGATTTCAATACTCTAACGGCGAGAAAATGGAATTTGAATTTGAATTGGCAATACTAAAATATGAAAGGGTTTTGTATTGTTTTGAAAAATTCTAAAACACTTTAAATTAAATTACTTTAAGGTATTTCAATAAATCCTAATTTTTAAGCTAAACAAAAAATAAATTTAACACTTATTTTACGACCGTAAAGCATTCAAACAAACAAAAATATCGAACGTTGTTAAAAGAGTATAAAAGCATCAAATAAATGTACACTTTTTCGCTGCCTTCTTTTTTTGCGAAAGTGAAAATGGCCAAAACAGGAACCAGACGGGCTGGGCAACCACCCCTAGGAACTTTTGATAAGTTTTTGCAGTGCCAAATGGAAGGTGAACGGAATTGAATATAAAAACTAATGCAGACCCAGTGCCCGGCCAAATGGCCACAGCTGCTGTCAGTCGTTATCAATGGCAACACGAATTCAATTCACAGCGAACAGCCGAGGTGGTCGAAAGGACAACAGCAAAGTCGCAGGAGGACTTAAAAGGATGTCGGGAGGTGGCTTAAACTAGCACTCGGGAGTCGGCGGGGGTCCACTTGCTGCCAAACAGCCTTTTAATTAAGCCACTCACGCAAATAATTTGTCCTTCTTGGCCATCACAAGCAGGTCCTGTCAATGTCTGCGGCACTTCGCATTTTTCCATTTGATTTCGCCGCACTTAGTGGCTTCCCCGCCGAGCGAATTCTTTTACAAAAGGCTTGGCTATTTAAATATTTATTCTTATTTATTTGGGCCCATTTGTCTGCGCGCGGAGTGCGTTTAAAAAAGCCCTAAGTAAGCCTGGAACTAACTGGCCTTTCGGCCTTTATTACGCCTCGTTTTCGTGACTCAATTGCTCTTCGCCTGCTGTCCCTTTGAATTGGTCAATTAATATTAATGAAATGCTCCCCCTCTAAAACCATTTTACCTGCATAAATTATGCTTTCCTGTCTGCCTTTTTTATGCACATGATCATGTTATTTGGCCAACAAAAAAGGGAAGTTGTCAAAAACTTAAAATTACCCATCCCATTTTGCCAACAGGCGAATTATGTTGTAATAAGTCAATTCATCAGTTTATTTTTAGCTTACACATGTAAGCCGCGGGCGCATCAATCAAATTATGTTTGCCAAGCGGCCGGCGTAAAATTAAATGAAATGCAGCCGCCGCCGCCGCCGTTCGGCCAACGAGTCGTATACGCAACGTGGGCGAGTACTTGACTCAATTGCGAGCGCTTGTGTTTTATGGCCGACGATAAAAGGCCAAAATGATATATATATTTTATATTTGTTTATTGTTGGCTTTTTGACAGAATATTCCTAAATATTCGTGGGCCGGGAAGTCTCTTGAAAAGATTTACAACACATTGCACTGACACATATTGTTCGGTCCGTCTGTTGGGCTTCTCTTTGTCTATGAGTCTTAATTAAATTAGCGCCAGAAGGCGACGAGCCACAAACATAGATAAACGGCGGAGGCCAAGATGACAGGATACCAGCCCCTCATATCAGCCAAACGAAACAAAGGAAACGCCGAGGAGAGCGCGCTTGTCACTGCCACACACACACACACTCACACACAGCTGAGATGTTGTGAAATAAAATAAATTTTTGCAATTTCGTAAGTTTTATGCGCACATTTGCAAAATTTGTTTATGCTGGCAAAGGGAAAGGAATGGAAAGGAAAGGATCGTGTGAGCGGAGGGTGAGAGGTCATAGAACAAATGGGCCATGACGTGGGTGGGAAAATATGGTAAGAAAGGGGTGTAAGGGGTGGAGCCGCCCCCTGGAGTGCGTAAGCATCGCCCATCGTCGACTGCCAGTGACGTTGGCAACATTTCTGCGTGCTCTCGTGTGCGCTGGCACATAAATTCAATTTGTTTCGCCAGCGAATCGTTGAAGGGTTAACGTTAGGCCCGAGCTATGCAAAAAAAAGAAGAAAATTATGGAAAATTGCACGGGTCGAGGGGAAGACGAAGGAAAACGTTTATGAAATTGCATGCAGAATTAAAGCCGCCAGGCGAATGCCGAGCGAATCCTTTATCCTTTGTCAAGTTCAACTGCACGGCGCGACCTTGGAAGCAGCGACCGACTCAAGGGGTCCTCTCCGCCGAGTGACGAGTGCCGAATACCGTGTGTTTGCCATAGCGACTGTCTTTGTGTGAGTGTGTGTGTCGGGACAATAGCCGCATAAATGCTCGAGCAGTGCTTTAAGGCTGTCGTTGTGTTGTGGCGCTGTCCTGCGATGTCAAAAGTCAAAAGTGCATTAAAATAATTGCACTTGTTTAGGCATCACTTGGCAACTGCCAGACAACAATTCTGATTTATAAGCGCACGGCTCCAAACAATTCGATACAGATGAAAATACATGACTACGAAGCCTACACCATTTAATCAAAGTAATGGCATTCGAGAAAAACAATTCAATGTTTAACTTTTCTGCTTAGTTATTAAAATTATTTTTATTCGAGCAAGATCACTCTTATTTTAGGAATTTTAAAATAATAAGCTATTTGCTTTAAACTGATTTTGATCTAAGAACAGTCCAATATTTAAAAGTAATATTTGATCATGGATTACAAATACAAAGCATAGAAATAATAAATAATAAAGTATTCTATTTAAAAAAAATTATTTTTCAAGAGAACAAAAATATAGATAAACTAAAAATGTAATAAATTAAGTATTTCTTTTCTAAATTTTTCTTGGTAATACGATCCTTCAGTTTTTCGCGGTGTCCGTGTGAGGCTCACGTTTCCGCCTTCAACTGCACTTAAACTTGATTTCTGTGTATCCTTTGTCTTAGTTCCTTGGACAAGCGTCTGGGCCTCATTGTATCCCCCATGAATGGTGGATTTATACTCGCATGCAGGCGTATGTGTGTGTGTGTGTGCCCGTGAGGGTGTGGGTGTAACCTCGACACAGTAGCTGGTGGGTGGCCTTCTTTTGGCCCGCTTCCTGACCCAGCTTGTTGCATGTTTCACGTTGGCTTTTACGGGGGAGATTTTTAAAGCTTACACAAAGATGCTCGACTCTCGTTTGTCTCTCGTTTTATATATTCACGTATCACAAAGGAGATATTTTAATATGCCAAGGAACGTGCGACAGAGATTAATGAAATTCCCGCCTTAAAGCCTCATCTTTCTGGCTAAGTGAATTCATTTCCCATAGATATTTCGATGCGGAAACAATGCAAATTTGTAGGCAGCCCGTCAATATTTCGCGTTTACCAGCCTGAAATGAAGATTCCCGGAAATATTGAAAATTCAAATTGGGTAATCAGCCATAAGGCCCATTTGCGTTGAGTTCTGTTTTTCCAATGCCATTAGAAATTGGAAATTCGCGAACACCGCTGACTCGGGCCATTTGAATTGGCTTCCTGTTGGGGTTTATTTGGCTCTCGCAGCCTCTGTTTATTTATAATTCGATTGGAAATGTGTCGGGCCAAAGAAGTTCATTTGGATGGCGCCACCTCATCCTCATCATCATCATAATCATCCCCATCGCATTTTATGACCATTTGCGGTTTGTTTATCTTGCTGTGTTTAGCTTAATTACCGTGGCATTTCATTCATATTTAATGTATCGGAAAGTTCTGCCGGCCCACACAGAAACTCAATCGAATCGCTCTTTGAGTGCTCGGTTAATGATTTTTATTGAAATCGAAATCGTAGCATAGTTTTCGCTTGGCTTCCCCACGGCCCATAAATTCATAATGCAAGGGGAAACTTTGGATGGCTGGCCATTTTGCTCCGTTCAGATTGATTAGAAGATTGATGGACTGACCAACTGACTGGCTAGCTAGCTGCAGCTAAGTGAGAATGACTTCAACTTTGTGAACTACTCGTAATTGATTGGCTCAGCCAGTTTCTATTAGTTTCAATTCGCTATTTGAGACAGAGGAGACAGGGGACAACTAAAAGGTTTGCGAATATTGTTTGATCGCAGGCTGCATAAATTATGGCCCCTTTTTTAGCCACTTAATGGAGTCTTAAAGCTCGCGAACCTTGTGCAAATTTAATTCCCGAGGTGGGACATCAAAAGACGGTCCCTTTTTAATCAGCAAACTCATTAGCATCGTCCGCTAACTAAATACAAATTAAAGAAACAGCATCCACAGCTGGCGTTTCCCCCTTTTCCCCACGCTTTTCCCGACTGCTCCTGCTGGTTGCTAAAAAGTTTTCACAGCCCAGCCGCCAAGTTGATGTAATGAAAAAGTTGCAGCATTTTTCTAACAATATTTTCCCAGCTCATATCACATGACGTGGACACGCAAAAAGCGAAAAGCTGCTGCTGCAGAAAGCCTTCAAAACAACAAGCACTCGGCACAGGGCGCTAATTAGTTTCGAGTTGGGGGTTTAAATAAAAAAAATATTTAAAAAAAAGACAACCCAAAAAGAAGGAGGGGGAGGGAGGGGGAGGGAGGAGAAAAAAAAAAAAAAAATAAAAAAAAAAAAAAAAAAAAAAAAAAAAAAAAAAAAAAAAACAAAACAAAATAAAATAAACAAAAACAAAAAAAAAAAAAACGAACCACAAAAAAATAGAGGGGGAAAAAAAATTCACACAACAACACAACACAACAACACCCCAAAATATCTTTCTCATCACACATCCCCTCTCGTATAAAATGCATGGCTTATACGCAACGTTGGCCCGCTTGGGATATTATTATTATACGTTTTTGTTGGAAAATAGTAAAAACCGGAAACAGAACATGGGAGAATGCAAAGAAAAGTGTTTTTTTTTTCAAAAGCTAACACAAACAGAAATAAATAAACACTTTCAATGCAAACCGACCACGCCCTTCACCCATCACCGTTTCACGTAGTTTTCCTCGGGAAAAATCAGCCGGCGGGAAAATCGCTGGCAAAGCAAAAAATCCCAACAAAGGAGCAAAGGGAAAGCGAAACCGAAACCGTGTGAGCAACAACCAAGTTTAGCAGCCTGGAAGCGAATCCAGTGCAGCTCATTATAAAATAGCCAAAGTAAAAACCCATTTTCGATCCAAGGGGCGGGTCCGACCCGAAATTCACTTTGAGATCCCAACAGGGAACACAAATTTTAACGATGCATATAAAAACCCGGCGACGGCAAATGAATAAATAATTTATGCGTGAGGGTCCTAAACACTCGAGTGGCTGGCTGGCAACATTATTTGCAAAGTAACTGGGAACTCTTTATTTCTCTCGTTTTTTTTCGTCCAACATTTTCCACACGTAGCACATTTTATCTCTCTATTACCTGGCGGCAGTGGCTTGATTTAGTGGCAGTGTCTCAGCTGGCGAGAAAGGGTTGAGTTTCTGCGAGTCCTTCCGCTGACTTTCCCCATGAGCAGCTGCCCTGCCCTTTGGGTTATGTTTGCTTATCACCTGGTTGGCTACTCAAACAGAGTGAAAAACGATTGCGGCCCTCTGTTTGCACATTTGGCACGTTTCAATTTCGCAGCGATTGCCGAACTGCATGCAAATTGCAAGCTGAGTTTCTCTTCTTTTTTTTCGGGGAACGGTACTTAATCTCCTTGGGGTTGGCCAAGTTTCAGAAATGCTCAACAATTTTCAATCGCCTGTTAAAATAATCCTGGAATATATTACATTTTTAACAGCCCTTTTACAATTGGGCATTCACTTTGAATAACTATTTAGAATTTATAGAAAGTCTACATGTCAAAATTTAAGTTTGCTTTTAGTGAAACGTGGGCAGAATTTGAAGTTTGGAAAAGAAAGTGCATTAAAAATAATTTACATGCCATTTTAGAAGTGGCTTGAATAACTATTTGGCATTATAAGAAAGTCTATAATGAAACGTGTAACAGAATATGGAATTGTACATTAAAAATCGAAAATATACCAAAGTTTTTAAAAAGTTTAAAAATTTATATAAATATTTAAATGCCTCTTTCACTTTAAAACACTAGATTTTTAGGTGTAATTTTTTAAGAACTATTTTTGGTAAAGTTTTTTTAAGTTTATCCGATTTAAAATTATACCAATTTAAGAGATGATCAATGGGTTTAGCCCCCTGCCAAATCAAAGTTGTCAGTGGCAGGCGTTGCACAGGCGGAAATTGGAAAGTTCGCCCAGACATTGACTCCAATTAAGAAGCTGGCGAACAGGTGAGAGATCCAGGACAAGTTGTCATACCTGCCGTGGACACATTTCTATCTATCTTCTACCTTTTCCGCATTTATCCTGAGTGTGTGGGATTTTATTGCTGCATTGCAAACAATACGAGGACCATGTTGTAAATCCCTCAACAATTGCCTGCCTCCAATTCGTTTTGTAACCTTTCGTTGCCCAGAATGCTCTCCAGTGTGTAAGGACGTTCCAAGGAAAGCACTCAGGGTTACCGATTAGGAATATACTCGTATGTATGTATGTCCATTGTGCTTGTGAACTAATAACGCATTTGTAAGGCTGCCTTTGAATAAGGAGTTCGCTGGCAGGGGAATTCATCTAACGCACATTCACTCAATGCAAATAATATATTTTTCTACGAATTGACAATATTTTGATGACAAATATACAGTAATTGTCGGATCCAAGAAATCTTGAATCTCACAATAACTTAATGAAATTGAATGGAAAAGCAAGATTGTAAATAAGGCAATATTTCAGGAAGGGGAAAATAGAAAGTTAAATTAAAATCAATTTTTATCTTATAGGTGAAAGATATTTACTTTTGCTCTCCAAGGATTTATGTCAGATTTTTTTCGTTTTTAAAGAGATTTAGTTTTAACTAACAAAGTATAGAATAATATTCAAATTTATTTTTATGGCAGATGATGCTTGAAATAATCTGCTTTAACCCCTCGATCACCCTGAAAACCCCCACCACTCCACAATTATTTGAAAGCCCAACTATATCTCAATTGTGCACCAAAGCCAAGGCAATTTGAAAGGAATATGTAAATCAAGTTCCATTTGAATATTTACGTCTCGCAGCCGAGTTCTTTCCCGATTGATTTGTAATTCACTTTTGTGCTGTACAATTCCGCGTTAAGCTCTCCGTTTGGCAGTTAGCTTCTTGTTCTTATCGCCGGTATTGGATTTATCTTTTTGACACCGAAACGGAATGGTTAAGCAAGTATAAATATGCAAAGTATAAAAGGCCGAAGCGATGGGGCGGTAAAAACACACGAAATCCGAAGGTCCGAAGCGGGAAAAGGAAAAGTGCGCGCGTTGCTGGGAAAACTGTTTCTGTGGCCTCTTGTCGCACGATGCGATGCAATGCGATGTGATGCTGCGTTTGAAAGCTGGTGGCAAGCTGATTCTGGAGCTGGTTGAGTAGGCTGAAAAGCGAGCTGCGTGTTTGCCGCACGGCCGACAGAAATCGACTGAACACATTCGGCTGCTGCCACGGCATTTAAGGCGGAAAAGTCGGAAAAGCGACAGAGAGAGAGCGAAAGCGAAAGCGATGACATCAAGTGAAAGCTCTCCACCATTTGAATCTCGAATCTCGAGGCGGTTGCCAGCCCCCCGCCAAAAAACTACACAGACTGAAATAAATCAAATTGAATTTATGATTTCGTTTTTGTGCACTTCTTTTTCCTCCAGGATGCCTCCTCGAGTGGCTCCTTGGAGTTTGTTTGCCCCCGGATTTCATTTCATTTCATTTCATTTCATTTCGCCTCGACTCGACTCAATGGGCCGTCGATTCTGTTTGTTCGAGTGGCCGACGAGCGCTTTAATCGGCCATCCAAAGCCGCCACTCGAGACAGCTGGCAGGTGGCAGATTTCAGATTCCAGGTGCAAGATTTCCTGAAGGACCAGGAGGAGCAGGAGGGGCAGGCAAAACTGACAGGTGAGAATCTTGTTTGACTTCGGCTTCCGCTCATTATGCTCCCGCCCGTTTTTGGCCTCTTTGTGTGTGGGATAATTGCCGACTGCGTCTGCTTCAATTTAAATTGCCAGCGAACTTGGCGCGCTTAATTTTCGATTTCATTTAATTTGGCGAAAATCTCATTAGGCCGGGGCAAAAACGACGTCGTCCAAGATAAATGGGAGTCGAATCACAGATACATTGACCTGTGAGTGCCCGGGGGCACAGGCGTCTTTGACTTTCCCCCCCATTATTCGAGGTCCGGTGGTCCGTTGGTCCGTTTGTCCGGCAGGCCAAGTCAGCGATTTATTTGGGCCAAACAAAGGCTAGGGATAACCCAGCAAACATTCGCCATGGCCCACTGATAAGGACAGCAATGATAACGTGCGAGTCCTGGCAGCGCAGGCGCGAGCTTTTCCGAGAGGGAAAATTCAGAAGGAGAGAGCACTCCGAATCCGCGAGGCAAACTGATAAGAAAGCAGACTTCTGGTGCCTGCATCTGCGGCTTCAATTGTCTTTAATCGCTGCTCGAATGTCGATGATGATGGCAAGTGTCCTGGGGATGGGGTGGAAAATTCAGTGGGGGGCTCTCCTAACTGCTGGGGGACCTTTAACGAATTGTCATTGATTTCTTTTGAAATGGCGCTGCTTTTGTTTGCCTCCGCTTCTGCCACATTAGGTTTTCGCCCTCCTGATTACTCTGCTTATCGGGCAATGATCACAAATTGAATTTGCTCCGGCGGCAGCTTGTCTTAAATAATTATGAGCGCGTTTAATTAATAAGTTTGCGGCAGAGAGTCAGAGTTTGCCCCTTAAAGAAAAGGGTCTGTTATTGTTTTTGCTGGCAAGCAATTAAGACCGCCCAGCTCATTGTTTTCTAGGCCTCAACCTCGCTTGACCCCAACTTTGTTTTCAAATTTGCCCTTGTGCGTGTTCTGAAAAATAAGCAAAAGCAGCCCAAATGCTAAAAAATATAAAACTGTCACACAAAGAGTTTGGAAAAAAAGGCAGAGGCAAAAATGAAAGAGGAAAACTCGCAGGGACTGGGTGGCGGATTGCTTCCTTCCTGCCTGCCGGGAATGCTGCTCACTTTTGCCGGTCATTAAATTTTTTCCATTGCCTTTGGCAGTCAATACATATTTGGCTGCGTACATAAATAATGAGCTCAGTTGTTGTTTGGCCAGATTTGCAAATGTTCTTCGACAGTTTCAATTATTTATTTACCAACCCGAACGACTACAGTGAACACTCACTGGGGTCTTTTAAACTCTCTGGCTGAAGCAGAGCTAGTGGACACTCGAGACTTGGCAATTAGGAGCAAGGAAAATTGTTTCGTTTTAAAATAGTTCAGCATGGAAATTGAGATGGAAAACCTTTCGCAAAAGTTTAGGTTCATGCTGGACCATTAAAATTTTGTTGCGGTTATATTGTAACTTTTTAAAACTACTTTAGCTTAATAAATCAATTTTTACCAGTATTTATCATATAGTTTTAAAAAAGTTATGAGCAAATAATAAACTTCCTTTTGCTGAGTAATAGGTATCTGATAGTCGAGGCACTCTACTATAGCGCTTTCTTTTGTTGTCTTTACTTTCCTAACAGAATCCAATTTTATTGTTATTATTTAATTTTAAAATGATTAAAATTTTTAATAGTATTTATCATATGATTTTAAAAAACTTATGAGCAAATAATGAACTTCCTTTTGCTGAGTAATGGGTATCTGATAGTCGAGGTACTCGACTATAGCGCTTTCTCTTGTTTTCATTGCTTTCCTAATAGAATCAAATTTTATGGTTATTCGATTCCACCATATTTAATTTTAAAATGATTAAATTGTCAACTGTAAAGTGCACAAATGTTTCTGTAATTGCATTCAAATGACCTTTTTCAATTCAGGGGAATAACCGTACTTGTCACTTCATAAACTGAAACAATACACGAAGCCCAACAATTGACCTCTCCATCTGTTAACAATAAATTAATACTCAACCTCTTTGGCCGCATTTAATTAATATTATTCGTTTGAGTGGCGCCACTTACCTGCATAGAACAAAGGCAGCAGATTAAAGATGATAACCAGCGGAAATATAGAGCGTGCAAACTTTTGCATATCCGTAAGGATGCCGACTGTCGGAATCGTCGAAGTTGAAGCGCCGTGTTGAAAGAGCTTTCGTTGTTGTTGTTCTTGTTCTTGTTTCGTAGAGTCTGACTGGCTGACTTTGGAAGAGAGGCGTGATAGGAGGCGATCCTGCTCCGAAGTCCCTGTAGGAGCGGCCAAAGTAGCAGCAGGATCGGCCAGGCATTGCTGTTGTTGCTGTTGCTGCTCGGCAGGAGGAGCAGCAGCAATATCGCAGGTTGCACCACTGCCGGCCAAAGGATATCGCATCCTGTGCTGGGTGTTTCTCTTGCTGGCAGAGATCTCATCTGTTGTCCAGGACTGACGACATTCGCTGGCTGGTACATCATCTGTTGCTGTTGCTCCCGTTGCTGTTGCTCCTGTTGCTGTTGCTCCTGTTGCTGATGATGTTGCTGCTGCCGCAAGCGTTGACTGGCATAATGTTGCTGCTGTTGCTGTTGCCTCCGATTCGCTTTGTGTTTGTGTGTGGCACAGAAACGTATCGCTTTGAAATTGCTTCCGTTTGCTGTTGTTGCAGTTGTTCGTGTGCTGCTGTTGCTGTTTCTGTTGTTGTTGTAAAGGTTGTCGTGTTGTTGTTGTCGTTGAAGAAATTGTTGTTGGTGTGTTATAGAAATGTCGTATCTGTGCTGAGGCCATGTTGTGCCCTGAAATGAGATTTGAAAAGGCAACAAAGGCATGAAGTAGTTGTTAAAAACGAATAAGTAAGTATATAGTGACCATTGACAAAAGGGACAAAAACGGTTTTGATAATCCAATCGCTTCGATTATCGATTCCTCGAACGCCAATGGGATGTTGTTGGTTTGGGATTACACGCCACAGGGAAGCGGGCAGCATCACAAAGCATTCGGGTTCTTGTCTTTTTAATCAATTTCCACTGGCAGGCCACGCCCATTCGGTTAACGCCTAGGGGCAATCCTTTTACTGTTTTTTTTACAAGCTGACAAATCCCCGACTCGCTTTTAAAGGCCGTCTGACTAAGGGGTTCCGTTCTTTATGTTTGTTTTTCAGTGCTTTCTAGAGTTTTTTGGGGTTTATTTACATTTAACAGGAGCTCAAGGAACTGGGGAGTTTAAAATCGTTTTTTTAAGGTAACTTACAACAGCTTTTTATATTTCTTAAAATACCTTGAATGAATTTTGATTTTAATTCGTTTTTGATCATTAAGTATACTATATTTGTGACATATCCTTGGGAGCTTTTGCTTTACATCCTCGTGTAAAATTGGTAAGGGATCGAAAACATTCTAAAGCTTATGTCCTAAAAGCTTTCATCCGAGTTACACACGAATTGGTAGTTACATCTACATATAGTAGATTTCAGTGTAAATGTAAGCAGAAAGCTTTTGCTGTTACTGAAATTTAACCAAAAAGCTTCCATCGACATACATACAATGACTCTCATAACAAGGAAATGATAAGAAATTGACTGAAAGTTAGCCTTTCCTGATATACATTTCTTCGGTAATATCTCTCGAAATTAACCAAGTTAGCGAGTTATTCACCCCCCCAGAAGCATCAGCTAACTACGCCCCTGTGTCCCACACTCATTCCTCATTTGCAAGCCATAAAAATATGCGGAATAATCATAAATAACCTACAAGTACTCTAGATAAACCCTTGGCGAATGCCACGCCCATTGGGTCAGGCCAGGCATTTATCAAATTTCCGCCACTCGAAATGTTTTTGGCCGCAATAACAGACGCCGAAACAAGTTTGCTAGCCATCAACCCCTCGGCTGCCGTTGTAGTGTTGTTGTAGTGATTACAGACGTTGATAATAAAGTAAAAATTGCAACAATGAACGCATAGACATCATGTCTATGGCAGTCCTACTTGGCCAGAACCGACAATCCAGCAATCCAACAGCAACGCCCACACGTAGCACGGAGCCATAAAGTGCTCGTAATCAACGTGAAACTGCGACGCACGCACACACGTCTATGGCTAAGTGTGTGATGCTGAGTTTGAGCACTGAGAAAAAGTTTGCCGCTTCTCGCATTAAATTATTTGACCTTGTTTGGTTTTTATTCTCGCAATTATTTTCTAATAAATTATGTATTTTAAAACCAAACTATTAAGTTAAATATTTTTGAAACCTAAAAAAAACAAAATATTAACTGGTTTTAACTTTAATAAAAAACAAAACTATTAAATTCAGTTTTTTTGCAACCACAAGAAAAACAATATTTACTCTTTTTAACTAAATAGCTAAAAATAAAAAATAAATGGGTAAATCTAAAATAAGAATACTGAAATACAGAAATCTGAAAGCGATCTTAAATTTCGAACAAAGATCTCAGTAAATTAGACTGTTTCTATATTAAAAATATGTATAGAACGAATTTTAAAGAAATTTTAAATTAAAAACCCTTTGAAAAATAATAATTTTTTTGCCCAATTAAGTGAGATTTTCGGCTTGAACTATATAGTTTGTTTCAGTGTATGTTTGCGTGCGCCTTTTTCGGCAAATGTCGGCCACCGGACCTCTGCTGGCCGCTGGTCGCTGGCTTTCCCATTTAGCCAACGAAAATTGTCTGCAATGCTGCACTAATGTCATCAGGGCGTATGCGTAACTAGGTGAATGTCGAAGTGCGGAGTGTTGGATGGGCAGGAGTTTTTCTGGAGCGCAAGGCGGTTGTCGGGGGGCGGTTTTCGGAGAAGGTTTGGGTGCCTGAGTGGTGTTTTCTGTTACGTTTCAGCTGTATCCATTAATTCCGGGCAGCTGGCAGCAAAGGATGTGAGCTCATGTGTGTATCCTGCTGAATAATTAAGGAGGCTGCTCGCCCGGCAGGACGACTTTTGCCGAGCTGTCAACGCTGCGAAAGCTGCATGTTGCCATGTCTCTGGCTCTGCCGCATAATTGGAAATTATTCGCTGCACTCCTGCTACTGCTACCTGCAACTACCTACTGTAAAATGCTAATTGCAGTCAAAAGTAATAGCCACCGTGGCCACAGTAACGATGCAAATAAATTGCAATTTGTTGCCGCTAATGTTTATTCAAATGTTTCCCCTGCCTTCCGCTTTTGTTTGTTTCGTTTGCACCTGCGGCTGACCTGTTTCTGTTTTTCTCGCAATTAGTCAGTTGGTTTGGATGGAACTATGCCCTTTGACCCGTATCTGTGGCCCAGCTAATTGTGCACTTGGCCAGCGGTTTAATGAGTGCTCCTCCTCGTCGTTCAAAGGCCAGCGAATGCGAAAATAATAAAGGCGGCGAAAATTAAAAGCCAGCCAGAGCCAATTAGAAGCGACTAAAGCGCAGGAACCACTTCAAAGCGGCAGAAAGTGGAGAAAACGCAGTAAATAAAAGCGCCACTGACTTTGGGTTTTTCCCGATGCCCTAACCGATGGTCCCTGAAGGTGGTCAACAAAGGGGAATTTTTCATAACTTAAGAGACTTAAGAAAAATATTGTTGAAATCAGTATTAAAAATATAACATAACTAAAAAAATGTTACAATAAATCTGGGACCGTAACTGTTATGAGCCTTAATTTTGAAAATCACATTTTAAGAATTATTTTCTGATTTGTGAAGTAAAACGCAAAGAATAACTGTTGTTTTTTGGGTTTTATGATACAAGTTGAAAAATAACAGTTGTGCCTTACGATCAAAAATAAATCTCATAGTTAATTTTTGGCGTTTTGGTGGATAAAATAAAATTAAAGAAAATATAGTTTTAGTATTTCTACTAAGTTTTTCAAGCCACGGTAAGCATGTATTTTAAATTATTTTATTTTGCAAAAATGTAAAGAAATAACTGTTATTTCTCGACATTTATTATACAACTCAGCAAATAACAGTTTTTCTTTTTGTTTTATTATAAAAATTAAATTCTTGTGGATATGTAAACTACAATGACCATCAAAAGTATTGGTGTATTTACAAATTTTGTTGGTCTTTTCTATTTGCATGATTTTTGTTGTAAGAAAAATTTACAATAACATTTATTTTAGGTCCTTGCAGGGATTTATATCCCTCAACTTGGCCGATGTCCCTTCCTATTCATTTACTTTGTTTCAGAACTTCTCTTTCCGAATCTTACAAACTTGCCCCAGCTGCATCAGAGTTTATATTTAGTTCTTGCCACCCACAGCAATCCTCTAAGCGCGGCACAAACACTCCAAAATAGTTATTAAACCCTCGGCAAGGGCTCTGAAAGCCCAGCAAATGGTTGGTGAATGGTGGCTGAAACAAATGGCGCTCGATGCAGCACAAAAAGTTGCCATCCACAGCAGCGCATCATCATCATCAGTGCATCTCGACGGCAACAAAAAAGCAACGGCAGCAGTCTACACTTCAGCGCTGCGAGTTGGTGGCATAAATTTAGCCATCTTCTGTATCTGCAGCCGTTCTCTAGATACAGATACATTTACATATACAGATACATTTACAGATGGAGATGCATTTATGTATACCGCAATGTGGCATTTACATTTGTGATGTTTTGTGGGCGGCACCACCAACAAAATGCATTCACTTGCTTGATTAACATTCTGTTTGAATTAAAGCTTTAAAGTCACTTGAGTGTGGCCAACATCCACAAAGGCTGTCACGCGTTTTTTGTGCATTTCTCTGTACACAAAAAAAAACAAGAAATAAATTGCAGGCGTGCCTTTGCCTTTAGTTGCTAGCTCAGCGCTGCAAAAGGAACTTCATCATCATCACCGTCAGAGGCAGTCGCCGGAATGGAAATTAGCCAGGACACAGAGCCTTGTAGTCGCATGTTGGTCGTGTACATACAAGGAAACCAGCAAACAGCAACTGGCAGCCACAGTGACAAATTGCAATTTAAATTTGGCTTTCGCGGGGCCACAACAAGATTTAAGTGCGCCATGTGTGCGCTCATTACGAGTCACAATTATTTGTAGTTTTTAATTAGAAAACTTAGCTCGTCGTCCTATATTTCTGTCTCTATTCCTGTCATCCTCGTCGAAACAGAAACACGAGAGCCGCCTGCTTGTGCAACAACGACGTGCACTTCAGCACATCAAAATGCTTTTATGAATACGCAATGCGCTTGTTAATAGTTCTGGGCATATGCGGCGTATGCGTAATGCATGATTTATGTGTGGTTGTGAGTTGGAGTTTGAGTTTGAGTTGAGTAGTCCGTGTATGTCGGCAGCTATTTGTGTGAATTTGCAATTAATCAGACAAAAGGATCAACTTGTTGAGCCTTAGGCCAATCGAAAGTCAGGCACTTGATTAAATTTGATTTTTCGAACTGAGAAATTGTAGTTTGGGCCTTTAGCAAGTTATAACCGTTACTCGTAGAGTAAAAATGTATATAGCAAAAGTATGTAACAGGTAGAAGGAAGCGTTTCCGACCCTATACAGCATATATATTCTTGATCTAGCCATGTCCGTTTGTCCGTATGAACGCTAGGATCTCGAAAACCACTCGTACGCCCACAGTCGTTTTAAAGGACTTGTAAAAAAGCCAGGCGTCAGATATACAGATTTTGTAAACATTTAAGTGTCATTTTGTTCTGCTTATTAATAACTATCGAAATGTAGAAACAAATTTTAAAATCGTACAATCCAATAAAAAGATATGAGGAAAAAAAGGAATTCAAGCAGTGCTAGCAGTTGCTTTACTGCATGCATATCTCCATCTCCCTCGCACTTTCTTTCGTTCTCTCTTGTCTTAAAATTATACTTTTCAATTGAAAACTGAGGATAACTCACCATATCGTCTGCATTTAGAGCGTTAGGGTACAACACGTCCTAATCACGGAATCTTCTGAGTTTCTGCAAAGAGAAGAGCGGTGGAGAACTCAGTACAAGGCGACAGGCAGACAGACAAGACTTAAGGATCCAGGATCCAAACAGCTGGCAGCGCTTAAGTAAAAGTTACGAGCAAAACATTTGCAACTGCAGCCTTAATGCGACTTCGCCCGGAAGTTGAGAAACTTTCCGGCAGGCGTGGGCGTGTCAAAAAGATTGTAAAGTAAAGTATATACACCAAATAAAACGGGGGAAGCGGCGAAACTTTGCAGCAAATCAATTTCGTAGCAAACTAAATTAAACAACGACAAGCAAAAGCAGCTGCCAAATAGATAAAAATGCCAAACACACGTGCCAAAAGGGGCGGTGGGCGCTCGGTGGGGGGTGGTGGTAGAAAAGGGGCGGGGCACGACAGCAGCGAAGCCGCAAACAAATTGTAAAAATGTAGGAAAGCGCCGAGAATCGCGCAACGGCATTTTGCCATTGGCAGCGCCTTGAGTCGAGTCCCAGAGCAATTTATCATCTCTATGTTTAAAATTTATTACATTTATTTTATGTTGTTTGGCCTCCTTTTTTTGTTTACTTTTAACTGTTTTCCTTGCCATGGTTTCCCCTTTTTCTTTTCTGTTTTTTTTTCGGTTTTTCTGTGCGTGTCCGTGTCTCAGTTTGTGGCAGCACTTTAAGAGCCAAGTCAAGTGGATAAAGTGGCGGAGGCGGCAAAGAGTTCTGCCGCTGTCAGTTGAGTTATAGCACTCGACTTGGCCCCAACTCGGCTCTTGTAATTGAATTTATCGCTGTAGCAATATTCATCAACGTCAGCCACTACACTATGTGGCTGGATAAATGCTGCAAGGAGCAGCAGCAGTGCCAGCAGGACTCTAGCCGGCTTTGTCGAAGGCCTTACAAATGCCCGGCGATCAAAGTGAAGTGCCAAAGATTACGCCACGCCTGCAGTTGCGCATACGCAGCGTGTGCCGCACAGCCAAAGCCAAAAGCAAAGCGAACTGAAATTGAATTACTGGCTCGGGGTTTTCGGTCCCAAAAAGTAACCTCCCATGGTCCACAGTCCATAATCCACCCCCCCTTAACCGTCGAAATCCCCGTATCTCTCATCCGCAGAGGGCAGCGGTGCCAAATTGCTTTCGATATCAATTTCCTGGCAAAAGCTTTTGTTTCCCCGGCAGCTCCGGCCGCAGCTGCAACGAAATCCGATTAGAATTCCTGCACTGGCAGTCTAACAACCTGCCACGCCCACCCTCCCCCTTGTCCGCCCCTTTTTGGCCCGTCCCGTGTGCGTTAAAATCAAATTGTTTACGATTGCTTCTGTTGTTGCCGGGCAAACAAGAAGACCGGAGAGAAGGGCACAAAATCCATAGACGAATTTACTCACTTTCGAATAACTCATAAAACTTAACACAATCAAAATTTGTGCAATTATGGTGCAAAATAGACCAAAACTATGGATATATTGTGGCGGAAATAAATCATATTTAATGTCTAGGTACTTTTTGTGCTAGTAATTAATTTTAACAACAATATTTACAGAAATAACATATGAATCAATAAACTCTCCTTTTCTTTAAGAAGAATAAATTGTATTTATTAGAGATTTAATATGTTTTTTAATTAAATAATAAATAAATATATTTAAACATATTTTTAACCTTCTTACGACTTAAATAATCTGAGATACCAACAATAATTATAATTATCAGGTTATAATCTGAGGTTGGATTTAATGAAATTTGTCACTTCTATCTCTATGTTTGTTGTGTACAGGATTAAGTTTCCTATATTTCAAATCTTTTTCCCTTCGATTACTGGTTTCTAAGGACCAAAAACAAAACGATACGCAAATCCTTAGCAATGCAAAAATCAATGGAACAGCGGAAGTGGCCGAGGAGAGGAATGGGGACTTTGCAATTCGCCCTGCTGGTGAAATATTCATGATGGAGTTGACTGCACATAAAATACGCATATGCTGCAGTGGCCAGCAGATCCGAACTCGATTCACCGCCAGTGCAATGCAATTACCCGCCGTTCGACCAATGAAACCAATGCCAAGTCAGCAAATTAAATCAACTTTCAGTGGAGCGAGGACTGCAACGAGCATTTCACCCAAACATTTAACAAATCGCATTTAATTTGAGTGCAACTTTTGCGGCACTTCGAGCGATTCTGCGGAACTGGCGTGAAAACCCGCTGACATGTTGGCCAACTGCTGAACTAATTGATTGTCATGTGGATTCCATTTAATAGTTACACTAGGAAAATTCATTTTTCAAAAGTGTAACAACTGTTTTGAACAAATTTCCATTTGGTTTAGCATTCTTGTTGATAATGTAAATCTTTAGGGCACTTTAACAATAATATTTATAAAGCAAACAAAACCTCCTTTTCCTTAGAAAAAATAAATAATGAAATAATAAAGATTTATTCCATTTCATGGTACATTTTTACTAAAAGTCCTTAAGACATATGCTCCATTTTTGACTATATAACAGGATTTTTGTATTTATTTATAAAAAATCATTGCAAACATAAAACATACATATGTATATGTTTTGAATTTATTTTTAAAATTTTGCTAAGCTGTAGTTCCTATTTTTAGGTTGCAGTGACTACTTGTTAGTCAAGGAAATAAATTCGAAATATGGTAATTAAATGACAAAGTCTTATCTTACAAGCAATTATGATTCGCAAGTGTACTCCCCAAAGCCAAATTGAGATGACCGACATCGGTCGTTGGCAGAAATTCGCCTGTTTTGCCAAATGTCAGCCTAATGAAACAAATACAAAGTCTGCAACGAAGCCCCTGGAGCGACGGCAATCAGCAAATCAAATTTCGAATCAAAAGCGAAATGCATATCGATTGCAGCTGTCAGTTGCACATGCAGTGCGGCTTCGCATTCGGATTCCGATTTTGACTCAGATGCGGATGATGAATGGAGCCGTAATGAGTGTTATTAGGCGGCGTCACTCGCACTGACCGTCAATTTGTCAATTTGTGCGGGCGATTGGACAAAAAGCCGTCGATTCCCCCCACTGACCCGTCCCCTTATTTTCGTCCTTGGCCAGCTGACAGAGCGTGTGACAGGATACGTCCAATTGAGGGCGAAACTGAAGCCCCGTAAGATGAGTGCATGTGTGTGCGAGTGAGTGTTTGCGTCCTTGACAGTCGGCATAATCAATCCACTCGCCTGACACCATGTCCTTTGTGCTCTCTGCATTCGTGAAAATTGAAAAAATCCCCCTGCTGGCGGGTTGACAACGCCATCCTGGGATCCCTGCCAGCTGGAAGGATGGGGATGGGGATTGGGGGGCAGAGGAGGAGAGCAGAGGAGCAGGAATACCGACGTGATATATGCTTATGGCCACCGTTGCCTGGGCGGATGCAACATAAATTATCAAAGTGCAAGTTGCAAATTGCTTGGCCTTCAGCCTGCGGCACGAAATGTGCACATAATTTCAAATTTATTACGAATTTACGTGCCATGCGATATGAAAGGGAATCCCGTAACACTAGCACAAAAAGGCCTGCACCTTCCACGACTCGAACTAGGGTTACACTGGGAATAAAAGTGTGGCAGTTATCCGAAATTGGAGTTAAACTACTATTATCTAAGATATCAGAGATCTATTTTTATGATTTCTAAGAGGATATAACTTTTGTATAACTTTTACAAGCAAGATTGGGCAAGTAACTAGTGAAAAGTAAATAATAATGTTATGACAATGATCCATAAGTTATATTTGATTAAATCTTAAGAACAATGGATAGCTTTGCAATTTTTACCAACCACCAAAATATATCTAAATCATAAAATATGAAAATATAATGAAATTAAATAATCTATTAAATTCGTATTGATTATTTTTATCTCCGGCGGATTACCCAAAATGTAATTCCTATTTTATCGGCCCCCTTTTTCCCTCAGTGTGCCGAAGTGCAGTGCTCAGGTATCCATGGCACGTTGGGGGCGTGTGTCACATGCAAAGCAGGTGACACCCCCTCGCCCACCGCCACCCACTCGTTACCCGCTTAAGACAAGCCAACACGCCTGCAGGACGGCCATTGCTTTTGTGTTGACTTCCGCTCGCTGATGGGAGCGACCACGCCCAGGGGCCGCCCCCTCGTTTGTTACTGCTTAGCTTCACCCCCATTCCCGCAGCCCACATCACCCTCGTTTCGATTAAATGCATCATTTCCCCGCATTTCAGATGCAGCAGCAGCGGCAAAGCCATAGCCACAGTCACCTAAAAGGATCTGAGAGGAGCCACAGGAGTCGAGGCCATCGCATTTGCCGTCCTCATTCCTCTGGCTAACACGATGCCCAGCGGGCAACCCACTCGTTCCCATTTCCCAGACTCAACATTGAAAAAAAGGAAACTAAAAACAATACTTTTCAATCTTTTCTTGGATGGTCATCTATAGACCTTTTCAGACTTCAGGATTTCAAATAATCGAAAGCAAAGAAATGAATTTTATTATTAGACGGCTTATCCAAATTGCAATATCATTAAATTTTCAATAAGTTCTAAATTAACCTTGATTGTTTGTATTATACAACACTTTCTAGTAATTATTGCTTTGACTTTTTTAAAATGGTTGCATTTCACCAAACATGCTTTCCAGACTTTTATCGATCTATGATGTTTTAGTGATAAAACGTCGAGGTTTGAGCTTTTTAATTTATCTCTTATTTCGATATCATCGATAGCGAACACCATCGATAGCCAAAAACGTCGATAATGTCCACTATCGATGTTTTAACAACCCTAATTCTTAGGAAATTAAACAAGTAAACATATAAAACGTTTTAAAAATCTTAAAGAAGACAAATAGTTTTGTTTATTTTTCCCACAGTGCAGCTACCGAGGAATGTTGTGCATTTGTGTTTGCCTTTGTGCCCCTGCTCGGCGTTGTCCTGGCTCCTGCTGTGTCCTGCGCGCCATGCTAACAATCTTGTACTTGGGAGCCCGCTCGAGTTTAACTATTGACGTTGTTGTTGCTGTCGTTGCTGTCATTGCCATTTTGCCGTTGTCCCCGGTAATGTTACACGGCTTTTTATACTCCTCGGAGGCAACGGCAACGACAACAATAAAGCAGGTGAAGGATTCACATAAAAGTTGTAAAACTGATTTAGCCAAGGCGTACACATACCTATATGTTTGTAGGAGAGTAGGGATGTAGGAGGATTGTGGACCCAGCACGACGATATTAAAAATCAAATCAAATTTCAGCTTAACAATTTAGGGTCGATGGGAGATGACGGGATGCAACTTTTGGCACTGGATTTTCTGAAGCCCTAAACCAACTTTAATCTCTGCTGATTGAGTGCAAACTGGAGAACTGATTGGGAGCCCTTCAAACACTCGTTACACAATCGGATAATCCGGCGGCTCTGGGCTGTAAATCAATCTAGTATTTGGCACTTCGATCGATGCACTTGCCACACTCGCCATCAAATTACCATTTTTGGGCCAGTCAAACAGGGCCGTTTCTTTTGTGCCAAGAATCTATTTGCTGCCGATTCAATAAGTTTTTGGGGCCCAGGGCCTCCGGCTATTTGGCAAGCCTGAGCTGCATTTCATATCAGTTGATTAGTGCTGCAGGGAAGGGATTGGAATGAAAGGGGGGGATGACACAATGAGGACGTTGCCAAGGAGGAACTTTAATAATGGCCGGGACAAAAGGAAAGGCAGACAGACCGAACGACAGACGGACTGCAAATGAAATGCGAGACGCCAAATTAGTGCCAAGCAATTAGATGGCGGCCAAATTGAAAGCAAATGAAATGCTCCGGCTCTCACAAAAGCCTGCTCTAAGATCCCGAGACCCAGACCCAGAGCAATTAGCCGCGACACCAGAGCCCATTTTCCATTTTAATTTCCCCCGTTTTCCCAGCCATTTTCCATCTCCATCTCAAACATTCGCGTTTGCATTCGCATTCGCATTTCCTTGGATTCCGTACTCACGTTTATGCTAGTTGCATCGCATGGCATTTGCTGTTCCAGTTGGGCCATGTTCTTTCCCTGCTACATTTTCAGTTAATTGCTTCAGCTTGGCGACGAAGACGAGATTCTTGCTCTGCGCTGCAATGAAAGGAGCATTGAAATGGGAATGAGGTTAGCAAGTGCGTTTTGTATGACTAATTGCAATGTGCAATGGCAAGAAATAATATTTCAAAAGCGAGGATTCAAAAAGGGGTTTACAAAACAGCACGAGTATTCTTAAAAGGCATATTTTAGCTACTTGATTAAGGTAGTGAAAATGTCCACAACCTAACCTTATAGCCTTACATATTTTATTTAATATATTTTTTAATTAATACACAAATTGGTAAATTGATTGAAAAATAAGGTATTTCATATACACTTCTTAATATTGTTATATTATTTTTTCAGGATTTTTGTGATATCATGATAAATCGATTTATCAAACATTTTGCTTTTTTAATGACGCTCTTGGCTGTAATGAATAGCCAATTTGCAGATTTATTATAAATGCAAATTACCCCATTAAAATGTATATAAAATGATCCGGGTATTAAAACGATATTTTCTACATATATGATATAAATTCTAGTTCATTTGCAAGTTTTGAAATTATTTATGTGCCAAACAGCAGCTGCTACTTATTTACATCATCAATAATGTATTTGCAATTTTTATGTGACTTCTGCGCTGCATTCCGCCGTATTCCACATGCATTAATCCATAAAACATTAGCTTCGAATTGGCCGAAACGAAAACGAACCAATTATGCGACTCACGTACGAGTGATTGCTGCGTGTGTGTGTGTGTGTGCATAGATGGCCATAATTGGCCTATGACTATGCAAATTGCGACTGGCCGCAAAGTATGCCATACAAATAGTTGAGCCGCAAATGGCATTTAAATGAAACACGCATCAACGAAAGTTAATTGGAAGCCCAGAGAGAGCGAAGGCGAATTTGAATCAGAATCAGAAACAGAAACAGAACCCGAAGGATATGAAGTGGGTGGGGAAAAGCAAACAAAGCTCTCCCACAGGCTTCGTATCAATCACAACAGAGCACACAAACAGATACAGATACAAATACAGATGCGGATAGAAAAACACACACACACACATACACATACCGAAACAGGGAGGAAACTAAATTACAACCAATTTTTATTGCTGTGAAAACAAAAGGCGCAGCATATTATCACAAAATGGTGCTGCGAGGAGGGCGGTGCGGCTTTTTTGGGGCGTGGCCGGTTGGCTGACTATCTATGTTCGTAGGTTCGTCTGTCTATCTTTGCCAAGCGCACGTTTTCACACAAACCCTGCAAGCAAAGAAGCGATATTTCTATCGCCTATCGTCCAGAAGTCACTTCTTAGTAACTTCTGGAAGATAGAAAACGACAGCACACATTTTACAAAAACAAAATATACATCTATCGCGAAGAAGTCACTTCTTAGTCACTTCTGGAGGATAGAAATACGATAGAACACATTTTACAAAAACAAAAAGGGTCACGATCGTGGAGAAGTAACTTCTAAGACACTTCTAGGCGATAGAAATACGATAGAACACATTTTACAAAAACAAAAAGGGTCGCGATCGTGGCGAAGTAACTTCTAAGGCACTTCTGGACGATAGAAGGACGATAGAACACATTTGACTACCTAAAAAGGGTTGCGATCGTGAAGAAGTACAGTCCGCTCTTGGCTCTCTCTTTATACCTGAAAACTACCCTTTTTTCTCTTTGACCTACGCACTTTGTATTTCGAATTCAAGCGTCAGTTCGTTTCGAGATTTCTTTGTGATCAGTGCGTTTTATTCTGAATTTCTGTGTTTGTGATGAAATGCGGAGTGAACCTGCTATTTTTTAAATATTACATACCGCTTACGGTTGAAAATTAAAAACTTCAATACTTATTTACATAAAAAATAAAAGTGGTTAAAGAAAACGATGTTTAAAGGAAACTCTGGGCAACCCGAAAACTTAACTATACGCCACTTATTTGATTATATAAGGTAAGTACTTTCTCCAATTTTTATGACATAATATTTATTATTTTTTGTTGTTTTAGAAATGTTCATAGACCACGGAACTGGAATTAAATTAAAAAATAAAACACCATTTCCTACAAGCTTATGGACAGTATTCACATGCCGCAATGCTTTTCTAATTATATATTTCAACAAATGTGTTGAAAGAATAAAAATGAAAAATGAGTACAAAAAACATATTTTCCTTTTAACCATTTTGTAATTGGGAAAGGGTCTTCTAGGTATCTTCTACAAGTGTCTTCTGAGTAACTTCCAGAAGTGACTTCCGCGATATCGCATTCGGATCGCCGAAGTTACCCCCTTCGGGAAGAAATGTTCCACTACGGCGGCACTTCCAGAAGTCACTTCTGAGTGACTTCCAGAAGTGTCGCCCAAGTCACTTCCAGAAGTGACTTCCGCGATATCGCATTCGGATCGCCGAAGTCACCCCCGTCGGGAAGAAATGTTCCACTACGGCGGCACTTCTAGAAGCGTCGCCGAAGTCACTTCTAGAAGTGACTTCCGCGACACTTCTGGAAGTCACTCAGAAGTGACTTCTGGAAGTGTCGCCGTAGTGGAACACTTCTTCCCGACGGGGGTGACTTCGGCGATCCGAATGCGATATCGCGGACGATCGTTTTCATCTTCCAGACGTCACTAAATAGTGACTTCCGCGATAGAAAATGCTTGCAGGGTGATAACACATAAATTCGCACACAACTTCGTCCTGTTGAAATGCGCATGTGTGTTTGTGTGTGTGGGTCGTATCGTTAAAAGTCAATTGTAAACTTGCACGCCCAACGGCAGACTCACAATCTGCAACTATTTACGCACCGCAAGAAAAATAACACTTTACTACGCAAATAAATAAAAGAGTTTAAGGATTCGAATTTTTAAAATTAGAAAGTTAAGGATTGTATAAAAATACTGATAAAATGCGGGGATAATTTGCACTCAAGCTACCAATTTAGTTTTAGTTTTAGTTTATAAAAAGGTTACTCAAAACTTTTATTTTTGTTGTAAGAATTTGCAACTTTACAACCGCAATATTTAAAATGTTAAATTATGAAAGGTTTTGTAAAAACATTAATTTCTGAAAGACATTTTTGACAGCCCAATACATTTTTCTTAACAACATGATTAAATGAAATCTTTTACTATTATTAAATATAACTCCAAATTGTTTAGACGATTTTGTTGGAATACCTGTATTCATTAAGTTATATTTAGGTAATTTAACTATTTATAAAATCTCATCCTGTTTTAAATATTACTAAAACCTTTATAAGAAGAAAATATCTTTTGTATTATTTGCCTAATTTCTAAATGGTTTGAGTATGTCATTTTTACAGATCGTTGTAAACAAAAAGAACACTTTTTTCTCTCTGTAGCTTGACAAACTCACAGAAGCAGCGGCACTGTGACTAAGGCAGATCGAATTATAATGCAAAAGGCAACCGCCCCAACTCCCCCGCAATGCCCCCCCCTCCCTTCCCTCCCCTCTCCTCGCAGAAGTGCGTAATGCCACCTTATCAGTGGCATTCAAATCAGAGCATAAACACACGCACACCATCTCATAGGGAGGCGCTGCAGCCAAACGAAAGCAGTGAAGCGGCAGCTGGATAAAAGTTACATTGACATTGCCCACCATTCGGTGTGCGTGTGTGTGTGAGTGTGTGTGGGTAAGAGCAGGATGTGTGGTGAGGCAAAGAGAGCGGGCGAGAGAGAGCGCCTGCGCTGGTCTAACGGCATAAGAGTCGCTGGGATAGACACGCAGAGAGCGGCGGCGGTGGCGGTCTCGAAGGGACTTTCCTTCCTTCCATTTTCCTCTCTGCTGAGCCGCCCTTTTCGCTTTTCGCCTTTCTTTTTTCGGCCTGGCTTGTTGTTTACGCTTTGCCGCATATGTCGCTGCCAATGTATTTAATTGTGAACTGCGCACAAAAGTAGGCAACGATAATTTCTGCTTACCCAGTGCCACACATCCTTGCTGTGTGCTGTATCTGTGTGTGTTAGTGTATTAGTGTGGGTTTGTGCCTGCGTGTGTGATTGT
The DNA here is from genome assembly GCA_037075205.1 of Drosophila prostipennis. Classification (NCBI taxonomy): domain Eukaryota; kingdom Metazoa; phylum Arthropoda; class Insecta; order Diptera; family Drosophilidae; genus Drosophila; species Drosophila prostipennis. Next base: position 313,806 of record JBAMCJ010007677.1, on the reverse strand, counting down.
CTCTTATTTATTTATTTTGTTTGCTGTTCTGGGCCTTTTGCAGGCAGTCGCTTAATGACGTAACAATTATCTTTGGACGCATGCTTATGGCACTCACGGGTGCGCTTACTGCAGCCCGAGGTTGCCAATTGAAATTGCCACAAGCAGACACACACGCACACATCCTGACCCTCACACACACCTACGAACATGTCACATTATGGCTTAGGATGCCCTACTCACATTATATATGCCTTATTGAAAACTTTTTCAATTATGAAACAACCACTCTTCTTCTCCTCGCCAAGCGCATGATGCCAGTCCATTAGCCAGCAGCGGAAGCTTAACCCGATGAAACTCTCTAATTGACCGCTCCAACCCGCCCCGCCACCCCCTCCCACTGGGTCCACCCCTTTAGCACCCCATGGCCTAAACGTTTTGCAAATAAACTATTTTTTATTCATAAACAAGCAACAACAGCGTGGCATACTCTAAACGACCACTTAAGTGTGTTCCCCCAACAACAACAACAGCAAGAACAAGAACAACAGAGGCAGCAAGTACATCATCAGTGGCAACAACGATGTGGCAAAGATGCAAGTCTTACGTACACTCGGGGAAAACAAAGCCAACTGACACACATGCAAAACGGCTGGGAATCTCGTTGGGGAATTAGTTAATCATAATGCAAGTTAAGCAAGGATTTCGTTTATAATTGCTATGAAATAAGCCCAAGCTTTGAGAATTAGCAAATTGTATTAAATACTTGAAATCACTTAACAAATTAGTGCTATATATTTATTATATTAAAAAAATTTGCTTCGTAAAATTGACCAACAAACATAGTTACGTAACTGTTAAAATAGTTACGTGTATTTTGTTTTTGCTTTGGGTGTGTGTCTTTGCTAATTGTGTGTATTTTGTTGTTGTGGAATAACTATTTACTTAGTTGAATTGACAATTTTGCTGGTTGGGGCCTGTTTGACAATTATTACAGTTGATTTTACCAATTTTTTTTTTTGTGTGCATAAATATTAGAAATCAAATGATTTTATTCAATGGGTATTTTTACTATCTGATAATTTTAACGAAAAATAAATATTATAGAACTCCATGACTATAATAAACGTATTGAACATAACTAATTAATAAATAATATATCAACAAATTAAGAAATAAGAACTTTTTATAAGCTACCATTATATAAAAATTTAATTTTTCTTGTTTAATCCTTTAAATTAATTTCAAAGCATTTAAAATAATAATATAATATCTTAAGTTTATATTTATACTTGTCCAATTGAATTTAGAACAGAACCATGTCCTTTGTTTTTAATACTTTAATGGATAGTTATAAAAGCTCAGGAAACCCCTTTGCAGTTTATGAATCACAATCTCTTTAACCACATTTCCCACTGTGTACAGTGGACCACCCACTGCCACACATCCGGCGACATCGCCTCACCTCCTCGTCCTCGTCGTTTTCGTCCCCGTCGTCGTCCAGAGCGCATGAATGGATGAATGAATCCCTGAATCGCCACTGGCAGCCAGACAAGCCAGCATGTGAGGGGCGTGGCCAGGACTTGGCCCCATTGTTGCTGCGGTGGCTGCCTCAGTTGCTGCTGTTGTGTTGTTGCTGTCATTACTCGACTCGTTTTGTTTTTGTTCTTACTGCTCTTTGTTGTGGACGCTGCTGGTGCTGTCGTTTTCATCTAAGTGCATGCGAAGAGCGCTCCAAAAGTTCTTCATTCATTCCATTCCACATTTCCCCGGTGTGTTTGTCCGTATGTCCGTTTGTCCGTATGTCCGTTGTCCGTTTGTCTGTTTGAGTGCATGGCTTGTTGCTGCGGGGATTGGATGTTGCTGCTGCTTCTGCTGTGCGGTGCTGTGCCATTTGTGATTGATTATTTTTGCATGCAACTGCCAGAGTTCCGGGGCACCTGCTCATGACTAAGAGATGTCACCGCTGCTGCCACCGTCCTTTGTCTATATTTTTTATATTTTCATTTTCCTACATACGTATTTGTGTTGGCTGCGGCCATTTGCAGGCAATCTATCTGAAGTGCCTTCTTTTTTGCCCGAAAATGCTTAACCACCACCACCTTGACACATTTTTTAGCCCTCCTCACCATCTCGCCATCGGAAACACGTAATAGGGTACCAGAGATTAACCTTGAACCATCCATGCAAAAGAACACTTAACGCCCATCGATTGACAGAAATTGAGGTCTATTTTTTTCGAGGGGATGGTGTAAAGCGGGTGTGGGTGACACACAGAAACAGACAACAAAACATTTGTAATTAAGAAAGTTTTCAGCTGAAAGGCACTTAAATGAAATTTTAATTTATTTCTAAAATGCTGCCATCACCAATAGTCAAGAGGGAGCAAAAGCAAAAGCAGAAGCCAAAGGGAGCTAAGCCAACGGGAAAAAATAGGAAAACACAAAAACAAAAGCCAAGGCAGCTGCAAAAGTTTTCCAAAGTGACAGGGACGAGCGGAGAAAGCGGAGAAAGCGAGAAGGAGACAGTGGGACGGACAGAGTTGACTGACAGACAGACAGTTGTCACTAGAGAAATTATCTGAGAGCCTGCGCGCGAGCAAAAAGGAGGAGGAAGAGTTGAAGGAGAAAACCGGAAAACCTATTAAATATTTAACCTTATCGCAGTCATTTCCACGGCATCAAGCCGGAAGTCTCAATGCGGCCAAGAAACCATTGTGGGCAATCTGCAATTGCCAAGAGCAACAGCAACAACACCAACAACAAGGACAACAATTGACAGCGTTTTAAAAAGCGCCTCCAGGACATGCCGGCCACATTATGGCGCCCCATGAAACGCTTAAGCCATCAACACAATGTTCGGTAATTAACCCGGCTAAATACGATACGGCGGCCAAATTATGCCAGGCTCAGTCGGGCCAAGACGGAACGTGTGCTCCCTTAATGTCCTATTCCTAGCTATTCAGCCTTCCTACTGGCACGGCCACCTTTACTCCTTCTCCTTTCTCGGTATAATTCCACGTATTTATCTTTGCCCATCTACATTACCAAATATGTACTATATTTTACGCATATCTTTATCTAAAAACAGTCCTGTGTCTTATGGTTTAAATGAAATGTAGCTGATAATGACTTAGGGTACAGAGATTTGAAATTTATTGATGGCGTTGAATGTCTTTGAATTTTAAAATTACGAAATTTCCAAAAAGTTTTAGAAACTATTGGGTTGGCAAGAAAGTCATGTCGTTTTTTTTAGTAATCGTTTTTAATCTAATTTATTTACGACTAATCGAGCACCAGGGTCACAATTTTTAGTATCGTTTTAGTATCGTTTTAAAGCTTATTGTCTTAGGTACTATCGATGAAAATTTGGTAATTATTCGATAACATTTGTGGAAGCTATAGCAAATTAAACATGGAGGATCAAACATACTATCTTTTATCTTTTGTAGAAAATTAAACCATTTGTAAATAAACTTGTTCTTTTAAATATTAATTATATAGTCTTTTGTTTATGTTTATTATAAACAAATTAATTTATTTAATTTTCTGTTCCACAAAGTTTAGCAGTTATTGAAGGATATGCTTAAGGGGAGTTTAAACAGTTTCAGAGCGACTTTTCATTTATGTTCTCTTTTGTACTAAGAATCTTAATATTTATCTAAAATAGTGGGGGCCGTTTTCTCGTTCACATGTTAAACTTAAAGTATGATTTAAACTCTAAATTCCCATACGTTTTGAAGCTTTTATCCCTACTTTAAATTTACCATGCAGACGATAAATTGGAAAATGCTACTTCTAATTTTGGTTCCTATATATTTTTTATCGGAGGCCGCATTATCGCGATTAAAAGGTTGCAATTTGAGGGCGAGCTTTCGAAACCATTAACAACTGTGCAGCATTCTTATCAGCCACAGGATGCACCCCCTCCACCCACACACACGTACATTAACCCACAAAGGACACACTGGCACAACGCGAGAGAGAGAGAGCCGAAGAGAAAGTGTGTGTGTGAGGCGGAGTGAAAAAAGAGAAATGGATGCTTTTTGTGTGTTGGTGACTTTACCACAAAAGTGAGAGACAGTAAACAACGGACTCTTGACTCCTCGCTGATGCCTGATTTCGCTCGCTCTCATTTCTCTCTCAGTTCAAAACTCTCCGAGACCGAAAATCGCCCATTATCCATTTTTATTTTATCATCAATTTTATTACACACAAAGTAAAGAGGCGCAGCCGAGCAGCAAGTTGATGATGTACCATCAACATCAATGAAAAACGCCAACAGCAACGACAACAACAACAAGGGAGAAAGCTGGAGAGAAAGCGACACGCACACACACACACGCACACATGGACAAAAAGAGATGCTGAGAAACACACGCCCTTTTGGTCGGAAAAGCCAAAAACTGAACTGAAAACTTAGTGGCTAGGCTAATGCTAAATGCAGTCGCAGTCGTACTTACTTAGGGCTGCATCTGTGTCTGCTCCTCCTTATCCTTGGAGAATCTGAATCTGACGGAATCCGAATCCTTATCCGAATCCTTATCCCGATGCTTATGCTATGCTATGTATATGTGTATATATATATCCTGATCCAGTGACCGAGGGCGAGGAATGTTTGTTGCTGAACACTTTCGTTTGCTTTGTATTATTTTATTTTATTATTTTGTTGTATACTTTTTGGTTTGCACTTGGGTTTTATGTTTCTCCACTTCTTATCTTGGCATTTCGCACTCGAGACACTTTCCTAAGGGGGAAAATCGAAAGGATTTTGGGCCCACTTTTAGACGGGACTATTATAGGGGGGGCTGTTATTATCTTTCCGCGGATCGAACGGATCTTTAACTCCTCGCAGTCGGCTGGCAGTCGGGCAACTAAACGCAAATCACCTCATCTGCTTACGGGCCATAAAGTAAATGTCTTACGAGTGCTGGCAAAGCAGGCGAATTCTCCTCAATTGACCGAACAATAAACTCAATTTGCATTGAGCTCTTCTCTGCATTGTGAGGATGAGTTTGGGGATAGGGATGGAGATGAGGGTGCGGGGTGATTGTGATTGTGATTGTGCCGACTTGCGCTTGATTGAATCAACAGCAAGCAAGTGAACAGATTTAGATTCGGACACTTTAACTAGTCGCACCGGATTAGTGCGCTTAAGTGGGCCTGAGGAGCGCTATTTGCCTCCATTTGGCACTTATTCAATTGAGGCGTTTTTGGGGACATTTCGAAAATGCGAAATGCGCCACCAGGAGCCGCGAGTAATTATGTTCGAGTATCTCGAGTATCTCGCCCAGGAAAAATACAAGACCTTCAAGGGATGCTAAGTAGGTCGTTGTATATGGTGGGTTCTATATTCTACGCTCTGAAACAAAAACAACTTTGGCATTTCCGAGTGCTGACCCTTTTTTATTCGAAAAGGAATGGCTTTTATGATTTTCATTGAAACCTTTTCTATTTCCCTTGATATTAACTTTAATTTTAACCCATAAATTAAAATATTATAAATATTCTTCCTTTTTCTATAATTTAATTTACTATTTTAAGAATCTCCTTTTTAATTCAGATATTTTATTTTAGGTATCTTTAATTTATAATTCAATTTTCCCACTTTATAATTACAAAAAAAACTGTATAATTTAGATTTCTTTGTTATTCTCCTTCTTAGATTTTCAATTATTTTTTTCGCATTTCTTTGTCTGTTGTTGTGGTTGCTCTTTCTTCGCTTTCTCCTTCTGCTGCTTCTTCTCGCCTCTGCTCTTGTTGTTGTTGATAAATTCGGATTTTTTGGGAGCGGCTCATTTGCTTTTCTCTTAAACTTTTCCTTTTTTTCTCGCGTGGAAAAACGTTTTTGGCAGACTTGCTGGGGAAAACGTACGAAATGTTCATGCTAACTAGCAACAAATTCGATGGGGGGAATAAGAAAAAAAAAGAAGAAAAGCACAACTTCCATATTATGTGGGGGATTGATTTTTCTGGGTTTGCCAAAGGAGGTTTTTTTTACAAGTTTTCCAGAGGCTGCGGCCATTGATGACGCGTAGTTAACGTGCCAGATTTAAATGGTAAAATTTTTTTTAGTTTAACTAAAATTCTCGTTTTTTGCTTGGCCATTCATGAAGCTGGGTTTTTCGTCACAAATCGTATTTTTCTTATGATTTTCTTGGGAACCGCACATGGAAAATGCTTGCAAAATGGCACACTGACCACACATAAACACTCGCACGCACACACACAACACACAGCACACACACACACGGGGATTACAAGTTGGCAGAGCAGCGACTGCGACGTCGACTGCCACCAATTTCCATTTGCCTATTCCGCTTTTCCACTTAGTTGCTGTTGTTGTTGCTGCTTTGTCAGAGGATGTGGCCAGGATTGTTGTTGCCAGGATCCCTTTTTGGGGGCTATTTACCGAGCCAAGTTTCCTTTGAGCCGCCGTCGCTCTCGAGTCGCAAATTCACACTGAGCCGGAGTTTCGGATTCGGTTTTGGTCCTCGGATTCGGATGCTGCTGCTGCTGCTGCTGCTTCTGCTTGGTCCTCTGCTGCCGCGGCCAAGGACTCAGGGCGCAGACACCATCGCGCCCCAGTTCTCTTCGTCCTTTGAAAGAGAGCCGGAAAACGGAAGAGCGGCGGGCATTACGTGGAGAGCGGAAGCGCGTGGTGGATTAAGCACTTGAAAACTGTGGCGCCCGCACTTCAGCAAATGCGTTATAAATGCACATTACAATTACAAAGTAATTAGCCAGCTTAATGCACATCAAGTATCCGCTTTTCGGCGGAAATAGAGAGGCGAGTCCTTCTACCAAAACTATCGATATCGAAGATCGGTTTTACTACTAAAAACCGCTTTAGGGTTTGACACTCAATTGTTAGGTAATATTTAAAGTAAACATAAATTAGGTTCGTAAAATACCTAACAAATTTAGGAATTTATAAAAATATTTTTATTTTAAAAGCTAAAATAAAAAATGTTTAATAATATAATTCCTTGATTAAATTTTTTCTTTTTAAATATAAAACAGTTTTAAATATGTTTAATTAAAAGTCGTTAGTAGGTTCAGCGATTTACTAATTTTAAATATTGCAAACTCTATTTAATGGACTTTTTTAACTGTTTAAACTTTGGACTCAAAATTCAACGGCAGCCGCGTTTTACTGGCTTTCAATTTACTAACGTAAATGGAAAGACAAACCAAATTGTTATTTTTGAATTTGAATTACCGCTTCAATATGTAAATTAGAGAAGGCCCAAGCAAAAACCCATAGGTTACGGGATGGTGTCTCCGCTATGTCAGGTGGGTGTATTCGCTCCCTTCTGTTGGTGCTTTCAAACACTGCCATTTCGTGTTTACGCACACTCCTTTAAAAACTCGTTGTTGCCTTTCGTTTTACTAAATTTTATATAACTTTCGGAGTGACAACAGGGCCGACACATAAACAAAATAGAAATCGCAGCTTGTGAATTTACAAGTCCCCACTAAACACTTCTGCAACCCGGCCTGCAGTTCCAAATTCTTCGTATTTCAGATCAAGGTGTTCCAGACAGGGTAAACAACAACAACAGCTGACACAACAACAACACGAACAACCTGTAAGACCTTGAGGGGATTTTTTCGGATTGCGCGGCACAGAGACAATCTAATCTAAATTATTCCACCAGGTGCGCGTCTGATTAATATTCCTGGCTAGATACATTCAATAATCAGAAGGTAGCATCATGTCGATCAGGAGAACCATGTCCACAACGGCCTCCAAGGAGTGGCGGGATTACTTCATGAGGTTCGTTGTGTTTACTATTTATTCCGTACTATTATTTAATATTATTTTCGTTTTTTTTGCAGTACCCACTTCTGGGGCCCCGTGGCCAATTGGGGAATCCCGGTGGCTGCTCTGGCCGACACGCAAAAGAGCCCCAAGTTCATCTCCGGCAAAATGACATTGGGTAAGGAAGGGGGAATCACCTGGATTTGGGCCATAATCTGGCAGCCAAACACATGCGCCGCCATCGAAAGTTTTCGCCAAAGATGTCGTAATCAGAGCCGCTGTGATATGTTCTAAACAAATCACTCTATATGGCCTGATAAGCCAGATACGGAAACTGTCGAAACGGCTGCCGATAAGAGTGCACAGAGAAAAAATTAGTTTAGTCATTCCCATCCTTTATTTCTAGTCTATAATGTTTGAAATTTGGTATAGCTCTATTAGAAGCCAATAATCTTATAAAAACAAACTTTATAAATATTTTTCTGGTTATTTAGCTAAGCTTAATTGCTTCTCTGTGCTTCTTTAAGTAAATCCTCATCCTAAACTAATCATATATGTACATTTTCCAGCTCTGACCCTCTACTCCTGCATCTTCATGCGATTTGCCTACAAGGTGCAGCCCCGCAACTGGCTGCTCTTCGCCTGCCACGCCACCAATGCCACCGCCCAATCGATCCAGGGTCTGCGCTTCCTCCACTACAATTACGGTTCCAAGGAGCAGCAGGCATAAACGATGAAGCCTTGAATCCCAATGCCACCCCCGAGAACGACGCGCGATGCGACTTCAAATGTTTACCCAACAGCAGCAGCTAGTCAGCAATTTACTGCCACCACACGCAACAAACATCTAGCAAATTGCACTGCCCCCCAATTCAAAGCCCAAGTGGTGGAGTAATTGCCGTGAATCACACCCGCACAATCGGCTGAATCTCGAATCGCGAAGTTGTCGTGCCGCAGTCGTCGCTTTCTCAGGGGTCACAAATCCCAATTCCAATCGAGTCTATCCCAAACTTGTTGTTTTGCCCATTTAGTTAATTCCGTTCGGCAGTTGATCAAAATTTTCAGTCGGTGCAATCCTTAGTTTACGATCATAGGGTATTTCTACAAGAATATGGTTAACAGTTTAATAAAAAAATAGAGAAATATAATTTGTCTATTTTCTGTGACCCCAAAATGGTTGTAATAAAAATTGTACATTGAATTCTATCCGGAATTCCTTACACTAATTTTGTTTACTATATTATCAAGCTATCCTGAAAATGAGGAGGATCCCACAGTTAAAACAAACACAAAGTTCTTTGTCTTTTTGTCATGTTTATTGAAACATGCTCTTTATTCAAACGATTACGGTTATATACGTTGATATCTGTAAAATATACATTTCAATTGTTCTTAACAATAGCATATTTTTTTTGTTGATATTTTTGTAACATTTTTTGTTCATCAATGGGGTTAAAACATACGAAATCGTAATCATTATTTTTTTGTTGTGCTTTTTCTGAGTTTTTTTTTGATTACACTTAGGACGAAAAAAACATATATGTGGGTACAAAAAATTTTAGTTTTCTCAAACATAATAAAAATAGAATTATAATTAATCACGTCTCGCGCTCGATGGGCGCCCGTTCTATGCCTAATAAGTGGCTAAAATGTTTTACGTTTTACATCGTTTCGTGCGAAACTGATGCCCAGATGGAAATTTGATTTCTGCTTCTCTTCTCGACTTCTTCAACGACAACTTATATAACTTAACAAATGGATGACGACGAGGTCTGTGCTCGGACTAAGGCTATGCTGCGCAATATGCGAAAATCTTAAGGTCACGATAGTTGGTTCTTCTATCAAATCTATGGCTACGAGAATCTCAGTGCTGCTCCTGCTTGACGTTGTAGGTGCTGTTCTTCCTCTGGCGATCCATCAGGTACTTCTTGTACTTGCGTTCCTGGATCGCCACCACGTCGGCCAAGGCGCGCAGGCGCAGATTCTCGGCCACCAGCTCGTCCTCGGCGCTCTTCTCCTCCTCCTCGCGCTTCTTCGTCTTCCGGCGCGAGACGCGGCTGGCCTCGTTGTTCTTGATCCTGTCCTCGTAGGCCTTGCGCTCCTCGCCGTTCATGCGGGACATGAGATCCGGATCGGGTCCGTCGGCATGATCCTTGGCAGGACGGCCGCGCTTCCGCTTGCCGTTGCTGCCGCTGGCTGGCGATGGGCTGAACTGGGAGGTGCTGGCCACTGAGTAGGCGGGCGAGGCGGGAGCAGTGAGGAAGCCACCGAATCCCGTCTGGCAGGTGGGCGCCGCACAGCTGGAGCTGGCTGAGTAGTTGCTGTGCGGGGTGTTCGGCGGCGAGAAGTCGGTGGTGGTCTCCTCCTCGACGCTGCGCAGATCCTCTACGATTTCCGCTTGGGTGATGATGATGGTGCTGCTGCTGATGGAGGTGTTGGTGGTGCTGGTACTGGCGTTGGCGGCCTCGAGCTGAAAGGTGGAGGGAAATATGGGTAAGTAAATGCTGCATTGAGGAAAACTATTGACTTGACTTACCCCATCGAAATTCAGGAGATGCTCGATGATTTCGGGCGTGCTCGGGCTGAACGCCGGGGCGGACTGGGTGTTGATCTTCAGCGCCAGCTTGCTGCGCTTCAGGGGCTGCGACTCGACCACGGCGGCCGGGGCAGATCGCTTCAGCGTGGAGATGATGGGGTGCTGGATGGGCGTTGGGATGGCCACGGCAACGTCGCCGCCGCTGCTGGCAAAGCTGCCGCTGGGCATGACGTCCTCCTCAAGGCCGAAGCCGAGCGACTCCTGGCTGCAGCCAAGGAGACTGGTGGTGTCGTGGCTGGCCATGTCGGAGATCAGGGGCTCCTCCGTGAAGTATTTGGTGGTGCTGGATGTGGATGTGGCCTGCGAGTAGTTGAACAGATAGGGGTCCTGCGAACCGGTCAGCATGGACGCCGGCTGGGAACTGGGAAAGATGTCGCTGAGGTCCAGGTCCTCGGCCTGGTTGATGTTGATGGCGAACATCGAGGTCATGTCCAGAGTCTCCTCCTCGTTGGCCAGCGGCAGATTATCCATTTGTAAGAAGTCGTTGTCTAAGTTGTCGTTGTTCATCTCGTCCATCGCCGGACTGAAGGGATCCATCTTCTTGCCCTCAAGCTCAATGTGATCCTCGGCAAACATGTTTATATCAAAGTCAAGAATATCCGTCTCAGTAAAAATCTCCTTTCCGTTTTCGCTGCTGCACGTCGAGGACGTTGCTTCTATATCTTGCAGGTATTCTGTGGGAAATTAAAAAAATATCATTAGTATCGGGCATTTAATATTGGGGCAAATCGTGCTAAATGAGTGTGCGCAAATTCAGTTAAATTCTAGGAACCCAATTTTGATTGTTTGGAGAAAGGGGTCAGTAATCCAATCAAATTGTTAGAGAAAAAGTGCAATATTAATTTTATTTATGCAGCCTAAAGGGATAAATCATCTAAATGATTTGCAATAATTTATTTTTAAGAGCGAGTAAGTCAGGTAGATAAGTAACTATCGTTCTATACATTTACAAATGCTTTTATTCGCCATATTGAATCTACAAAGTGTCACTGCTACGAGTTGCCAAGTTATTCCGCTGTACCACGCAATGGCGGCGCCACTGTGTTATTTTACTCGATATTTACATTCTACACGCTGTGATTCACATGCTATCTCGCTCGCTGTTTATTGTGAAATTAGCCAAGGAAAACGAAGAGAGAAGGAAAGGAAAAGAAAAAACGGAGAACAAAAGGGAATTGAAAAAAACATAGAAAACGATAGGAAAAAAGGGAAATGATATTACAAAATGTTTAAGAAAATAATAATTCAATTAAAAGAGGTAAAGCATGCCATCTACGGTTGAATTTGTTCGACGAACATTTTGGCGAACACAGAAAACGTCGAACGAATTTCTATGCAATTTGAATGCAAACACAACCACCAATGACTAATACACGAACATGTTCGCCGAACAAATTCAGCACAGGATGGCCTGCTTTAAAATATGTGCTAACAATAAAAAATAATGCGAAAGTGCTAACAAAATGGTAATAAATATTTTAGTTGGTTAGTTTTCCCACAAATATCTAATTGAAAATATTTAAATATTTATTTTTACTTTTTTTTGCCAATTGTAAAAGTCAAACGCTCGAGTTTTTGGTCAACAACATTCCTTCAGTGATTTTTTTCTTCCCCTCGCACGCACACTTTCGTAGAAGGCCCACGTCTGCCGGCTTCCCCCCATGACGCATTTGCTTTGGCAACAAAACACGGCTGACAACAACCACACGAAAATCGAACACGATCGTTCTTGCTTGCATTTCCAGCACTTGTGTGTGTGTGCGTCTGTGTGCCAGCCAAGTTAGGGGATGGCTTCAAACATACACACATTTCACGCAAGAGCAAAAACATAAACTCTGACTAAATAAAATATATGTAAATCTAAAAATGAGAAATGCGAAAAGAAAACAAAAACAGTGGTTAATTATGAGGCGATGGCCTGCCAGAGGAAACTATTTTCTATTCCAATGAATAATAAGAAAAAAATCATATCGGTTAATTCTTAAATTCCAGAAAATATTCACCTTGAGTAGAAGTGCTGTTGGTACTCAGATTTATCCGCAGATCAAAAGATCGACTAAATTTATCCGCAGATGAAAAGATCGACTAAACGGTGCAACGATTGAAAACAAACTGTGAAGTTGATTTCGATGTCAAGTTGTATCTTGAGACCCTCAATATCAGTGCCCTTGCATTAGTGTGCGGTAGCGGGAGAGAGAGAGAGAGAGCGAGAGAAAGAAACTGCGCATGTGCTCCACAAACACCAGCAGCAACAGCTGGCTGGCTGCGCAACAATTGTCCCACTATCCCTCTCGCTCGCACCGCCGCAAGTTTACGGCCAAGGGTTAGAGCGAGAGAGGGCCGGAGAGCCTCTGCTGGCGTCGCCGTTACCGATGTCGCCCGAGTTGAATATTCTTATGCCAATTACATAGATTTTTGACCGGCATAGGCCCACGAAAAAGAGCTAACTGTTCGGATGCACTAACACAATAGCCACTCGAATTTCACCAGAGCGAAGAAGGTTCGCGAAAATTTATTATTACCATTTATGGAAGTGCGTTTGTAAAGTGAAAAGTGCGGTTGTCTAACAAAAAAGTGCATCAAACGATCGGGAGATTGTAGCAAGATCACAAAGTGACAAAAAATACCTAATTTCTCGCGTAAAAAACACTCGAAACACTAGAAAAAACAATTAAACAAAGCTAAAACGGTTATGCCAAAGAAACAAATTAACAAAAACTCCAATAGGCTGAAACATTGCGTATACGCAATGCATTTTGCCAAAAACCACACACACCAACGCGAAAAAGAGAGAGAGAGCAGTTGAGCCGAGTTTTACTTTTATTCTATCTGTGAGTACCATTCTCTCTGCCGGTCGGCAAGTACAGCTATCTCTTTCACTGAGAGCGGCGCGAGCGGCTCGCGTGCCGAGGAAGCAAGAGGGAGATAGCGATAGGAAACTGGAGCGAGAGAGTTGGAGAGAACACTTACACGCAGGTGTCTGTGCCCGTGTCGGTGTTTCTTGCAAACTATCTCTCTCCTCTCTCAATTTTCGCAGATCATTCTTATTGAATTTCACAACAAATAAAAAATACCACTAATAAGAAAAACAAATCGGACAATATAAATATGGAAACTGAATTAAGAAAATCTGTTACTTGTCACACCTAAAACGTTTGAAAAATTTTTAAAGATCGTCTATACATATTTATCGAAAAGTAAGAGCAAATAGATCATGTAAATTGTTGCATTTGCCGGCTAGAAACACGTGCGGTGAGAATTTGGGTCATGAATCAGCTGTTGCACTCTCTCGACTCTGACGTCACAGGCCAACAAGCCCCTTTGTTTAATTAAAAAACAATACTTAGTATGGCCGAAAAGGCAAACACTTCTAATCTACGCGTTTAATGAGATCATTTGGATTAAATCCAATACAATAATGCAATCTATAAAATGAAAATGGAAAGCAAAAACAACAGATTCTAATAACGATCAGTCAGAGGAGCAAAAATCTAACAGAGTATCTAGAGAGTAATATAAATTTGCCTCGAGTTTCGTGAATATGTAGAAATAGTAACCTTGAATGGATGGAATGCATATGTACATAGAAGAAGCAAAGAAAAGAATGCACATATTCCCCAACTTTGAATAATCTCTTTAAAAAATCCTATATATGTACATATGTAGAAATTGGACAGCTCATCGGTCACTAACACAGTGCATTTGTCAAAGGGGTAACAATTACAAGTGTGTGCATATAAATAATTGGTGGTACGATATTAACTCTGATTCTGATTGGACAATGAAATCCGTCGCTCTACACATTTTTACATGCGAACACATATGAGCAAATTATTTTCCGGTTCGTGTCATTACACAGATACACACTTTTTATTCGCTTTCTTGTGGCTTATCGCTCTTTTTTCGCGCTCTACGGGTGCTGACATTTAGACACCCAAAACGGATTTTAACTGCGCAATTAGTTTGAGATGGTACCGAATGATTCACCCTGTCACCGAGCGCGTAGCATCAACTTTACCGATAAGAACTTGTAACAAAGGAGAAAAAAGTAAACGCTTGTGTTGGACAATGTGGTGTTACTAAGCAAAAACCTTGGAATCAAAAAAAGTGAAATACAAAATAGTGACAATTCAAAAAGTGAAATAATAAAGAAATTGGCGAATATAAATCGGAAGTCGAGGTTACTATTTTCTGTGCCAAAGAAATTGAAATGGTAAGTGATACTAAATAGCATCTTTAGAAAATTACTATATACGGCCAAATTAATTTTACAATTTATCAATTTCGTCTCCATTCCTGATTTAAATACTATCAAATTGTTCTACAAAAAAATGTACATCATTCGGGAATATTATATACAAGTTAAGTAAGGTTATCAGTTTATAATTCGACGGAATTAAAATTCTGGCTAAAAAAATGAAATAAGACAGTTAAATAGAATCAAATTTAAATTTGTAAAAGTCTGGAAAGAAATTTTGCTACGGAAGCAGCTTAAATCTCAGGCACATTGAAGTTAAAATAATAGAAATAATTCATTTAAATTTTGGAAATTTTGTAAAAAAAACTTGACAACCCTAAATGATTTTTCTTTTTATTGCTAGCTTTACAAAACACTACAAAAAAAATTTGCAAATTTGAATATCAAAAAAACAGAAAAACATGAGTCACATTTTCAGGTTCAGCAACCTCTAATTAATATTTTTACTATCTGAACACCATTTGAAAGCTAGTAAGTACTTATAAGCTTTTGGTTAACAATATCAAGAAGCCTACAAACAATACAGAAGCCTACGTTTCAAAAAAGTATTGGGGAAGTTTGGGCTTAAAAGATACATTTTGAAGAAGAATTTTCCTACAACTTAGGGAATGTTGGAGAAAGATAACATTTTTGATTGGCAACAAAACTACGGCCGATGGGAAAAATAAAACTGAGCTTAGCTCTTATGCAGATTACGAAAAGTGTTGGAAACATCTGGGGAAAGAAGTGACCGATAAATGGAAGTACATAGATCGAATATCCGGGAGATATTGATCGTACGAGTAATTACGTTGCCATTTACCGAGAACAGGGGCGGAGTGGGGGCGCCTCATTGCCCCCACTCGCCCACTCAATCTTTCACTCGTTTCTTTAATGGGTCATTGCACTGTGATCTTCGCCTTCGTCCGCTACCGGTGGTGACTGTACCTCGACGTCCTTGGCAGAGCGACAGCGCCAGGTCCTTGGGACCGTGGCCGCTGTGCTCGATGCCTGCTATCTGACTCTTTCTCCAACTGATTGTGAATCATTTGATTTTTGTTTTCGTTTTTACAAAAGCAACAGTAATGAGAGAGTGCTGGGTACATTAGGCAACACACACACAAAACACAGTACTCACCATCAATGAACACCGGAACGTCTATCTCTTCAACTGTGGCAGTAGGCATTGCTCCACTCATATCCCGGCGGGATGGCGGCTCGTCCGCACCTGTCAACTGGATACCAGCCATGGCTGCCAGGGTCTGTGATCGAGGCTCGGGACCCGACGAAACCGGGACCGTTTGGTTGTTCACCATTGCCGTAGTCGGTGAACCTGCCACCGTATCTGGTTGCGTTCGGGATGTTCGTATCCCAGTCGTGGGGTACGTTGAGATACGGGACCTCCTCGCCGAATCTGGAGTCTGATTTACTAAGGGACTCGTGGCAGGCGAGGCCTGGTTGGCTGGCGGACGCGTTGGTACCGACCCTGGTAAAAAGGGTATTCTGATGATGCGAGTTCGAGGCGTTCTGTGCTCTGTCCCGCTGCGATTGCTGTTGCTGCTGCTGTTGTTGCTGCTGCTTGTGGGCACTCTGATCAGCAGAATTCTGGGATTTGGCTTGCTGTCTATCACGATCGGTATTGTGGTGATCGTCGACGTAGGCGAATCCCTCATAGGCTCCGTTGGCCTCGTTCTCCTCCGAGAGCAGGAGCAATTGGGCCACGAGCTTGTCGCGCCAGCCGCTGGATCCTGGGATGTTGCGCTGTCCTCCTGGGTTGTCGCCTCTGGGTATCTGGGTGCCGCCTGTACTCGTGCTGGCTCCTGGATCATCAATATTATATCTCGGGGATTTTCGGTAGCCCTCCTCGTTGGTGTTGCTGTTGCTACGCTTGTTGGTCTCGCTGGCAGTACAATACGATGATGGGTCGCTGCTCTTGGTGTTTCTCTTGGGGGTGTTGGGGGTGCTCTGCTCTTGGTTGATTGGGTTGCTGTGGTTTGATTCGCTCTTGGGCCTGGCTTGGCTGGTTTGGGCTTCGACGGAGAATGCCATTTTGAACGTGGCTGTTTTTCGTTTCGTTGAGTTCAATCAATTCAAATTCGGTTTCGGGCAATTTACGGTGGGCGGTGTACGGTTCGTTTTCAATCGGTTTCGTTTCGACAGGATTTCAATACGCATTCGTATCGATTCGGACAGGATTTGGCGATGAGTGGAGCAAGCGCAGTTAAGAGTGTTCGTAATATTTGGTTTTTGATTTTTATGTGAAAGAAAATAGACAAAAGAAAAAAGATTTTGTTATTACACAGATCGAGGACGGGCTGAAGCGCGATCCTTTTTGGGGAATTCGCACCTCAAAAATATCTTGTGGCTTGGGTGGGTTAGCAAATGTACAAGTAGTGGTTGTGCATCTCGGTGTCGCAGGGATATCCTGGGATATCGGCCTGGCCACCGATTTACTATTATGACGGCATCATGTTTGGCGACTTTCAACAGCTTGGATGTTTGATGCTTTGTGTGTCGAGATGGGTGGGTAAGTTATGTTGGTTATGTGAGTGGTGTTTTCCTTGCTTGGTTAGTTTGCTTTCCTTTTTTTGTATGCTTTTATTTTTTCCATATTTTTCCCATTTTCTTTCTGTGTATTTTGAAAATCTTTTCCTTTTGTTGGTTATTTTGTACATGGATTGCTCCTTTTTTGTTTGGACTTGTTCCTCTTTATTTTTTTTTTGGAATTGCTCCTTTTTTGAATGGATTTGCTCCTTTTTTTGTTTGGAATTAGTCCTTTTTTAATTGGAATTGCTCCTTTTTTAATGGAATTACTCCTTTTTTCTCTTTTTTTTTCTTTTGTATTTTGTCTTTTTCTTTTTTCATAAAACATTCTTACAAACTAAAGGTGCAAGGACTAAGAAAGTCAGGCAATCATGAGGCATGGCTTAATAATAGGCGACAAAAAGGATGTGGTATACTCACTTTTAATTGACCGTTAGAAAGAAACAATGAAATTGTTAGGGTCCCTCTAAACAAGCTCTAAAAGAGTCGTCGACACAAGTTCCCCTTAAGCTGTAAGCAAAGAAACGGAGAACGCACATTACTTATAGGCCCCAGAAGAACGATGAGCATTATGATAAGGTCGGGTGGATTTTCCTAAGTACTCTTCAGTTACAATTAAAGATAATTTTGTTTTTTTCCTCAAAATGGTTCAAACAGTTCCTCATTCGATAGGGCCACCTTTCAAATATCAGATAAGATTCTTATAGCCACACGCCTATTTTTTAAGGCGGCCTGTGCTGCGAAAAGCTTTTTCTGAATTTCACAACAGGCAAAGCAAAAACAACAATATGGCGGACCCATGGGCAACAGGTCTTTATAGCACCAGATGGGTGAAACTGGGGAGTGGGGGGTCTAATCAGCGGTTGACAACCCCTCCATCACCCCCTCCCCGCAAATTCTCACTTAGATAATTAAGGCACACGTTCGTTCGTGTCGCTACATTATTATCGCGATCAGATATCTTGAAATCGTGCGGCCGGTAAAAACAACACCAGAAAGCAATTACCTCGGCCAGTGGAAAAATTTCCCCGAAAAGCACACGCGAGCTTTGGCTAATTACACACTAATATGAATGTCACATATAATTAAATGTTTTCAAAAAAAAATCCCCTACTATTGTACATTTCGATTGTATCTGTATTCTGTATCTGTATCTGTATCTGCGTTCGTTCGAGGGCAAGTGACGTCAGCAGTGCACTTAATTGATTCAATATGGCGACGTTAAAGTTAAAAACAACAAAAAAGCTTTCTATACTATATACTAAGTATATATGTAGTATTAGCCTATGGAATGTTAAGAGTTTTGTACTCAGATTGATTGGCACACTACTTACATAAATGCGGTGAATGTGTCTTCAAGCGCGGTGGTCTGGTTTTTTTGGAAACCCGACCGCGAATTCACTTGTCTTTTCTGCTACGCAATAGGTTGGGTGGTTCCAGGCACCACCACTTGGTTATGGTTTCAAGTCCGGCCGTTGCTCGGATCAGGAAGATTACTACTGGGATACCGACAAATGTCCACTGTTGTTGTTCCGCGTTGAACAACAACGATTGCCAAGTCTTTGCACTGGGTTGTCTTGTTTCCTGGCGACAGGAATTCAAATGACTGTATCTATAGGGCTTCACTATATGTATCTGCTGTATGGGCAGAACTATTCACTTTGGGATCTTTGGGTCTGCGTGAGTCAACCGACTGCTTGGAGTATTCACTACGTTTTGAAAAGTCCGATGCGACGACGACGACAAGCTAGCGGCAAACAGAATCGAAACTGTTGGATTTGCTTGGCACTGGGAATTTCATTCGTTGTGAAATTCAAAAAGCACCCCACAAACCGGTCTGCCATAGCCAGATACTTTTCACTTATCGGTGTGCGACGGAGCTTTGTGTTTTACTCACTTTCAGATACACGTACTGTGAGATACGTTTTGTGAGCGAGCGAGAGAGGGCGAAATTTCCCCAGTGCCAGATGGCCTGCTTTCGCAGAAATTTCCCTGCCATATAGCAGCCACAAGTTGAGGGCCTTTGGCCCAGCCGGCCGGTGTTTTTTTATTCTTAAACAAAACATTGCAAAGTAGATCTATGTGCGCCCCGACTACTGTATAAGTATTCATGGTTGACGGCAAGGTTCATTTTTAAGTATTTCGTTGTGAGTCATCATTTGTTTGGGTGGACAGAAATACATCTCGGAAGCCTGTGTCAACTGACCTATCACAAAATTGTGTCCACTAAATGGATAGATGAGATTTTAAAATCTGTAAACTTGCATTTAATTATGGAATACGTAAAGTATACAGATACAGCGAAAATAAATTTAATTTTTTTTAAAATGTAAAGAAATTTAATTATTATTCTTTGTAAAAAAAGGGTATATAGGTTCTTTATACATCTTTTTTGGTTTAGATTTTATTTGTCTCCCTTGATTTTTTTAAAAAGTTCAGGTTTTTCTGATATTTTCTTTTCTTAAAGGTTATATGTAACTCCTGGAAATAAGAGTTCATTGGATTGCTATAGGTATAATGTATAAAATAACAATACATTAACATAAAAGGGTGATATACATATTTGTTTCAATTCAACCCTCATTTCTTTGAGACATCATTGCCCTTTTATAATAAGAGACTGTGAACCCCACGACAACGCGAAAGTCGTTGAGATTTGAACATGGGAAATTTCTATATAGTATAGTATTTTTGTTTTTGTTAAGCTCATTCCCACACAATCAAGCTGAAAAGCTTTATTTCTTTAGTATTAGTCACCTCTCTTTAATTTTGTTTTCAGATAAAAGCTGTTTCAATTCTCGGAATCGAAGAGCTTCCATCTGCCCACAAACCTACAGCTTTTGCTGATAATTAAAGAAATCCATGAGTCACGCTGAAAAACAGAAATCACCAAAGCGCAAAATGAGCTTCAGCAGTTGGCAAAAACTGTCATCATGTGATATTTGTAATGGGCCTGATATGCAGACAAGTACATGGCGTGGGGTTTTCACTATTTGGTTTGGCCACGTCCGATTTTAGCCACCAAAAGCTGTTGGAGCTTAATTGCTATCCGCAGCCCACATAGGTGCGCAAAATTCGTGGAATTTTCCCCCAAAAGGCACGCACACGCTGACTTTCAAATGCTAATCTCGAACCGCGCACCGACTGGCACGAGATCTTGGGAGATCGAAGACGACCATCAACAATGGCCGACCTCAGTGGGCAAATTGCCAAAATAAATGCGAACTGGCGGGGTTTCTTTAGGCCTTCTCACGATGACCGAGCGTTTTTCGACCCCAAGGGTTTGCAATATACGGGCGTTCATATACATACATACATAGCTAACTACATATGTAGATAGACATTGCGCCCATAAAGCCTCTTCCTTGTTCGATTTCGCAATCTAATCTAGGATTCGCTATCAATTCTGTTTATCTGCAACGTGATCAAAATGTGTGGTAGCTGCTGACTAAGTTTGATGAACATTTTTTATGGTATTTCTAAAATGGTGTTTTATTCAAGTTTGTTTGGTGTGCTCACTGTGGAAGGTTGCCTACTTTTTTAAGGCTCTTAAACGTAATATTTATTTATTGATATGTCGTAATCAAAGTGCCTAAAGAAATTGTAGTATAATAAAAATCACTATCGAGTGAATCCCCTTACACTTAATTTAGGAAACCACTTTTTAGTATTTGTTATATTAAATTCTCCTTTTAGCTAATAGCCCTTCTGATAATACTAACTTAAACATTTTTAAAATTGTCATTACTTCTGTGAATATGAATATGGTTGTCCACTCGGTGAGGTCTATTCACCTTAAAATCTGGTTTTTAAAATGCCATACTTAACTCATTTAAAATGTTAATAATGAATATGTAACGGGTTGTATACCTTTGCATATATTTCAATTTATCAGGTGTTATTCGTTACTCATAGATCATAAAAAACAAAAATCAAATTCTATAACATAACTGAAATAGCCAAACTAATAGCTTATTTCGGATTGCCCTACCCTATCGAGGTGTATATTTACAATGGGCCTATACTATACGCAATGTAACTCGTAATGATGTCAATGACACTGTCAGCAACAAAAGTCTGGCGACAAACGTTGCTGGGGCTTTGTGAAAATAGTAAAAATACATATCACTATCAATCTTTCGCTTACACTTCATCATGGTGCTGCCTTTGATGAGCAGGTTCCAATGACGACGGCACAAATATGTTGATCCTTGTTGCTCCTTATTTCGGGTGGACTTTAACGGTTTCGTATCTGCTTCAAAAGGAGGTAACGCTAAAGCGACGGCGAATGATGTCCCGCTTCTTTCGTAGCAACTTGGAGCGCTTTAGGATCTTAGTGCCAGTAGTACCAGTACCAGTAGTACCTTTGCCGATCGTGATCGTGGGAATAATGATGATCAAATTGTTGCAGTAATACTTGTTATTATGCCAGCCACGCATACGCATACACATAAAGTTGTTTTGCATGGGAACCTGCTGCTGAGAATGTTGCACACACATGAAGAAAACGACAGGCGAATGTTGCATGACGTTCTTGCTCGACGCGATGTTGGATTTTCCGCTTTTCCTCGCCACTGCCACTGTAGTTGTTGTTGTTGCAGCAACCGCAGACAGAGCGAACATAATATTGGGGCGAAAAGCCTTTAAAGTGGTAATATTGTTCAGACGACAGCTGTTGCTATAGTGATTGCCACTTGTCAAACGGAGCGTATGCTTAATGTACTTGTCAAGTGTTAATTCACACGCGCTTATCTATATAGCATCTAGATACAACTCTTATCTCAGATACCGTATGTAATGTATATATGCAGTAATTTTTTATTGTTTATTTTTTTTTGGCCAATTTATTGCGTCTTTCGCAAATGTTTTTCTGGCAAACCTGAGTTTATCTCTTTGAACTTTGCACTGAACGTTGAGTTTATCTCGGTACGTGTTACACGAAAAGAAATTATTGTTCTATGAATAAGAAATCTTTATAACGATGTTCAGCTGTTGATGCCATTAAGACTCGCAATTGATTGAGCGATTGGGTTATAAACTCGAATCGAAAATTTCACAAATTCCACGTTGATTTGCACACAAAAAGCTTTATCTGCTTGACTCACTGAAGTGTTGTTCTGTTCGCGCCGAAGTATTGTTACTAACTGACTCAACTGTGAGCGCTGGACGATTGCCGCTGTCCGGGGTTGATATAATATTTGGCTGACGTCGTTGCCGGTTCTCCCCCACCGCCCTGTCTATATACCCTTCCCGCCGTCCATTTCACTCACGCTCTCAGCTGCTGTGTGTCTATTTCTTCGGCCGTGCCCCCAAAAACATTTCTACGCCCGGATCTCCTTCTTTTCACGATGCTAAGGATGGGCCACATGAACTTTTTTATTGAGGTTAGTTGTGTTCCTCAGCAATTAACTGCCTAAAAGTAGTTTATTGCAGTTTGAAAAGGTGTGGATAGTATTAATCAATTTGTTTTTGACACTTATATATCAACAAAAATAAAAAAAAATATTTTTAGCAGAGAAAAAAATGTATTCAAAACAGACAAAATGCCTGGAAATATTTGTAGTACTGAGTTATATAAAAATTAAGAAATAATTTAAATATATTTTATAAGTAAATATATATGCAATATTTGGAATACTATGCGAAAATCGAAATCAAATTAATCATAACTCTAAATATGATTTGGCTCGCGCCAGGTAGTATCAAAATGGCATAGATAGCATTTTTTTGCCCCAACTGTGTCTTATCATGTGCCGCCGAAATGGCTACTAAAGATAAGGGGAGCTAAAAAAAGATTAAAGATAGCTCTACGCCGAGATAATTTACAACAATTTCGGTGCAATGGATGTAAATTATCGCTAATGTGTTTGCTTTTATCTGAAGGGGTTAATAAACTGGAAGCTTTCTGGTATACAAATGATTTAAAAATTAAGCGTAAAATAATATCCGATTTTTCTTAAACAATGCTAGTCATAAATAGGTCGCCTATGTCCGTTCCAAAGAGTGTAGGGCAACTGGTTTGGCGAACTGCCATTTAAACACCAACAACAACTGAAGCAATACAGATTCGCACTCTTTCTCTGCCTGCGAGTGAAACTCTCTCTCCGTGGGTAGGATTGGCTGATGCAACACTTGCCACACGTTGCAACAGCTGTGTGGGGGTCGAGCCACAGCTGATTGCTGGCTTGTTGCCAGAGCCAGAGGAAATCTCTTGGCAACAAGCTGCGGAAAACTCGGAATGTAGCTAAACATTTTAAATCGAAAGTTCTGGCAAATTTTCCCTCAGCGATGTAGGCCAAAAGGGGGTGGCTTAAACCGTGGCTGCTAGGTGGCTAAAATTAGCCGACAAATGATTCATTTTGGGGGTTGTCCACTTACATAAGGCTCTTCTAACCCATTGCTGCTGACACGCTGTTGTCGCTGGAAAAACTGCGCTTTATTCTACTTTGGGGCACATAAAGTATACATTCCAACAAACAGATATCTGTTGGCAAATACATACATTATTTGCACATATAGCATCGCATTTGGGGATTGGCGTATGAACACTGACGTGGTTCCATTGGGGCCCTGTCCCTGTTTTTATCTTTTCTGTGTGTTAAGATAAAAATCAGAAAACCCAAACGTGGTGATCAACTAATGGCCGGATTCATGCCAAAATCTAGATGAATTTAAATGGATTTTCATGTCAGACATGGAGAATAAACGTATAGTCCACTAATAACAGTCAAGAAAAAAACAAACAGAATATAAATCTGATATGACGCCTTTCTTGTAATTAAATAAAAGGATCAAAAAAAAAAAAAAAAAATAATCAATTTATATTATTTTATTTCTTCTCAATGTTGTTGGAGTCCCATATTATTTACCATACTATTTATAACACAAGCAAATAAGAATACAAACTCTTAAAAACATACTAAAATATGTCCAAAAATGGTAGTTTCTACAATACCTTTTTTATCTAATTCTATTACAATTAAAAACTGGTTTCATAAATATTGAAAAGTCGCTCTAAAAATCAATAACCCTAAAGTTCTCAACAAATATATTTTTTCAAAAAATTTAGTCCCAAATGTATGAAAAGTTGCAGCTGAGCCATATTATTAAGTGTTACATTTTTATATATTTCTTTAGTAGCTGACCTATTTTTACAAATATCATTAGGGATATTGCTTTATTAATATTATTTTTAATTAATTATTACCATTATAATGGTAGATCTCTCATAGTTTGATTGTTCTTTATTATACCCGTTACTCGTAGAGTAAAAGGGTATATTGTATTCGTGCAAAAGTATGTAACAGCTAGAAGGAAGCGTTTCCGACCCTATAAAGTATATATATTCTTGATCAGGGTCACTAGCCGAGTCGATATAGCCATGTCTGTCTGTCCGTCTGTCCGTCTGTCTGTCCGTCTGTATGAACGCTGAGATCTCGGAAACTATAAAAGCTAGAGGTATGGTATTTGGCATGAAGATTCTTGGAGTTCCTACGCAGCGCAAGTTTGTTTCCAGAAGGTGCCACGCCCCCTCTAACGCCCACAATAGCTTATAAACGATTTTAAAAATTTAAATATTTCGGAAAAGTAAAAATGCAGTTTTGTTGTGCTTATCAATACCTATCGAAATGTAGAAGAAATTTTTTAAATCGGACCTTCGTTAAAAAGTTATTGCTGATCAAAGTTTATATCTCCATCTCCCTCGCAATCCATTTAGCCGAGTGACGGGTATTAGATAGTCGGACACCAACCCGACTATAGCGTTCTCTCTTGTTTTATATAGTTACTGTAGTATTCTTTATCGGGTGGGCACTGTAGTCAAACCGCTCTGAAAGAAAGTCGGGCAAAGTGAATGTACCTAGACGCGCTCCCGCTGAGCTCTTGTTGTGAGCGGGAGATTAAAACTGGAACTGGGAATGGAATTGAATGGGACTTAAAGTGACTCGGAGAAATGAGAGACTTTGTAGTTACTTAAAAAGTATTGGGCTCTCTTGATCCGGACTTCAGTACGGTGACGACGTCGAAAGAATTGCCTTGTTCCTCGGGCTCTTCTAGATTTCATACGTGTTTAGATCTGGATTTTTTCAACATGCACTTGCTCCGGTGGATTGTTCCACTTTTGGTGATGGGAGGGTGCTCCGCTGGACCGCAGAATGTGCTCCTCCTGCTGGCTGATGATGCTGGCTTCGAGTCGGGCGCCTATCTGAACAAATTCTGCCAAACTCCCAATCTGGATGCATTGGCCAAGCGCGGCCTGCTGTTCAACAATGCCTTCACCTCGGTGAGCAGCTGCAGTCCCAGTCGCTCCCAGTTGCTCACCGGGCAGGCGGGTCACTCGAGTGGGATGTACGGACTCCATCAGGGCGTTCACAACTTCAATGTCCTGCCGGAGACAGCCAGTTCACTGCCCAATTTAATCCGGGATCAGAGTGGTGGTCGCATATTGAGCGGCATCATTGGCAAGAAACATGTGGGAGCCGCTGCCAATTTCCGTTTCGATTTCGAGCAAACCGAGGAGCAGCATTCAATCAACCAGATCGGCAGGAACATCACTCGGATGAAGGAGTATGCCAGGCAGTTTCTGAATCAGGCCAAGGAGGAGCACAAGCCCTTCTTCCTGATGGTCGGTTTCCATGATCCCCATCGTTGTGGCCACATTACCCCGCAATTCGGCGAGTTCTGTGAGCGTTGGGGCAGCGGAGAGGAGGGCATGGGCAGCATTCCCGACTGGAAGCCCATCTACTACGATTGGCGCAATCTGGAGGTGCCCGCCTGGTTGCCCGATACGGATGTGGTGCGTCAGGAGCTGGCCGCCCAGTATATGACCATTTCCCGGTTGGATCAGGGTGTGGGTGTGATGCTCAAGGAGCTGGAGACAACCGGTCTGGCCGATCAGACCCTCGTGATCTACACCTCGGATAATGGACCTCCCTTCCCGGGAGGAAGAACCAATCTCTACGAGCATGGCATTCGCTCGCCCTTGATAGTCAGCTCGCCGAAGAAGGAGGATCGCCATCATGAAACCACGGCAGCCATGGTCAGTCTTCTGGATATATACCCTAGTGTACTGGAGGCTCTTCAGATTCCCAGACCAAATGACACCAAGATCGTGGGGAAATCAATACTCGCGGTATTAAAGGAGGAACCTGCGGTAAAAGAGAGCGATTCGGTGTTTGGCAGCCACAGTTACCACGAGGTGACCATGGCCTATCCCATGCGGATGGTGCGGAATAGGCGTTACAAGCTTATTCATAACCTCAACTACTGGGCCGACTTCCCCATCGACCAGGACTTCTACAGCTCACCCACCTTCCAGCAAATACTGAATGCCACCATTAATAAGCAACCGCTGCCGTGGTATCGTTCGTTATTGCAATACTACCAGAGACCCGAGTGGGAGCTATACGACATAAAGATGGATCCCTTGGAGCGATCCAATCTGGCGGAGAAGCCCAAGTACAGTGGTACCCTGAAGCAGCTTCGCCAACAGCTCTTCGACTGGCAGGTGGCCACCAAGGATCCGTGGAGATGTGCTCCGCATGCTGTGCTCCAGGAACAGGGCATCTTCAAGGATCAGCCAGCCTGTCTAACCTTGGGCCACGAGGCTCTGCAGCGGCCCAGGCCCAAGATCCTCAGCCAGTACGAAGAGTATGTGGTCTTTTCCTAGGTTTGGCCAAATATTCGCTTATATGTAGGGCTTGTTGTCTTATCGCACCTTTAATAAAAACACCTGAAAGTGCTGATAGCACAACCATTTCATTGTTTTTCACTCAAAAGCTATTACAATTCGGAACAGCAAAGTAGGAATTTTAGATATTTTAAATATTTTGCAATGTGAAAAATATGAAACCAGATAAAGAGGTATAAAAGAGGATTCAACTTGCAAAATAGTTTATTTTAAGGAAAATATTATGGAAAAGTTATTAGTTACCATTCCAAAACATAATATAATTGAACTAAAATTTAAAACGCACTATTTTTAATAACGGTATTTGAGTTTTGCCAACAGCTTTTATAATTGAGCGAAATCTTAATTATATTTATAAATTCTAAAGATCTGTGTAATCTATTTATAAATGAGTTGATTCCTAATAAAAATAATTAAAACTATTTTCGAAGAAATAAACATAACCGAAATCAAAGCAAATGTAAACATTTGTTTAATTTCCTCATTCCAGCCAAAGAATTAATTTTCAAGTTTACTAAACAAACTTAGATCTTTAAAAACGCTTCCTATCAGATGGCCATAAACAAACAAATAGATCCCGTCCTTGAATTTCACCTTTCACGTGCTTGCAAACTTGTCTCTCAGAGATGGCAGAGAATGAAAACGAATTCCCCAGTCAGCCTCAATGGTTGCATCAGCCCAGACTGACAAACTCTCGTGTCCTGGCAGCATGACCTCAGCCACTTTGGGGGTGGAGACCCAAGGGGTGGATGCTGCGTCACGTTTCAATGTCATGCCCACTGGGGAGCCCCACGATGAAGGGGAAGAGTGTTGCCTTGGGGGTGAGTCCCACTTTTCCGCTCGTGTGTCTGTGTGGAAAATCGAAAATTTCAATGCTTCTCTGGTTTATTGGTGGCGCCGCCCCTGAATCCCCAGCCCCAAACCATTCCATCCAGCCCAACAAATGAACAGCATCCGAGTCAGTGTTACACAACAGGCAGCACGTTTTAAGGTCAGCTGGCAAATATCAAAGAGTAAACGCTGGTTGGTTTTTCTCATTTATGACTTTGAACGAAAGACACATTAAAAATTAAATTTTATTAATTTTGGTTTGCGTAAATTAGGGTCTTCAGTTTTAGCGTAATTATTATATGTATATGGTTTATAATGTATATTATTTAAGTTACCGCCCACACAAATGCATAATTACAATAATTATTGTTTAAATCTCAGCCCTCGTCAGTGGGGACAAGTGTGTGTTGTGTGCTAGGAAAGATATCCCAGGCGATACTGAGTCCCCAGATGGGGCCCTCTGGAAATTTTCGCACTGGCTCTCTATCCGTCCCGTCCGTCCACGGGGCAAATGTTTCATCTTCGCTCTCAAATATAATTCTGTTAAATTGTTTTTCTTGCTTTTCGGCATTTAACTAATTTATTATCAACACAAGTTGCATGGATTTCAATTCAATTTCGCGTTATACGTAAATATATCTTGTGTATATCTGGCCTGAACGGATATACATTCGTATATCGTGCATAGCTTTTTCCGTTATATGCCAACATGAGACTATTTTAATATTTTATCGGTCTGTTGTTTGAGTTTTATCATTATATTTTTGTGTTGGGTTCCTCTCTTTAAATATATAAATATTTGATCTAGAGTTGCGGTTAGTAATCGCGTTAGTAGGTTCGTAAGTGTTGCTATGCTTCGATTGACTTGACTGGATTTTGCTTACGTTTAGAGTTATTATTATCAACATTTTTCTGGAAATCGTTTAACTAGTTTATGCTGGTTGGTATTTCTTAGGAGGATTCTGTTACATTTACTTTGCCGCTAGTACTGTTTATCTGTTATCATCGTTTTAAATATTCTTTATATTGTTTACGTTGCTGCTCAGTATAATTTATAATAAATACATAATAATAAATATACATGTAGATAATACGCTTAATAAATATATTTATACATATATTTGATTTCATTTAATATATATATAGTTATTATGTATATAATTAACAAAAAAACAAAAAAAAAAAAAAAAAAAAAAAAAAAAAAAAAAAAAAAAAAAAAAAAAAAAAAAAAAAAAAAAAAAAATACAAAAAAAAAAAAAAAAAAAAAAAAAAAAAAAAAAAGAAAAAAAAAAAAAAAAAAATAATTCCAAAAACCAAACAAAAAAACAAAAAAAAGAAAAAAAAAAAAAAAAAAAAAAAAAGAAACCCAGAAAAAAAAAAAAAAAAAAAAACCCAAAAAACAACACACATAAAAAGGAGCAAAAAGTAGGATACAAATTTCGCTTACGCTTCATCCTTTTGAAAAATTTGAAGTATTCTTTACATTGAACAACGAACATCAAGAACGGTATTCCGTATGCCTTTTAGAATAGAGTGTGGGGAGTATTGTTTTTGCACAAATATACGTAGGTAGAGTAGGTATAGGTATTTCGGGTATATAATAAATATATGTGGGCGTATGATGTGGATACGTAGCGTTAGCCTATAAGGGGACATTGCATAGAGAGCGCATTGGCGGTAGGTAGTTAGGTTTAAATTACAACGATGAGACCGGATAAAAGTCAGATAGGCTGGAGCAAAGAAAAACTCGGGAAGTAAGACGAAATAAGACGCGCTTCCATGGTTGATCGAGAGTACGGGTAATTTAGTTAATTAGCTAGAGTGTTTTGCTTGCTTTTGCTTTTACTTTTGCCGCTGGCCAACTGTTCTAATACGTGATCTATTGTGTGAGGTTAGCACTAAGGTGTTCGCATCGCATTTGCAGCGAACAACAACGCTGACGTTCAAGAATCAAAGGTGAAAACGCAAGGAAGTCGCATTGCGCGCGTAACGTCTTGTAAATTTAGTTAGTTAATACGTACATTAATTTAACTCGTAATTAATTTGTTAATTATTGTGTTGCCAACTGGTACAATTTCGCACATAAAATTTAGTTAGCTTGCATTATGGCCACCATGAATTTAGCCTGCTGTGTGCCGCTAGCTAAGCCGTATCGTAATATCCGTAATCGTAGTAACCCGCTCTTCTAATTCAACTATATATATATTTGCATGTATGTGCTGCTGCTGCTGCTTCGGCTGCCCAATTTTCTGCGCCTCTGGTGGCGAAACCAACATTAAGGTTATTGTTCTCCAATCCGCGATCTACGTACGTGTCTTCAGCCAGTTTGATAGGATGGGATAGATAGTTTGGTTGGGATGGGAGTGCGGGATCAAGATCAGGAACAGGAACAGGAACAGCTTAATTGCCGTTGGGCAGGGGCACCTGGACCTGGACGTAGGACTGCGGGAAGTAGCCAGTGCGGCCATTCACCGCGCCCTCGTACCAGTTGTCGTCCACGCGATTCAACAGGGTAATTATGTCGTTCTCCTTGAAGGCCAGCTCACCGGGATTCTCCGGTTCGAAGTCGTAGAGGGCCTGGCAGCAGGGCTGCTGCTGGCGCTGCGGCGTTACGGCCATCGACTTGGCGGGCGAGCGCATCGGCGAGGGCAACGGCGAGGCGCTCGAACTAATGTGAGACGGCGTGCCATCTTCGTTGAGGCCGCCGCCACCGCCGTCCAAGTTCAGATCGAGCAGCGTCTTGGGCACGAACTCGTTGCGTGGCCGGCTCTCCGCCTCGGAGCGCTTCTCCTGCAGTGTCTCCTGCAGGCCACGAAGGACATCGGCGCACTGCGAATGAAAATCGTACAGTGCCTCGGCAAAGGTGACCAGCTGGGAGACGTGCTCCGTATCGTTCTCGAGCAAATTGAACATGCCCACTTGGGCCAGCTGCAGTGATTCACCGAACTTGTCCTCGGCACCGCGAATCTCATCGTCCTTGGCCTGCCGGCGACGCTTGCAGTCGAAGTCCAGACGCCGGCCCTGCAGCTTCTTGCGATGATGCATTACCTCCTTGAGGTCTTTGGTCTGCATATGATGCAGTGGCTCCAAAAAGTTCTGCTTGATGTTGTCGTCCAGCGAATACTTGACGTCGGCCATCTGTTTCAGCGCTTCGCCGAATTCGACGAGCGCCTGCGCAAACGCGCTGTTGTCCTCGCCGAGCTTCTTCCCATAAGTCAGCATGCATTCAGCGAGCAGGCCCTCCGGCTGCGGATACGTATTGGACTTGGCCTGTCCGGACAGCTTCGAGATGCCCTTGACCGCTGCCATTTTGGCCCTGGCCGTCGGGTTCGGCTGCAGGAACTCCTTGGTCTTCAGCTGCAGCTCCTCCACCAGCTCGACGGTCACGTCCGTCTTGCGCTCCATCTCCATGAAGTCCATGTCCAGTTTGGTGCCCTCCGCACCGCCCATCTTCTCCGTCATATACTGGTTGGCCTTGTTGATCTGCTTTTTCAGTCCGGCGAAAGCCATGGCTGCTGTCTTCTGGTTTTTCCGCTGGTTTAAATGGATGTGTGGACTGGGGGCTTCGACGCAGTTGCTGTGAACGGGGTTGGGTTGGGTTAGTCGAGACTCGATTTCGTGATTCGGTGATTGGATGATTGGATAATGTCAATATCAATATCAAGTCGAAATCATCAATGGATGAATGGGTGGTTGGGGGCGATTCGATTCTATTTATAAAACGTTTACGTTTGGAAGACTTACGCGGACTGCACTGCTTTTCACCTGCTCCTTCTCTTCGCCGCGGGGGTGGCTACCTTTGCGTGGGGGCTTCTCTTTTCGTCCCTTCGCTTTGGAGGCTGCTAGGCGGATTCGGAACCCAAAGTAGCTCGAGTTCTACTTTTTCCAGAGCTCTACTGGCTGGCACTTTCACTCGCTTCGCTTGCTCTGCACGTTCTGCCCTCTTTTCTGCTCTCTGCTTCTGGGCTCTTCTGCTCGTAATCTTCGATTTTTTCCAGAACAGAACCTTGGGCTGCGTAATGTTTGAAGGACCGTGAGTCGTTACTACTACTACTGGTCGCGCGCAGGGGGGCGGGGGCTCTTTCGCTGGCTCTGCGCTGGGGTCGCGTTTTCCTCTCGGGCTGCCAAAAATCAATATCTCGCCTGTGTACAACAATTTTCAACGGCACTTGTGAGTGTGACCGCGAAAAAATACCACACGGCGGTGGGAAATGTACTTTTTGAACTGTTGGTATTTCCAAATATACCGAAAATACTCGAAGCGGTCACTCTCTGTTAAGATTTAACAGGGATGTCTCAGCGGAGACACCCTCCAAAAATACCAACATGCAATGGGCGGCACTTTTGAATGTGCCTGTCATTATGGTAAAATATACCCTTGTACTCCCAGCTTATTACAAAATATATAACAATTTCCGGTCAATATCATTCAAATTAAATATAAATCGGTGGTTAGAGATAATGGTACTGACATTATTGAATAACGGTATTCTGTTATGGTATTCTGATAAGTTAACATCTGTTAAGGTAATTGATTATTTTGGCGCGCATTATTCTAACAGCATATTACAAAATATATAGCAATTTCCGCTCAATATCATTCAAATTAAATATAAATCGGTGGCTAGAGATAATAGTACTGCTATTATTGAATAACGGTATTCGGTTATGGTATTCTGATAAGTTAACATCTGTTAAGGTAATTGAACATTTTGGCGCGCATTATTCTAACAGACTAATATTCAAATGATTAAAATAGTAACGATGACTGGAAATAATAAAAACCATATCATAAAAAGATGATTCAGACTGAAATAAACATTTTATTAACCTATTTTGTGCAAAAATATGCAATAGCAAAACAATCAATTTAATCTTTTCCGAAGTGGACTCAAGATTTTCAAGCGGAAAGGTCTAGATAAACCCCTTGGCATTGTATAAACCGGTGACGTCGCCGCATGAAGTAGCAACTTTCCGACATTCCTGCACACACTTGGTCCTTATCTATGCAGATAACCCCCGAAGGGGACTTAACACCGCCAAATGCCGAACAAACAATGAACATGTAAATCAGTTCAATCGCAGTAGCCAGATATAGTTGAGATATTAAAGATAAGATCGTAGTCTCGGCGTGTTTTTAATGGCGTATAAAAGCCGCGGGCCATCGTGGTTTTAGCAATTAGTCTCGACGAAACCAACACAACGACTGAGAACGAACCGAACTCAGAAAAAGATAATTAAGATGAAATTCGCAATTGTTCTACTCGTGGCCAGCATTGCCTGCATCAGTGCCCAGGTGAGGAGATATAACCCAGCTCGCATTAAGTGGATTATTATCTATTATCTTATCCCAAAGGCCCCCGGAGGTCCTGCTGGCAATCCCCTAGCCGGAAACCCCTTTGCCGCTGCCAATCCCTATGCGGCTGCCTTTAATCCCTTCCTGAATGGAGTTTTCGGTGGTGCCGGAACTGGAGCTGCCGCTGGAGTGGCTGCTCCCGTTGCTCCCTCGGCTCCCTTCGGAGGCGCCTCCATTTCGTCCTTCTTCCAGTCCATAGTCCTGCAACGTGAGGCCGAGCGTCTGCTGGCGCAGCCCGATTTCCCCATCGATCTGGCCGAGCGCGTCCAGGAAGTGGTGGCCACCTCCCAGGAGTCGATCAGCGGCTGCAACAACGCCACCCTCCCGTGGCTGCAGATCCGCTGTGTGAAGCCCCTGCTGACCAACGCCAAGAACCAGCTGAAGCTCATCGATGACGAGTGGCAGGCTCGCCTGGCCGCCACCGTGGCCCCTGCCTAGGATCCCAGTCCTGTCCAGTTCCTGCTGCCCCAGTTAAATATCCAATATTCCCCTTATTCCCGAGCAATCGACCAACATAGATGCAATAAAATTCAAAATAAGTTTAATGCAGGAATTCCCTTTGGTTCTTCGTAAAAGCGGCGGCGGAAGGTAGCGAGGGTAGCCAGGATGGGAGTCCTGACCTAGGACATGCTTTGATGTGGCCGGTCGAGCTTTGCATTCCGCTGCTTTATTAAATTTCCCATCGGGAATTACAAATTTTGGCGTTGCCTTCTTGACGCTTTTCGGGGCGCAAATACTTGGCTGCTCACGTCACCATCACGAAAATCCTAGTTCGTCCTGACGCTTCGACCTCGACCAAAAGGATGCTGCGAATCAGTGATGTCATTAGTTAAAGCTTAAAACTAAGAAAAACATAAAAAAGTTTAATATTAAAATGGTTAAAAGCATGACAAAGTAGTTAATTTAGTTTTAAACAATTATTATTACAAATATTGTTAATAGTTTTAAACAATTTTAAAAACTCTTAAACGCCTAAAATTTGGAACCGAAAATAATCAATAATTATAATTAATTAAAATAATTATTCTGATAAGAGTAACTAGAGTTTAGTTTTCTTTCCATTTTAGGTAACTTGTACACCATTTTACCTTTTGCACAACATAAAATTAAAAGTATACAATAGTCTTTAAAAAATTAAAAATAAAACTAAAAATTAATTGTGTTTCCTGCTGAATTTAGTTTCTTATTTATAAAATTCTCAGATGCCTTTCTGATATTTTATATAAAATCTATTTTAAAATTCTCTAAATAATGTTTTTATTTTAAATTCTTATAAAAATTAGAGCTTAGAATTATTGAAATATCTTTGCCTAGATCGTCATCTCTGTGACGCACACTTGTGTCGCTGTGAGACCATCGCTGGAACTTGACGCATTTTGGCCAAATATTTGAGCTGCTTTCCTCTTCTCCAGTCGTTATGCTTTGTTCCCCTGCCTTCTGCCTTCCCCTTTTTGAGGCGGGGTTATGACAGCCCTTTTATGCATTTATCAATTGGCGCTGCCAAATTGTTTCCAGTGCATGATTTGGTTCTCAATTGGTCCTCCGTTGAGGGTCGGGAGTTCAGCTCGCTTGAGTTGCGTTCAGTTGCAGCGGCAATGTTGATTTATGTGCCAGTGCAGCAGCAGCCTCAATTATCCAATGTCCTCACCCAAATTGCCGGCCGTCCTGCCCTTTCGATGCGATGCGATTCGATTCGATTCGGATTCAGATCGATTCGATTTGATATGGCATTTGCATTTGAATCCGAATTCCGAGCCTGGGACCTGTGGTTATTAAATGGCTTGGCCTAACGAGCCAAAGACTGGCCACAAATGGCCAACTGTCCATCGGCCGGATGATGGATAAGCCACGAACAAAGCCTGAATGGCTGAGTTTGAATTCGAATTTAAATTCAAATATGTAATTAAATGTAAATTTCCAACATACGCACACAACACCCTCTTGCAGGAGAGAAAAAGGGATGCTCAGGGGAAGTTCAAAGTTTGAGCCACTTAATTGAAATATTTCAAGATTCAAACTTGAGTTGCCCGTTGTCATTACAACAACGAAAGCTGGAAAAAGTTTCGTGTAGTGTTAGCCGCGAACTCCTCGTTCAACCCTCCAATCTCCAATCCTCCAAACTTCAAACTCCAAACTAAACCCCGAACCACCCCTAAGCTCTGTTTTGGTAATGCAAAAGTTGCGGCATTTGAAATTCACGCAGCAGCAGCAGCAAAAAATGGTAATGGCGAGCCCACACAGAAAAAAAATTGACAAAAGATCAGGTTGATATGTGCAGGTTAATTTAATATTTTTTAAAGATCAAGTTAATCATATAATTTTGATATTAATAATAGTTACATTTATTTTATTTTACAGTATTGGTTGACAAAAATACTAAAGTTGGTATTTATGAAAAGTATTTTTATAAATTTTATGAAATGTTAAAATATCGAGTTGATATGTATGAATCATAAATTAGACAATAATCATATCGGCTTTTTATTGATATGAAATATGGTTAGTTTAATATTTTTTAAAGATCAAGTTATTAATGTTATTATGATATTAATAATAATTACCGTAATCTTTTTTTACAATATTGTTTTAAAAACTTCTAAAGTTGGTATTCTAAAGCAGTATTTTTATAATTTGTATGAAATGTTAAAAT
The DNA here is from genome assembly GCA_037075205.1 of Drosophila prostipennis. Taxonomy (NCBI): domain Eukaryota; kingdom Metazoa; phylum Arthropoda; class Insecta; order Diptera; family Drosophilidae; genus Drosophila; species Drosophila prostipennis. The sequence continues at coordinate 278,161 of JBAMCJ010007677.1, read as the reverse complement.
ATCAAGTTGATATGTTTGAATCATTATTGATATGAAATAAGGTAGAAATGACCCAATTCATATCGAATTGTTTTTCTGTGCAGAATGAAATCCAGCCGCATTCGGGCTGCCCAACTAAGTGTATATACGACTATACTAAATGCCGAAATTGGTTGGGCGAAAAAAAAGAAACCAAATGCGACACACGCTCCCCTTCGAAAGTGCATGTATGTAAATTTGTTTTGGGTTTGCGGCTTTTGTTTTGATGCAAAAGTTGGGCGCCCCCCAAAGTAGGCAACACAATTTCTGCGGCTTTGGCCTGTGTCAAAGTTCGTTAGTTCGTTTGTTAGCCAGCGATATATACATAAATTAGTGAAAAACTAAATCTCTTCTCAACCAGAATCGAATAATGAATCATCCACGAATCGGCGGGTGTTTATTTGCTGTTTGCCTTTAGCACTTGCTACTGTTATTTGATCTCCGAGTGCCACTTCCGCTGATAAAGTTATCTAATTAAGCCCAAAGATATATGGTTATGGACCAACATAAAACATAATGGGGTTGAGGTTATTGTGTTGTGCTGCACCCAGATAGATAGATAAAGACAGATAATGGAGGCTGTAAACTCTATCGCAGAGCAAATAGAATAGATAAGCTCCGATGTCTTTGGAGATTTGAAAATTGCTCTTCAGTCGGTCACTGAAAGTTTCCAGAAAATGTCGAGTGCAACGCTGGTCGCTTTGTGTATCTTGGTTGTTTTGGTAATTTAATTATATCTTTTGAGGGTTTTAAAATTACGAATATCTGCTCTACAGACCGGACAATCGCTGGGCCAAAATGTGGCCGTAGAGCAGTCAGTTGAATGGGCCGATGAACTGTTCAAAACCGCTGAAGTTATAGCCAAAGAAAAACTACCAACCAGTGCTGACGCCCAGAATGATGCCAAGGATCAACTGGACATCTTGAAAATGGCCTTATCCCACTGCGAAACGGAGCTAAGATCCACACTGAATGTCAGCAGTCACAAGACCTGTGTGAACGCCGTATTTACTGGCTTCTATACCGCTTTGGATCAGTTGGCCGGGGAGCATTGGGCCATCTATGGAGCCACCTCGGGGGCATCGCGAATCGGACTGTTCTGTTAAATTGGGATAAAAAATTAAATGTCAGCGAAATCTCATATTAAAAATTTCTAGTTGTATTTTAAAAATTTTATTTTGATTTTACATATACAACATCAGCTTCAATCAATAAAAAAATATATAAAAAATATTATAATCTCGCTTAATTATTTTATTTATAAATTCCAATTACATAAAGTGATTTACAACATTTAGTTTGGGCTTATGGCAGTGCTGCTGTAAAATAAAATGCACAAACAACCAAATAAAGATTTTGTTTAAATACAGAACTCTTGATATAGGGGCAGATTTCCGGAACATAAGAGTTTAATGGAGCATTACTAGCTAGATCTATAAAATCTTTATTGGATCTGTCCTGAAAAGGGAAAGAAATGTTTTTTATACAAATTTTAGGACCAGATTAATTTATTTTATAATTTTTTGTTAAATATTACTACAAAACACTGATTATATTAATTAAAACACTGAAAATATAATGCAATGAAATCCATTCTCCCAAATCGTTGTCTGCAAAAAATCCCATTCTCTTTCAAGTTTAAACACTTAGTGTACGATGAGTTGGCTGTCAACCACTTTTGGATTTTTTTGTATTCTTACATTTTTGCTCGCGACCTGGGCTGCGGTTCACCCGCGATGGGAGCGAATGGCCAGCGATGTGGCCAGCGAAATGAACTTCACCGATGAGGCTAGGATCGAAGAGGCCAACAAGGGAGCATTGAGCGTGGATAAGCAGGTGCATCGCTACTATCACAGCCAGTTGGCGAACAAGAAGAAATCGGATGCCAGCGGGGTAATCGATAGTGCCTACATCGAGACGACAGTCTGCATTCGAAAATACTACGAGGGTGAACAGCTCGAGCGGTTTGAGGACTGCATCCGACATGTTATCAATCTGCATCTAGGCCGATTGAAGTCCTACAACAAAATTGGCGAGGGGGCGCAGGCGGCTAGCGGAGCAAGTAGACTTCAAATCTGGCTGTGATGATATTGGATCCTTGAATCCCATTGGATCCCTGGCAGGCGTCAAGTCTGCTTTCTTTGTGCCCACCCTACAAACCTCTGTTGTACTTTAATTAGACAGTCAACTCGAGACGACCCGACAGTGCAGTTCCCTATCTTATTCTGGGTGGGATTTGGGGAGGGGGTGTTTGGATGCCAGCAGTCTAGTGCTCATTAGGCAAATGTGTGTGGTGGTGGGGGGATGGGATGGGATGGCTGGGGGCTGCTGCTGTTTCGTAATTATAATCATTAGACGCGAGACAAAACCCTCACAAAGCAAATAGCGACATTAGCTGCGTGGAAATGTGTGTCAATGAAGATGAATCTGCCCGAGACGCCAGAGTTGAGCCCTGGCACTCTCTGGCATTGTGGATCCAGCGACATTGGAGGGCCCTCCTTGCTCCGCGCTCGAAATGAGGCGAATTCCAAGGCGATGCGACTAATGAGAATGCAAGGGCCAAGAAGCAAAATGCATGCAAATTTCCATTCGAGGGTTCAATCATTGGCACAGCTTTATTTGCACTCTTAAAGGCTGTCGTTAAAGTCAGCTTAAAGTAAAAATTCAAGGAAAATGTAGTTCTATTAAATAGATAAATATTTTAAATTAAATTGTAGACCCTTATTTAATTATTTGAAAGTCTAGGAAACCTTTAAAATGTATTTGCTGTTATGCTTAAGTTTATTTAATTTTTTTACATTTTTGTATCATTTTATGATCTTGCTTATCACTTTTTTTTTTACATTTTTGTGCCTCTTTTAGGCAATTGCGTTGGATTTTGTTCGACTTAAGCCTTTGAATCTGCCTCAGAAGTGGTTTCAGTGTCGGAAGCAGGTGCATCTGGTTTCGGCTCATCTGTGTTGCCAAACACACACATAGGACACTACAGGACGAATAGGAAATAGTCAGGGTACATATATAAATTAAACGGGTTTTAAGGACTTACCTTCTCCTTTAGCACTAAGCGGTACTTTGGATGACTTGAAAGAAATTAGATTAAGTAATTAATTTATGAAGGCAAAATAAATTGTAAAATTTACAATGTAAATACTCAGAAGTACCTATGTTTTGGAAATCATATAAATATGTGACTAAAAGTATGCAGTAAAAAAAGGATAATCATCTTCCTGTCTGAATTCATATGCAACTTTGGTCTAAAAATATATTGTTGCATACTTTTAGACGCCTATTCTATTCATTTTGTAAGCAACAATTTACTTTATTTTATTTCTCACTCACCTTATGCCATAGACTATGGGATTGTAAACAGCACTCGTCTTGGCGAATGCCGCTCCCCAAATTGTCGTCAGCGGTGTTAGTCCATCGATCTTAAAGAGGCCAAAGTAGCAAATGACCAGGTACGGCGTCCAGGCCATAAACCACAGCGAAATGGTGGTTAGAGCCACCTTGGCCAGCTTTCCTTCGGCACTCTTGTCGCAATCCTCGGAGCTACGCAGAGATTTCACATTCATCTTCTTGGCCTGGTCGCGCATCGCTTTCTCATGAGCTGCCACGGCGGCGATGATGAACCAGTAGGAGTAGCAAATCAGAAACAGCGGAGTGTAGTACACAAACAGGGAATAGGTTATTAGGTAAGACCTTGGGTTCCACATCCGCGTCATATAGTCGATGCTGCAGGCAGTCAGATTGCCCTCGGGCACATAGCTGCTCCAGCCAATCAGAGGCATTATGGTCCAGAATACGGCCATCAGCCATATGAACAGAATCTTCATTATCGAAGTCTTGATGGTCATGGGCGTGCCATTGATGCCCTTCACGATCACATTGTACCGATCGAAGGCTATCATGCACATGGACCAGATGGACACGCACCCAAATAGCGATCCGCATCCCGCGTAGATGTCGCACCACAACGGTCCCAGCACCCAGGTCTCGTAATAGAAGTTGATGATCATCACCGGCGACTGGGAGGCCATCATGCAGAAGTCCGAAAAGGCCAGATTGAGAACGAGCAGGTTTGCCGGCGTGCGCAGCGACTTTGTCCCCCCGAAGATGTAGACCACCACTCCGTTGCCGCAGCACGAAATGATCAGGATGACCAGGGTGAACACGCCCAGGATCTTGCTCATCATCGGGTCCATGGGGGCAAAGCGGCTCCAGTAGGGGTTCACCAGGTGCGCCATGTCGGGCAGCACCTGCCGGCAATTCAAGATATGATAGTTAAGATACGCACTGTAATCCTTTTACCATTATCTGTTCAAGGCAAAAAAAGCTAATCCATTTCTCTACAATCGAAAAAATAATTCTATAATCTTTTATTCCAAAATCCCTCATTATATCCGTTACTCGTAGAGTAAAAGGGTATATTGTATTCGTGGAAAAGTATGTAACAGGTAGAAGGAAGCTTTTCCGATCCTATAAAGTATATATATTCTTGATCTGGACCACTAGCTTTGTCCGTACGTCCGTTTGAGAAGTATAAATGCAATTTTGTTGTGTTTAGTTATACCTATCGAAATGTAGAAGAAATTTTTCAAATCGGACCATTCGTTAAAAAGTTATACCCGATCAAAGTTTTATATCTCCATCTCTTTCGCACTCCCTTTAGCTGAGTGACGGGTATCAGATAGCCGGGACACCCGACTATAGCGTTCTCTCTAGTTTTGAGTACAAAAGCATCATTTATTTATAGAGAAATCACAAGAGTTTTAAAATCATTTATAAAGGTGTCTAAAAGTATGCAAGAATATTCTATTTACGCAAGCTCAATGGATCCATTACAAAAGATTACGTTTTTTTCTTATCACCAAATACTTTAAATCTTCTTTTGAATTTTAAAATCACATCAAATTTCTCCCCCTGTTTACTCACATTGTCCAGCACGGAACCATTGCCGCTCGACTGGGCCTGGAACCTGGGCCCAGAAAGGGCCAAGGCGAATGGCGTCTCCGGCAAGTGAGTGCGCTCCATGCTCAGCTACCCGCAACCCCTTTCGACCAAACGAATGCTCATCGAACTAGATCTGAGCCAAAGGGGCCGAATTTCCCGGCCTTTATAGCCGGGTTCCTAAGCCAATTAGCCGGCCATCAAAAGGTCGGGAAAAGCTAATAGACGGTGGACAGGTGCCAGATAACAGTCAGTTTTATTTTCCCCACCGATTCACTTGATTTTCATACGCTACATAATCTAGGGGCCAGTTGAAAAGACTTTAAATTTCCCTCTTAAAGCGCTGCCAGAAATTTCTGTCCGCATTTCTGGCACAATTTTCGCTGTGTTCCTTGGCTGCAGGGTGCAGCAGGCATCGAGGTCTTCGAGAAGGATGGGTCGGTCGACGAGGACATCAGACCGCCAGAGGATCTTATCTCCGTGGGCAGCAGGAACATGGCACTGTGTTTGCTCGTCTCTGGCAACTGGTTCAAGGTCCCCTCAGCGACATCCTGCACCTGCTGCCCCTTGTTGGCGTAGTAAAGATCATCATCCTCGGTGCTGGGCAGCTCGTACTTGACAATGTCCACCTTTTGGCTGAGGATGAGCTGCTTACAGCACTCCTTTATCTGGTAATAAGCAGAGCGGAAGCTCTTGAGCTTGTGGGTCTAAAGAAGATTGCGATTGGGCTGGGATATTAAAATAATAATAGTAGAAACTCACCGGTGACAGGCTGTCGATAAAGGCCGGCAGACCATTTTTGCCAAACGAACTAAGAAGCAGAACCTCACAATCGTTTCCACGGTTCTCGCTGCCCCAGAGCAAAAGCTCTTTGTAGACCGCTTCATCCATGGCCACAACGTAATCAAAGTACCGAAAATCGTTTACAGTGAACTGAAGATTTTGGAATTAAGATTTTATTAAATAAATTACATAATTAAAAACTCACCTGACGACAAAAGTGATCGGATCGCAGTCCGTGCTCGCGGAGAATTTGCAGGCATCGTTTGTGGGGTCTGCGTCCAGTGTTCCAGGTCCTCAGGCCGGCACTATCCACTTCCCAATAGAGGCTGGTCTTGACCATCAGATTCTGCATGATCACCTCGGCCATTGGCGAACTGCACGAGTTGCCTGCAGACGAGGGTTTTCCACTGATGAATTGCAATAAATCATTCAGAATCCTCGAATTCTTACCCATGCAAACAAACAGCAGCTTTTTGAACGTCATCCTTACGTTTTCCCACTTTCCACTATAATTTAAATAATTTTTTTCACCTTCTTTTCCTAGACTAATATGGTATTTGACTGAGTTTCACAAAAGCCACATCTACATGTCGGGGCCAAAATGACACAGCTTGCTGGGTGGTTGACTTATCGACTGGCCGGGCTGCTCCGTTTAACCCCAGGGAACCCACTTGAAGGTGCAGTAAATGACCGCTTCCTAAGATTATGATCCCCACTAATGCACTTTTTACTGCACTCTCCCCAACCCCCGCCCACCAATCGGATTGAAGTCCTTTCCTACCCGTTTCTGTACTTGTGTGCCACGCCCACAATTCCATTATTCTGCCAAAGGGGGCGTGGTGGCAAGATAGTGTCACGTGGCTGTCAGGTGCTGGCCACGTAGAGTCTTGTCGCGAGCTGCATTCGAAATTAGCCAACAAGTTCAGCGAACTTTCAGGTGGTAAGGGGAATTGGATGAAAACCGAGCCAATACCACCCACATATGTTAAATGGCTGGAGAAAATGCACTGAAGAGAAATAAACTTTAAGGTTTCAAATAGTATTAAGTCATTACATAAATTCATAGGTATTTAAGCCAAAGATGTAAATTATTGGACACTTGGTAGACTGAAAACCAATTTTTCAAGAGATTTTAAAATAAGTCCATTAAATAAATGTAAAATTCATTCTTTGTATTGATGACTCAAAACAAGGTCGAAATACAATTTTTTATTATGAAATTTTAAATATGTGCCTATTTTGATTTTACTATAAAATTTTTAAAATGCCTTCTACTTGTTTCTGTATATATTATTCATTGGATTTAAAAATTTATTCAATCACTAAAAAAAAGAGTGAACTTTTTGAAATCAAATATAAATTCTAGTAAACCTTTAGTTTTTAATATATCCTATTCTTGATTTTATTTAAAAATTTTTAAAACTAATTCAATGGATTTATGAGTCAAACCAAGCTCGAAATTCACTTTTTGATATTTTCCATCTTAATATAATTTTAAAATGACTTATTTGTTTAGATTTTAGGCCCATGACTTTTTGCCGTGCAATTATGATTGGTGCAATCCCTCTTTATGACGATGTCATGTCATGAAGGCCCTCAAAATCACCGCACAATGCAGCTGGAATTCGCTTTATTTCAGTCCCAATTAAACGAGTTCTGTCCGAACGAATCAATTTTAAACATTTCAGAGGGCACAACTATGCCACCGTTTTTTACTTTTTTGCCATTTCATTTCGATTTACCTTACCCCTTGTGAGGGAGTTGGCTTGTAACTTGGCCATTGGCAATATCCAATTGGAATTGCATTGAACGACTAAATTGAAAATGCAGCTGAAAAAGCATATTTCACTTATCACTTTTCACACAAAACACACAAGCAAAGGCCAAAACAAAGGGCACTGGCCAAAAGGGAAGGGGAGGGGCGGGAAAAGCGGGCCAAATGAAATTGTAAGCGCAAAAGTAAAACACAACAGCAACATGCAGCAGTTGCAGCAGGAAAAACAGCAGGAACAACAGCAACAAGTCAGTCAGTCACCGGGTGAGTGGGAAATAATATGTGCTTGCATGTAGGTAGTGGGTGGTGGGGGGTATGTGGGTGGTTGGGTGGTGAAAAGCGGGTTAGATGCCCGTACGGACGGAAGTGTGGCTCTGGCAGTGCATTGTTGTTTTAATTAAAAACAAACCTCCCTGGCTGCTGGCCCGACAAAAACAGAAGCAGGCAAAAAGTAAAGCCAAAGTGAGCAACCTGAGAGGACGCAACGAAGGCGGGCGAGAAAGTGTTGAATATTTAGAGCAAAGCTGGTAAAAAACCAAAACAAAAAACCAAACAGAAAAAAATGAAAAGAAAAGAAAATCCCAGAAAAATGCAGCACGAAAATCGCTCAGAGAAAACAGAAGGGAAATCCAACTATCTGCAGCTCATACATATGGAAGTGTTTCCGCTTATGTGTTTTGCTGCACTGGCTAATGGCAACCGAAATGCTGTGGCATTTCCCCAAATTAATGGATGAGTCCAGAGTTGCGGCTCTAATGGCAATTTAAATATGGTGGCCAAGTGGAAAGGAGGAAAAATAACCCCGAAAAACAGCTGCACAACAAATAAAGCTGGCTGGCAAATGCAATTTACAGCACAACAATCAGCGGTGAGCGCTGAACCCAGAAGAAACTAATAAAACCCACAACATTGTTGCCTGGCCAGGAACTGCATTAACTGACCGGCGAGTAGGTGCAACACCAGCAACAAAAGGAGCAACAAAAGGGGCAACAACGGGAGCAACAAATGCTGCAACAAGAGCCACAGAAACAGAAACAGCATCCTCATAGTTTTGGCCACAAAAGCACATACAATTAGACATGGAGCTCGCAGACAGGTGGAGGTGGCTGCAGGTGTGTTGAGTGGGCCAAAAGGGGTGGTAAGTGGGTGGGAAAAGTGCAGCTTTGCCCGCTGAGTTTGCGGCCATTTCCCGCTGATTGAGGTATACATATATGTATGTATTTCCGGGTTTGCTTTTTAAAATTAAATTTGCCCTGAGCATATGTGAATATATGTAAGCAGGACTCGCTCCTTGTTGCTGACCGGCGCCAGAGGTCCTTTTAGGTTGCAAAATAAACGCCACTACAACCACTTTATATGCGTTTTTGCTGTGCGTTCAGGTGTGAAAATTAAATTAAAATGCCCGTCGGAAAAAGGGGGCGTGGCATTGTGTTAGCTAATTCCATATGTCCATGTGGGCACGATAAATATTTATTGTGGCCGCAATCAAAAAAGCTGCTCTTAAATATTACGATTTCATTAGGCCAAAAGGTAATGGCTTTGAAAAACAAGCACGCAGATTAAGCTCTATCACTCAAAGATTACGTTTTGACTTCTGAAGATTGTATGCACTGAAAGAAAATTCCGTTTGTAAATAAAATAAGTTACCTTAAATACTAAAAGGTTTAAGAAGTTATTCAAGTAACTAATAAAATTACTAATACGACACGAATGAAACTATTTTATATTTTTTTCCGCATTAGAATAAATTATAACTAAATTAATGGCATGAAAATAACTCATTTTTATTATTCATTTATTTTTAAAAATATGTGCATTATATAGTTATTTTTAACGGCTTTATTATTACAAATATTTTTACAAAATCCTTTAAAAAACATTTAAACCAATTATTTTTATCAAATCGAAAACAGTTGTGTCGGAAATTTAATTAATATTATTGACTACATCGTGAAAAAACGTATTTTCAGCAAAATGCTTTACGGCACCAAAGAACTGAATACACATTTTTTGCCCATCGGGCATTATCTTATCTTCCGAACATTTTCAAACGGATAAATAACAATAATATTGTATTGCCTTCTTTTGGGCTCTCGGTTGTGGTTGCGAAATGTAAATGTCTGGGGCGAAACATTAACAAATGATGCAGGCAGGCAACGGAAACTGACCTCAGATAGGCGGATCGGAGGAAACCCAAACAAACCGGGGGCCTCATTAAAAAGCCAAAGGCAAATATGGTCGAGCGTCTTGGCAATTTCCTCAGCCTTAAATTCGACCTCATCAATAGAAACGGCGGCAGCCAGTTGAAAAGTCGTCTGGCCGAGATTTTTTGTGGCCGATAATGCGGCACGTAGCGGCAATTCAGCAAATGATGCAGGAGATGGCCAAAATGGAGCGGGAATGGGGCAGGGAGCACGTTTCGGGGCCAAGTCAATCGTCTGGAGCGGCATCTTCATCTTCTGGCCGGCTCGTAAGTCATTTACCATTTTCATTTTGAGGTATTTAATGAGCCAAAAACTTTTGGCCGCACATAAATTAAAAGTCGACTGGCAAGACCTGAGAAATGGAGGAGGCACAGGCATCCCGACGGAATTGGGATCTCCGAGGGATCTGGGGTCAGGGTCAGGTGTCCGCGTGTCCGCCTGTCCGCCTGACCAGCAATATGGCTCTATTAGCATGCCCATTAAAATTAGACAAATGGTTGCCATTGCCGTTTGCCGTTTCGCATATCCGCAACTTTTGCCCAGTCCGCAGATTTATGGCTATATGAGTGGGGGCTGTCGGTCGTTGGATGGATTTTGCAACTGGCCAGGCTTTGGGCCAGGCTTTTTGCCTCTGCCACTGCCCTTGCCGCAATCACATACGCCACTTGAGAGGAATGCGCCGCGGCCGTTGGTTATGATAAATGATTTTGTTGCCCATCAACCGAAATGCAGGCTTGTGCTCGCGGCAAAGTGTGTGTGAAGGTCGTTCAAAGTCATCTATAGGGAAATTGTAGAGAAAAGGTCATGGAAATTATAATGCTTGTAATTTGGATTAAGAAGTTTATAGTTAAATAAATACAAAAATAAATATTTTAAAAGTTGCTTTTAAGTTCTCCCAAGTTATTTTTTCAAAAAGCTGAAAAAACTTAATGTTTAAATTTAGAAGTTTGAAAATGTTAATAACGGCAATTTCATTTTTTTGGTTCGTTCGTTTTTGGATAAACTCTAAATTCCCATACGTTTTCAAGGTTTTATCTTTACCTTAGAAACGAAAAAGGGCCTTAGAGTAATAAAAGGAATCCGAAAAGGCAAAAAATTGACAAAAGTAAAGAGATTTGTTTAAAAAAAGATCGAATGGAAATACATGAAGGACCAAAACTATTTTGAAAGATAAACTGGATTTTTTTTATGGTTGGTCAAATTAAATATTTTTTATTAGATGTTTAAATGTGATAAAAAGAATCTACCCCTAAAAAAAACTTGGTAAAATCAACTGTTATAATTGCCAATCAGTCCCCAACCACAAAAAATAGTCAATTCTACTAAGTAAATAGTTACTTTCACAACAACAAAGACACACAATTAGCAAAGACACACCTGAAATCCAGGTTGGTCACATAAAATGTTTTTTTTTGTGGTTGGGGTCTTTTTTACAATTTTTTTTTTGTGATAAAAGAAATGCATAAAAAGAAAATGAAGTACGAAAATATAGTGTGCGGGTAAGAAAATCCACTGGAAATATTTGAAGGGCAAAAACTATTTTTAAAAACAAAAAACTCTTTTTCATTTTTACTACTCCTCATCTTTGAGGGATTTCTTTCTTTTAAATTTGACATACCACTTTAAGATGCCGACACTTTCTACAATTGAGCTGCCCGAATGGAATGAGATTTTCCGCCTTGATTTCCTTTGCTGGCGCAGGCTCTTTGTGTGCGTGTGCCTAAGCCGCTTCCACTTGGCATTTTCTTCTGTGCCAAACCCCAAACCCCAAGCCAAAATCCCCCACCAAGTCCCTGGCAAATTTAACCCTTCACTTCATTAAACGTACTTGCCGATACCCCAAGGGCACACAAATCACTTTGGCCGCAGATACAAAGGCTGGCTAGGATTGGATTGGGTGTGGCCATAGAAATTCGACATATAGCCAAACAAAAGCCTAATCGTGCAGCTGGCTTCGACCGCCCCCACCCACCTAGCCACGCCCACAAAGGCTGCGGAGGAGGAGGAAGCTACCGCCTTTTGGTTGTAATCCATCAACCTGCTTCGGTTTTGATTCGGGCCACTGTCACAACAAATACAGCAAACAACTGAGAGGGAGAAATTGGCATGGAGAGGGTAAAGGGGTTTATTTTTTTGAAGGTGGCAATGGAGATGGAGCTGTAGCTGTAGCTCTAGCTGGGGACTGTAGATGAAGATGGTAGACCTGCCACAATGAGCCCAAAACGTTGCCAGCAAATTGTTTTCCATTCTCTGTTTGCCGGTGCGTATTGTTCCTGCTTCCGTTCGGTGTTTTAGGTATTTAAGCATTTAGTCAGTCGACTGAGCCTCTTTCACTCCGGCCTATCGGTCCTTTCAGTTGTCATTCTTCGTCTACTTTTCCTCTCAAAATCTCCGGTCAGCCTTTGTGGATGAAATGAATTCAATGCCGGCGGGGGGAACATGTGACAAATTAAGCCCCCAGGCAGGTCTTCCAAAAATTGTTTCAGTTTTAGGCATTCTGGACTGTTGACAAACCAAAATGGGTAGGTTAGGCAATTAAAATTGCTTCGGATTACATTATATAATATTTAAATGCGAGAATAACAGGCTGAAAAATATGAGAAAAGAATTGCTGCTTGAATTGGTAATCAAATGTCGATCAGAGTGGATTTTTGATTTGTTATTTTAAGTACTTCTATAGTTTTTAAGTAATCGTATGACTATTTTTTCAGAAATTTGTATATAAAAATTAGTTTCTAAATAATATCAATACTAATATTAAAACATAGAAAAATTCTGTATTTTTATTTATAAATATATAATTTTATTTAAGTAATTTATAATTTATTTTGTAACAAACCAACTAATTTAGATTGGCTCTAATTCAATAATGTCAATCTAATAACTGCAAGCTGAATGGACAGCACTGATACGAAAGTCCTTGCTCAATGGAAACTGCTCAATTAATGTGGTTTCCATTGTGGCTAAAAGAGCAATTTTGCGAACATCTTTGACACCCTCACTCAATTTCGACCACATTTCTTGTTTCATCCTTGAGCTGTCAATCATTCCGATGATGTGATGCATTGGAGATTGCGTCCAACTTCCGATTTGGATTGCAGCTGCGGTGGGTGTTCTTGCTTCTTTTTTTTCGATTGTTCTTATTGTTGGCGCGTCAATTTCAATGCCGCACGCACATGACTTGGCCACAAACTTTGTTATTTGGCCATGACTGTCCGGAGAGCCGCAAAACCCTGGGCAGCAGCGCATCAGCAGCAGTTGGATAAAGTTTCCTGCACTTTTCGGAACTTGCAACTTTTCTCATTTGTGCGTGTGCATTGGTAAGTTGCAAACCCTTCCTTATACTTGCTGCTCCTCAGCCATCTCCCTTCGAAATAATGTCCAACTGTGGAGCCGTCGACCCTCTTGTGCCTGTAATAGGACGAGCACGAAACTAATCCGCAACATGACGACAAGAAAATTGAATTCTCGCAACTGTCAAATTGAATCTGCCTGCGCCTGACCCTTCCTTCTTCCGGCTGCCAATTGTGGAATCAAAACTTGAACATTTTTGGCTAAGAGGGAGTGGCCTTTGTTTAGGTGAAGCTGTACGTGATCTCTGAGTGACAAGACGTTAAAAATGTAGAATTAGGAACTTTCTAAATACTCTTTAAAGTTTGTTTTTGATGTTTTTATAAATATCAGAATTAGGTTTCAATGAATGACTTTTAATTTTAGAAATTCAGATATAATATATATATTATATCGAAATATTTTTAGTGATCTTTAACTTCATTCATTAAATACAAAAGTGCTTCTTGATCTCGATTTTTGTTTCTCTTGTTATTAATTGAGTTTAAATCGTATTTGTTACAATTTCTATTCCATTTCAAAGTCTGCCAGCCTAAATTTACTCGTTCAACAATTTAAAGGAAAGGCTCTCTCGAGTGCCCTCGCATATGAGTGATGTTGCTGTTATTGGCTCCGCTGACTTTTCACCCATTGTGAATTTCGTTTATTGACTTGCCTTGACACCATCGCCTCGGCTGGCTCGTGATAATGACAGACTTCATCGATTACGCGATTATCGCACTGTCACTTTAGAATTTTTCGCAAAATTTCCTCATTTCGGGGCGGAAAAGCTTTTAGCCCTCGCCCTCGCTTCCGCCCACTCCTCAATCTCAATCTCAAACGTATTCGCAACGCCCACTCTGCGTCATTCGGCGGATGAAATTGCTGCGCTTCAAGTGTAATATCACTTAAGCTCTTAAGCAGTCAACAAGAAGCAAAAAAAAAAAACCCAAAGCAGCCGCTTCAATTGCCACACTTTCAGCTGTTTGGCCTTGGCCAGCCCCCTTTGCCCTTTTCGCCCAGCGAAAAAAAAAAGAAAACACAACACTCCCGACTGTCTCATCCAGAACGAAAATAAAATGTCTCTAATGTGTTGAGCTGTTTAGCGCTAAAAGGATTTTGCAGTTTGAAATGCAGTCAGCGGCAGCGGCAGCAGCAGTGCAATAATTGAACAAAGACTTTCGCATTTGCATTGGCCGGCCGAAAAGCATAAAACGCCACTTGCGTCAGACAGGTGAAATAAAGTGCTATTTGCGCGGTAATGGCAAACGGCAAGTAAGCAATCAACAAAAACAGAGGCAGCGGCAAATTAGTCACCTCACCTGCACAGTCAATAGAAATGCGACGGAATGGAATGTCGGAAGTGCAGCGGAAATTTATGCAGCAACTGCAGGCAAACAATAAAATAACGAGTTGTCTGTGCAAGCAAATTGCATCAAAGGGGGCAAAGGGTATGAAATGCAAAAAACGAGAAAGAAAGGCTGCACGTGCCAAAGTCAAGGAGGCAAATGTCTCACGCTTGCCTGGCTCGTCTAACAAACGTGGCAACGACAACACTCAGTCGCAGACAACCGGGCTAACAAGGCGAACGGAGCACCCAGAACCCAGAAGCGAGGATCCGAGCCCAAAGGACAAACGGAGCCCAAGGAGCAACAGCAGCAGCAACTTCAGCCAGGCAGGCAAAATTTGGCGCTTGTTTGCATATTTGTGCTCCCGTTTGTTACCTTTGTTGGCCAAGGCAACAAAGCAACGGCTTAGAGGGTGGAGTTTCAGACATTTGAGACACTGAAAAAATCACATTAAGTTAAAAACCCTCAAAAAATTCACTACTAAGAACATGAATTTTAAAAAATATTTGTAGCGATTTAAAAAAAGAGTTTACTAATAAATATACAACTACGAAATATGGGATGACTAAATAAAACTAAACTAAACTAAATAAAACTTTTATTCCGAAGAGGACAAATCAAATTCACAAATAACCTTTTAAAGTACACCAAAATATGGTTTCAATTTTGACTTGATATGCGTGCACCTCAATTCGATATGCTCGAAATGTAAAGAACAGGCTAGTTTGATTTTCGAATATGTCTTTCTCCCCCCAACTCATGTAACTATCATGTGCTATCTCGGTCTATTTCGAATTGAGAGAGTTTGTACTTCTTGCTCCCACTCACTTAATTACAGTCGCCACATTGCTTCTTCCTCAATTTTTCGAAGTCAGAGAATCTCCGAAAAAATTTCTACCAAAAATTTACCATTCGTATATCAATTTTTTTTTTGTGTTCTTATAATTTTTATTTTCAATGCAAAAAAATCCTTTTTATTATCGAACTCTCTACATTTTATTTTCGCCAATTGAAGGGGCAACCGAAAAATAAAGTACATCTGATCAGATTTCGCGAATCAATTACCGCGCTGCTGCCCGCAATTGTTTGCATCTGCACCACGAAAAAGTATCCAATTTAATGGGCAAAAAGTTTTCGCTGCAAAATGTTGCGAATCCAATCGAATGTCCACCATGTTGGCCCTCATTAGGGAAATCTCATTCCCGGGCATGTTTAATTTAGGGCCCAAATCGAAATGCTGCGTGACTCAATTAAATTGCAATGTTATCGAAGGGGAAATGCCGGCATTATCCTTTCGCCCCTGCCATTCCTGCTTTCACTCGTGCCAATGCCACCGGCAATAACAATTTAGATAAACAATGAAGGCAGCATGTGGCGCGTGATATGCAAACGTGCGTAATTAACCTTTTGAAATAGATACCCAGGTAGGCCATTCCCCATCCCATATCCACCCTCTAAACTCCCCGACTGTTAAGTTTACCGCACACACATTTGTAGTTGGTACCCCTACCTATCCCTACATACATATATCCCCTGGCTAATCACCAAGTGCAACCGATGAGTCGGGCCTAAATACTGCACGTTCGAATTGAAATCGCCGCCGCGTCGCTGATGGCGCTAATCTAGATGCCGAGCCTACCGCCCTCCCTCCAGAAATAGACTCCCCGGAACAGTCAACAAATAGCATTAGGCATAATTATCAGTTTAATGCAAGTATCGAAGCCAGATGGCTTGGGTTTGGGTTTCTTGGCCAAATGTCTTCATTGTCGTGGCCATCAAAGGGACTTGCAAATGGCATTTGCGATGACATTTGAGTCCTCATTCCGCACTTCCACCACCACTATTACACATGTGTAAGCCTGAAGGATAACGCGCTGCGAGTGTGACTAATGTTGACTTGATGATGATTAAGTTGTTCGTCCCCAGACCCCCAGTGTGCGTGTTGATTGAGCAGGGCGGCTGATGTGGGCGTGTCTGCCGCAGAGGAACTATCTGCTATCTGGTGGAAAAAGAGAAGACAGCCATTTTGGCCAAAGTCCCAGAACCAGCACACGCGGCGAACGTGATTCAATTAGAAAGGAAAAATACCGCACCGAATAAAATGAAATATACTTAAACACTTTCTGCCAATAATCAGTCAGTGGACCCGCCGGGGATTGTCACGGCACCTTTTAATTATGTTGATAATTAGTTGGCGACGTGACGGCTTTGAAGCCAAATCTGCGGTGGCCTGTAATTGTTGGCCAGTGTCGCCAGTTCGGAGCATTGATCTTTTCACCAGAAACTCCTAAACTTACACAGCAAGAAAAATTAAGGTCACTTTCCGAAAAACAACCAATATCATGTGCAGAAAGTATTATACTTACTTCATTTCTGATAATTGTTTCAGGAAAAAAGGCTTTAGAATTTCTATATTGTAATTTCTCTTAGAATATATGTGCAAGTACAATTAATTGTTTAATAAGTAAAACACCAAGATAAATGATTACGAATAGTGGAATATTCAATCAGGACAAGTTTCATTCCTTAAATGGACTTACTAGTTGCCTTAAATACAAATCATTCAATTAGAATACATTAATACTAATCTTGATAACAAGTTGTAAAAAGGATTTTTAAAGGAATTTTCTCAGCCGCATTTCTGATTACAATAAATGAATTAAACTCTAAAATTGATTGGTGTTTAATGACAATTATTTGTTCATAATAAAATTATGAATACATCAAATTTCCATGGATATTGTTGTAATGTGTTACCCAAGCAATGTTTAAATATGAGGTAATATCTTTTCTTAAAATCCGGTGACAGCTAGATGACACCTGTTAAAGTAAGACGGGTAAGCAGGGTCAGGTGTAAACGAGAAAAATTGTCAAGTTACGGAACAAGGTTGCATTTCGGACATTCGTTACTGGGGCTAAGCCTCCACCTGAACTGCCAATCATGCAGGACTCCTGGCTCCTGGGCTGCTGGATCCTGGTCCTTGTGCAGACAGCTTCGATAACAAGATGTCCCGCAGCAAACAGAGGGACCAGTGCCAGGAGCAACACACCAGCTGATTCCGATTCCCGAGTTCAAACCGGAATGGAGTGACAAACACAAACTGTGGGATACATTTTGCCTGGCAACGTTCTCGTTCTCATTCCTGGCTGACAGCAGCAATTCGAGTTTGGCACTGGGATTGAACCTGATGCCCTCCCATTTTCATTGCCATCCCCATTCCCACTGCCATTCCTCTGGTAATGCTTAGATCCGAGTCCTTCAGCTGGCCCTGCAACTCCTGGCGCCGCATTTCGTCTGTCGCACGTGTCAATGCGTCTTTGAATGCTCAATTAAATTTTCGACTGATTCGGTTTGAGCCCGGCGGCCAGGGCCCAGATCCCACGAAATCGGATTGTAATTGGGATTTTTGCATTCACCTTTCGCCTTCTGACAGCCACTTTTTGGCCCGCCCATTGCTGTTGGGTTAAGTTTATGGCCAGCACCTCGTGAATTATTCACTTTAAGGCGAATAACCACACAGAGAAAAATGATTACCGTTGAAATGATCATTTGTTGTCACAAAGTTTTTAAATATTTTATAATATTTTGAATAATTTTTTTATTTACTTGTAACCATTACTTGAAAAGTATGCTGATCTAAAGTAAAATCTGTCATATTTCAATGGTAGTTTTATTAAAAAATGTTCGTTAAATAAAATGAAATTATTTATTCAAATATAAAATAACATTATTGGCTATTTTTAACTGAATTTCATTTCATAGCCAAGTAGAAATAAATAAAATGATATATTTGGGATTATTTTTAAAATAATTAAAGTGCGGATAAACTAAAATCCCATTTTCTAAAACTTATTCGTGTTGCGACATTTCTTGCTGTGTCTTTTTCTATTCCCGATGCTGTTGCAATTTGATTTCCAAACGGAAAACTCTCAGTTTATTGATATGTCGGCGTGGGGCAATGCATTTGTGCAAAAATATTGGCAGCCAATTGTATAAGTCATGTTTACAAAACACTTACAGGTCGCACCCAGTCTGGCTGAATGACTGACTGGCTGACTGCCTGAGTGACGAATGGAGTTAATGAAAGTTTATTGAGCACACGGCATTGATTGAGCCATCGAGGGAGGAATGGTGATGTGATGGAGTGGCTCGATGGGCGGCCACTTTGCCGAGCTTAATGAATTTTGCCAGTTGAGCGGAAACGGAAATACAGCGCCTACCATTCGCGATGTGTGTGGGTGTGTTTGTGTGTGTGTGTGGGAGTGACTGTGCAGCTAAACAAAACACTTTTGACTTAGCAATTGCTAATGAAACTCTTTTCATTGGCACTTTCTCCTTTTCCCGGCTATTAGACTTATCTGAACCGCCCATCGCCCCTTCAGAAAACACCGAACTTAATCATTTGACTTTTGTCTAAAGTTCTCTTTGAGCTTTTCTCCCTGCTATTTGTATTACATTTGTGATCTTAGCAACAAATTTACATGCAAATAACTTTTTCAACTTTGGCACTTGGCGGAGATATAGATATAGATACGGGATACGCACTCGCACACGTACGCGTGTCGTCTCAATTGCCACTTATCAGCTCATCGATGAGGTTGGCAAAAGTTTTATACTTTCTTTTTTTTGGGGGGCGAAACTTGAGCGGTTGTTATTCCATTTCTGTTTGAGTTTTGTTGGGTTTTATTGAAATGCTTGGATTCGTATCCGTCCGTGAAACAAATCGCACAGGCCTGGCATTAATCTGTGATTTTAATGCGCCGCCATTAATTCCGGCTAAGCCGAGTCCTTTAATAGCCGTAAAGTGTTGACGACCCCCGCCCAAAAGTGTCCTTCGCTTTGGCTGCTGGGCTGTGACAGAGGGAGAACAACCACTCAGCCGCACTCGAGTGGGAATTCCGGCGGTGTGGGCTTGGGTCTGAGGTGCCTATAATCATAAATTACGACCGAGACCACATGCGGTCGCCTTTCGCAGGCGTATACGCGATATTCCACTGACATTTGCCGGGGGCGAAAGGGATGGCAGTGGGTTGTACTCCTTTGATGCACTGCCCGGACTTAACGTGAATTATTTGCATTGCGGTCGGCTGACCACAGTGGCGGCCACGTGAATAGCGGCCTCTCCAGGTGCGGAGCCAGCCAAGCGTTGACCTCCGGCCCGCAGGCAGCACACCGTTTATAATTGAATCGCTCTCAACCAGATATACGCGCATCTGGGTAATTAAAATACGTACCGATGCCGGATTAAATTGTGCCCCCGATTGCACAATTTAAAATGCATGACATGCTCTTGAAAATGTTCACCAGAAAGAGAGGGCTAAGTTCACGGGCTCCCTGCGGCGGCGAATATGCAGTCATCCCATACTCTCAATCCCGATCTGCGGATTTTCCATTTCCCATTTTCACCCCGGCTTAAGCAATCACTTCGAATTTCCGCCCCTCGCCGCATGGAGCCATGTTTTTCCAGCTGCACACACACATGTGTGACTCACTTTCGCCCCGCCCCGCGCATTTGTATTTGGTAATTTTGATTTGTTTGCTGCATTTTATACTTTTTGCCCCCGCTCGAAAGGAAAATTGATTTCGCCAAATGATGCTGGCGGTGCTGATGTTTTTGTACCGCCGCCTCTGTTTGCCAACCAATTTCGCTCGGTCTCCTTTTTTGGCAAGTAAATATGCGTTTAAGCAAATATTTTAGCTTGTTGAGTGTATGGCTTTTTGTAATTTTCCCCGCTTTCGTTTTGTTTCGCTGCCTTGTGTTTTTTCTGCTGGCAAAATATTTGCTTTTAATTCCGGCTACTTGCAATCCGTCATTATAAGAACAGAAACAAAACAACGACCATTGGATGCGAAAGTTTGCATACTCTCAGAGTGGATAATCCACGTTCAAATTGCATAATTGCATTTGGAAAATTAATACCTGTCAGCAGAGTTTTCATTATTTAGAATGTAAAGTTAACGTGTTAGCCGAAAGCATGTTAAATAATGCAAATAAATCATTGATTAACCAAAGTTAATTGCTGACCTTTGGAAAAAGTGTTTATTGTGGCAGAAAAAAATGTATATGCTCATTGGCTGAAACTGAAGTCAAAACGGTTTGACTTTTCATTTTAAATAATTCAAAAGGTTGTGACCAGAAATCTGCGGATTTTGCGCGGCCGCATTAATTTGCCGTGACATGTTGACAATGGAATTTTCATTTAAATTTTCAATTTGCTTTTACCAATACAATTTTTGCATTAATAGTGAATGAGATGGCATTACAATGGCGCTGCTTACGCACGACATATGTGGCTGTCAGTCGGTTGGCGTGAGAAGCGGAAGTTGCAAACCGGAAATCCCATTGACAGCCGCCTCATGAATTAATGCGGCTTGTTTTGCTCCGTGTTTTGTGTGCTCTGTGCTCTGTTATTATTTAATTTACGTCTCGTTGAGATGTTTCCCTCCTTATCGGCCCGAATAGCAACAGTTCGTTAATAATTAATATTCAATAAAAAATCAATCGGCAGCTTAATTTTTATTTTCCTGATTAATGCATCGGAAACTGTTTGAATGTGCTTTTAAATTCCCCAGTGAATTAATTTGTCGATATTGTAGCGGACATAACACGGATTACGCGGCATATGAGCAGCTTCTTCAGTGGAAAGTTTTGCTGCGCTTTCATCTTTCCGTTTTTTTCCACCATTTACTGTTGACATTTCTCCGAATATAACTGTGTGTGTTTCGTGATTTTTCTGTCCTGTCTGCTGCCATTTTTCATGGCTTTTTTTGTTGTTGCTGAATTTTATTAAAATCTGCTCCCATTTGCCATAATTTGTATTATTTTTTTATACTCGCCCACATGCCGAATGACAAGCTCTCCCCTCCGGGGCCGCAGATGAGTTTGACAAGCAAATAAGATGGCGAGAATGCCGTTTGGGGGGTAGCGAAAATGAATGTACACTAAAGAGTCTGCCGTATACTCGCATCTATATATGGTAAATGTGGGGGTGGGGGCACAACTCCCTGGAGCACCATTTGTTGCAATCAAATGAAATGCCAGGCAGCCAGAGAATTGACAGGCACTAAACCCCCCTGCTTTCCCATGTTTTCCCATACTCCATATTCCATATTCCAATTCCAGCCATTTATGAAAAAGCATTTTTAATTTGCATCGGCCAATGGACTCGCTGCTGCTGCTGAGTCTGCTCTATTAAGCGGGTAATCCGTTTAAAGGTAAATGCATTTATTTGCACTTTGGGTGCATTTATTAAGCATCGAGTGTTTTGTTCAATGAATCACGGCAAATGCGCAATTCAATCACCGGAGTCCTTTATGCCTTGTCACTCATACGCAGCGTTGACGTTTGATTTTGCCTGCATGATTAATAAGCCAGCCCAAAAGGGCTGCAGAAGCCAATCAGTTGAGCAAGCGGCAAGCTGAAAGCCGAAGGCAATTATTTATTAATGCTAATGCATTTTGCATTAATCTCAAGATATGTCTCAAAAAATCAACTTGATGCATCGGGCTATGGAATGAAAATAAATTGCTGTAAATTAGTTCAAACGCATTTGATGCCTTCTAAGTTTTGCGCTAAGTTTGCTAAATACAGCTATAAGAGCAATCTTAGGACTGGTTCTTTATATTAAATTAAAATTAAATAACAAATATTTGTATTTTTTTAATATATGCTTAGGTTTGGTAACCTCTTTTAACAGAATATAGAAATTAAATCAAATAAAAACCTTAATAGATTTTATTGTAATGTAATTGCTTTACAGACTTTATCGTTTTCTGAGACTGAAATAATATTAGACATTAGAAAATATTAAGAGATGCATTTTGAATGACTAGTACTATTATTTTGACTTCGACTGTACCCACATGGGCCTGCGAGGGAAAACAGAGGGGGGTGGAGTGCTGGCAACATTAATAGTTATACAACAGCTGACATATTGATAAATGAGCGCATTTCCACAGTGCTGGAGCAACAGCAGCAGCAGCAGCAGCAGGAGAGCTGAACTATTCCAGTGGCAAATGGCTCAAGCCAAAGTTCCGAGGG
This sequence comes from Drosophila prostipennis, assembly GCA_037075205.1. NCBI lineage: Eukaryota > Metazoa > Arthropoda > Insecta > Diptera > Drosophilidae > Drosophila > Drosophila prostipennis. The sequence goes on along the minus strand of JBAMCJ010007677.1, from coordinate 255,714 downwards.
GTTTTCAAGGGGGTGTGATGGCGATGGGTTTTCGGCGAAAGCGAAAAATGGCTTCAGTGCCAGGCGTGAGAAATTCGCAACCTCGCCAAACACACACAAACGCACATGCGTCAGGGGTGCAGAACAAATGCTTGTAAATATTTCTGCAGCTGTGATTCCCTTTTCGCTGACTTTCCACCCAAGAAGAAGGAGGACAAGATGGAGGGGAGGGAACACAACAAACGCTTTTGCAATGAGTCAATTTTTTAACATTTATTTGACAGAAATTTTCATTTATTTTTGGCTTTGAGCGAAGTGAAAAAATTTAATTAAATTGAAATTAATTTGACAGGATATTGCAGGCGCCACCAGAACTATTAATAATGTTCCATGTGGAGCGGGCATCGGGAATGCGAGTGTGTGAGTGTGGGCGTGTGGCGGGTGTGCATGTGTGAGTGAGTGTCGGCGGAAGACAAATGTGAGCCAAATAAATTCTCGTGTTGCGCTTTTGAGTCGCTCGTCGCGTCAAAATTGCACACTGAAAGTGAAAAGCAGAACAGAAACAGAAACTGAAACAGACAAAATAGCGAAACGAATCATTGCCTCTGGCTCCCAGGGGAAATGTCCATAAATCATTGCATACATTTCCAAGCCCGAGCACAGAGTCTACACAATTTTCCAGCCAGCGGCACATAATTAATTAAATTTCACTTTCAAAAGCGCGCGCGCGCAGCCAGCCACAACAAATATCACTCATACGCACCGTGGCCGGCCTTGGTGGCGCCACCGCCGTTTGGCATTGACATACGCGCAAATAAATAGGCGCTATAAATTCAATTCTCATTCTCGCGGTCGCATTCCCCATTCCCCGATTCCCATTTCAAATCCGAATACGAATCCCAATTCCAATCCCAATCCCCTATTTGTTTGCTCATTGAGCAAACGTGCTCGAAATACATTCCAACCCATGCAAAACTTTTCGTCTAGGTGTGCTATAAATCGCGTGCCCCTTCAGTTTCGGTGCCGCTCGACTGCTGACAACTCTACAGCTGTAAGACTTCGAGTTGTGAGCGGTGGGCGTGGCATATCATTTTAAGGTCCTGGTCCGCCGTTTTCATCCAAAAAGGGCGAAGAAAGTGCCACGCAGGAAAACGTGCTAGAGTCAAATAAATAACAAAACATTGGCGGACAGCGAATGAATTTATGGGCCAGGCCGTAGGGTAGAAAAAGTGAAAAATTTTCAAGCAATTGGATTAGGAAAAGGCCAGTGGTAGATCGAGTGGCGAACTCAATTCCCGCTGCCTTTGGCCAGAAATGAGATTAATGATTTTTTAAATGTCTTGCCAGGCGGATCCGTTCGGGAATCCCAATGCGAATCCGAAACCAAGTCCGTATCTGAATCCACTCACCCGGACGCTCTGACTGACAACTGGCAGCGACAATGATGGAGAAGCGGCTCGTCGTTTGTCGTCTTCGTCGAGGGTCCCGTGTGCACATCATTGGGCATTAGGTATGCATGCCGTTGAGCCTGGCATTGCGAAAGATGTTGAGCAATGCGACCAGAGACAATGAATGCACGGAGAAAAATAAATGTTCGAAAGTCAATAGTTTCTGAAGACCCTGAAACTGTATAACTAATTGAAAATATCCAAATTGAAAATATCTTAAGACTATTTCGATATTTTCAAATATTGAGCAAAAAGGCGTTAGACATCTACAATCTGCAATTTGTATTCTGTGGTAACGTATTTTTTTAATTTTAACATCCATGATAATGGATAATTATCAAACATATATCATAAAACGTTGAATTGGTTAATGTTATGTTAGTACTAAAACTTTTTAAAAACATTAAAGATATGATGGTTCCAAGATATATATGGAAGTAACAAATATATCTAGAGTTATTTCAGCTAAAAGCAAACATATTCTTTAGTGTTTCAAACGTAGATGCTGGCATAGTCTATTAAAATTAACGACAATTTTGGGTCCGATTTTTCTCCGTGCTGGGGAAGGGCCAAGAAGGAGGGGAAAACGACAGGCGGGTTCGATAATGAAGTTAAAAATTCCATACATACAAATACAAACAGACAGACTGAGAAGGAGAGCGATAGGGAAAGAAAGAGAAGGGACGAGGGTGCCATACAGACAAGGATGCAGTTGTTGTTGCTGCTGCTTCTGTGGCATTTGCCTTTGGTATTTATGAGTACGTTGTCCTTGATATGCCTGCGGAATTACTAAATGTCCCTGACTTGACACTAACTCACACGCACAGCCAGTCAGGACACACACTTCCACACAACCATCCCCCCCACGCACACACACTTGCGCATCATCAGCCATTCAGTCATTCATTCAGTGCGAGAAGAGCTGTTGCTTAACTCTGTCAGCAATATGTTTGTTGCCACGCCCCAAATCCCTTGCCCCCACCGACACCTTCCTTTTTTGCGTACTTACTTATACATATATTTTTATCTTCTACGTGCAGCAATGGACCCAAGGCGAAATTTAAATAGAAATAGCATGTTGATGTTATTTGGAGTAGGTTCACATTTAATTTAATATGCCAGTCTCTTCCCTGGCTTCGCCACATGGGTGTGTATAAATATTTTAATTTATTTTTGCGAAAGCAAAGGCGACATCAAACTAACATCCTACATGTGCATACAAAAATAGTGGCAAGCTGAATAATTGTAGCTGCCATAAAAGTCAAATGCAATTTTTCAAACTTTTCTCATTTAACAGTGTAGTGCAGAATTTTTTGTTTTTGATTAGGAATATTATGAAACCTAAGTGCATCTTTAATAGCTGAAATAAAATCATTGAACGGATAAAGTCGTTAAAATTTTCTTAGAAAGCACATAACAATTTAATAGTAGAGTCGTTTTATTTACTTATATAAATACTTTTCTAAACCGTCAGTTATTCGATGGTTTTTTGCTTGGGTGCCTGCATTAAATTTAAATCCGAGTAATAAAAACTAAAAGAGAACTAAAGTTTAGTGAGCAATTCTGTGGTTGTAGACTTGCAGTTCAGCAATTCATGGAAAAAAAGTAAATCATATTAAATATTAAAAACTAAGATAATTATCTTTATCTATTAGTCATAAATTTCAAATATCAAAAGATATTATAAATATGGTTCCTAAGAGGTAAAATCTTTCTTCCTGGCAAAGATGTGCTCACATTTTCGTCCCATAAAGTGGCTAAGCTACTACAACTGCAGTCGAGTTCTGTTTGGCTTGGCACTCCTTGCCAGCTTTACCAGCTTTTTGCTAGGAGCAGATCAGGAACAAAGACAATCCCAATCCCGCAGGATGCGTTGCTGCAGTATAATGGTGTAGTTGCGCCAGCTTGTTTGCTCCTGTCACACACTTCGATTGCGTGAGCAAGCATAGGAACGCGAAATTCCAGCTAAATAAATAAGAGCACGCCTTGGGGGTGTATATATATAAATATATATATATGTAAGTATATCCCAGAATCGGGCTAGATAAAACCACGCCCACAGACCAAATAAGAAGCTCGAGTGGCAACAAGTGCAAGTGGGCTGATCGACCAAAAGCAGATAACAAGTCAAGTGGTCTGAGGAAGCTTGCAGGTGCCAAGAAGCTGCTTTAAGTATTTTCAAACAGAAAGAAAAATATTTTAGTTTAATTTAAAGAAAATGGTTTATTTTTGGGATAGGAAAATACAAAGGAGATTTCAATGGCCAAGTAAAATGTAACAAAAATAATTTTGTAAAACTTAAATACTTTTCGTAAACTTTAAATAGGTTTCTGTATTCTTAAATTTCCCATAATGTTCTTTGATTTTTTCTCTCTGTTTGGTGTGCGCTATATCGGTATGCCACCTGGAGAAACTCGTCTCCAGATTGTGCATGAAATCAAGCAGAATGAGAAACCAATTTGTGTGGAAAACACAAAGGCAGCAACAACAAGCACGGCGGGGAAATTAAATTGGCCAAAGGGTTTAAGTTTTGCCACAGCTTCCACTTCCACTTCTCGACGGCGCTTTGCCGCGCATTTTGAAGGTGAAGTCAGTGGAAAACATTGCTAAAAGCAAACTTTTTATAAGTCGCTGGCAAGTCGATGGCAATAAATTTCATTGGTAACTTTCTTCTTTCGTTTTCATTTCGGTCGAGAGAAGGAATTTTAATTCAATCCCAGACGAGCAAGAAAAGAGAGAGAAGAAAGGGTCAACAGCATAACTAAGAGTTAACCACAAAGAAGCACCTCAAAATTATTTAAACGGAAAAATAGTTTAAGCTCAACTGCAGAAGTTGAGTTGACCCGGCCAGCTGGCATTATGTGATCCGCTCTCAGTCTCCCCGGGAAAACACACATAAATGAAGCCCCAAAGCCAGTGGGGAAATCCAGTGTGGCTGGGTGTTTTGGCCGTTTGGCAGCTAGTGTGTGAGTATCTATGTGTGTTGGCCATGGCCACTAAACGTGGCCGACTGCGGCTGAGTGTGCGACGCAGTGGAAATGCACTCGAATAAACACAAAATTTATATGAACACATGCAAGACAGATTAGGGAGCCAAAGGCAAAGGGGAATGGTGTTACGAAATGGTACAAAAAATGGTAGGACCTTCTACCCCACTCCTTTTGTGTACTTTTTTGTGGCTGCAAACAAAAGCAAATTTTGCGTTTTATAAATTCCTTTGGTTCATGGCTTTAGCCTGCTTTATGGCATACTTCCATTTATGCAATACGAAAACAGGCATCCAAACAAACAAACAAGCGGGCACTAGGAGCAACATTTCTGTTCTGTTTTCCATCTAAGCAAAACATTTAGAATAGCATACTTTTGCGAGCTTTGTCAAAGTTCTCCTGCTGCTGCTGCTGCTGCTTTCGCTTTTTTCCCATCAGAGAAAACCGAAACTTTTTTGATTGGCCAAAAAGTACGGCGTCTGTTTTCGGTTTTCGGTTTTATGGAATTGCAACTTTACAGGATGCCCCCGGATGACAACAACAAGTGCTGCAAACTGAATCGAAAACACAGCCAGAAATTTCCTTCATTTCCATTTCTCATCATCATCATCATAATCATCGTCCTGGCACTCCGGCCGATTTTTGGTCGCATAAAACTCAATTGAGTCGTTAAATGTACAAAAATGTGATAAATAATCAAATTACATGCATTTGATGTCTGCCCAGATTTGGGGCTTTAACATTTTACGACGCCGCGTTGAGTTTTCGTTGGCCTTCATTTTTTCCGGCTCATGCATCATTTATGGGGCCAATCGCTGATTATTCGGCTCCGAGAGAGAGCTAATGCCTAGTGGATTTGCCATTTTTCAATTATAGCGCCAAAGTGGCCTTTGTCTGCTCTGCCGTGTGCCTGCGTGCGTACGTTTTAAATTTCCAATTAGATCCGAGAGCAAACTAATTTCATGCAAATTTGCTGGCGCAAAAAAAAAGGTGGGTTTTCCTTGCACGTTTGCGAAATTTTCTCTGTCGAAATTATGCGTTGAGTAGTTGGTTTTAGCCGGGCAAAAACGTACCCTATGTTTGTTTTTTCTGCGTTCTTTTTTTTTTTGCGTGAAAATTGCCGGCATCGAGAGCGAAGTTTTAGCACATGACTAGGATGGGTTTCTTTCGGAATTTCCCCACTCTTTTTTTGCTCGATTTTTTGCCAATACCCTGAGTGCTGTCATTTAAACAGATTAATGTGCTGCCATCAGTGGCATGTCATGTTGTGCGTCTCGTCTCGTTTCATTTCGTTACGTTTCGTCGATGCTATTATGCATTTGATTGGCATTTGTTTGTGCACAGCAATCAAGCCATTTTACCACCCACTCCCCTTCCTTTCCGAACCCCCTCTGGCCAAAACAAAGGCCTGTCAAAAGCGACATATGCCGGCAGTGCAATTAATGCTGTTCCAGCTGCCCGGTTTGGTCAACAGGCAACCTGGCAACACAGGTAGCCAAACGGGGCGGAGATGAAAATGTAGATCGTTTTAATTAGCCGTAAGTCGATAGCCGCAAAAAAGGGGCTCTTTGATGTGCGGGATGCCCTCCTACTTTCGCTGACAAAGTCCAGCCGCATCAGTGGCCGGGAGTACGTCAGCATCGCGATGAGCATTAAAAGCCCGCGGAATGGGTGGCAGTCACAATCTTGGCGACACTGTCAGTGCCATGTCAAGGGGCCATTTGATATGCCACTGACAGTTAGCACATTTGGCGCATTTTTTCCCCAAGCCCTCTTGCTTTTTTCCTTCTTTTTTTTTTTGGCTTTTTATACAGCCCTGACAGTGAACAAAGTGCCGATCCAACGCTGACAGCTTACAACATTTGAGTGTCTATTTTTGGGCGGCATTTAGTCAAAATCCGTTTGATCAAAGGTAAAAACACTTAAACACTCGGTGGCTGCACTGAGAGATAATGTGGATACAATGTAAAAGCACTAAAAAAAATATTTAAGAAATGTTTTTAAGTTATTTCTTGCTTTTTTATGCGATTTTTATTTAATTCTTAGTAAAAGCATTTATTTCTAAAAATATTAGTAGAAAATAAATTTTTGTTTAAATTAGGAAAATGTTGAGCTATTAAAATTCAAAATTAAAAAGAATTAAAGGAAGGTAATTTAAAATTCAAAAATTTTATAAGGGAGTTAGTTATCGGAACCATTGAATTTATAATGAAATGACGTATTATTTTGTTGAGTGTGCGGTGCGATCTCTATTTGCTCTTAGCCTAAACATACGCGTACAAACTTATCGACTAAGTACGGATGGATTTGTATATCCGCTAATGCCAATCAATCGCCGCAGCGTGAGTCGCAGCTTTCCTGTGTGCAGAAGCGATTCCGATTGCCATTGCAGCCTTTGTAGTTGAAGGGCTTGCAGATGCCCTTGTCGAAGTACCAACGAGTTACGGCCTTGGTCTTGTCCTTGCTGCTGCAGAAGTTCCCCTCATTCCGGCCCACGTAGCAGTTGACGTTGTCTGAAAAAAAGGCAGATTAAATTCAGATTAATCGCCGCCTGGAAATGCGCCACATCCACGTTTCGGTTGGACAACACACGACTGGCCTCATTAAGTGCAATTACGTTTGTTTGTTTATACGGGCCTCGCGACAGACGACAGAATATTTCATAATTCTCTGGCCACGTTGTAGTCATAAGCGGAAAAATAGAACAATTTCGCAGACGAAATTGACTTTCGCCGGCCAAAAGACAAAAAAAACGAACAGCATGTGTACTAAACTTGGCAGGTTCCGAAACATTTTATCCCAAATGCGAGTGCTGTAATTGCTATTCACCTTTGCAATAAATAATAATCAATAATGTGGAATATAATCAATATAATATGGAATTTAATTGTTATTAGTTGGCCGAAAAAGTGCACTTGTAAATACAAATTTTAGAAATGTAAGAAAATGTGCGTGTGTATAGTTGAATTTCATTTATCAGATAATCGAAATTGTGATTTATTATTCTTAATAAATGTCAATTCTAATCACAAATTTTTATTACCTTTTATTATCTTAATTTATATTTTTTAAATGAATTAAGTTATGTACTATATTATATTTTTTATCAGGGCTTAACATTAGAGTTCATTTAATTGTTGAATTCGATTTTTGAAATTGATAGCAAATTTTAATATTATTAGCAATTATTCTTTGATTTTTGGAATTACAAACCCGGCCTAAGTTTTAAATGTTCAAAAGGTACATTATTGTCCTAAATTTGTGAATTTATAGGAAACACTTAACACTGAAGTTAACAGTTTTATAAATTGAAGAACAAATTTTACCAGAGAAATATTGATTAAATTCAATTTAATAAATTGACAATTGGGAAAGTTAAAAATCCTCACCAAAGAGATTTTTAGTATTTACGCATTATCTTTCAAGTCTTTGGTTTTTCAAAATTCATAAATACTCTGTGAATCCATCAAATAGATTTTCGTTTCTTTAATCCAAAAAAAAAAACGAATCGTGGCATTCTTAGACACTTACTCAGCTCTTTGCATGACACCACTGCCCCATTGCCCGAGCTGCTGCCTCCAAAGGCCTCGATTTCCGCGGTCTGTGTCAATAGGATGATGGACAGGAGGCCGACGAGTGTCGCGCAAAGGAACGTCAGATTGATTTTCAATTTCATGTTTTTCGCACGGCCAACAATAGTCGAATGAGGAATGAAGCACCGCCGGCGGCACAGCAGCTGTTCGTTGTACTCGCACCAGATGCGAACGGAGAATGCCGGATCGGAGAGTCGGCAAATGGGCAACTGAAATCGGAAAAACTGAAACTGAGAGCAGAGGCTGTTCCAATTTTTCGGTTTTTGGTATTTTTAAGTAATCTGCGCTACTTTCGGGCTGAAAAACGTGCCGCCGACCAAGAACTCACCGGTTGTGGCGCATTTTCGTATTCAGTTTATATACGAAATGCCGGAAATTGTTGCTAACTCGAACGCGAACTATTCGCCCAGTTTCTCAGGCTCTTTCGAAAATTCGGAAAATCTTTCGAGCATTGCCAGATTGACAATCGTCTGGTGGTATGCTCAATACGCATATCCATTCATCCAACCAACCGTCCATCCGTCCATCTAGCAGCCTGTCCGTTCCGCCAATCGTCCCACGGACCGTGTCCATCAATGCTAAGTAGGAGAAGATATTTTTGGTCAACAAAATGTTTGGCGCTCCCAAAACGCCCGACGAACGAGCGAAATTGCACTTAGTTTTATCGCTGGGGCGTTTACTTTGCGCTCGTTTGCATAATTTCCAACTTATTGAATATTTTCCACATAATTAATTTTAATTATTTGTGTTTCTTTCAGGCATTTGAATTAATTTAGATAAGAGGACCAAGGGTCGGGGCCTCGAAACGGAGGGTAGAAGGCGAAAAGGGTCGCGCACTGCAGTCACAAGGGATGGCTCTTCCATTGTCTCTAATTACAATGGGCAGCATTTGTTTTGGGTTTTTTCAGTTCCCCCTTTTTTCTCTGCCATTCTTTGGTTTATTTCATTTTTGGTTTCTTGGCAAGTGGCTTTGGCATCGGCTCTCGACTTTTCCCGCTTTTCCCTTTTGGTATTTTGGTTGCCTCTATTGCTGCGGGTCGAGCGCAAAAATCAATCTTCATTTAAAATTCAATTTAATGCGCTGCGTGCATAAAAGAAGTTCCCCAGTGCCTTGGTCATCATCAAGCGTATTGGATTCGCCGGGAGAAAATTAGAAAACAATTGTGTATATTTTGGACGGGCTGATGAGTCATCAAAGAGAATTCGCAAAATGGTGTCGCCTGTCGCGAGTGCCTCACAATGGTATAATAGACAACAAGAAAAAAGAGGGAATTCCGGGGAAATTCGCGTTGACCAAAAACTGGAAATGAGTATTTTAATCAGCTGTAAATCACTAAAAATAACTATATTTTTGGGAATTAGAAAATCACCTAAACAGGAATTATCTTCTGAGAATTTGGAGATTTATAAAATACATTTTCTTGAGAAACAAACTTAAGAAAAATACGTATTACTTAAAAGAAAAATGTAATCCCTATTTGTTCAATTTATTACAAACCCCTTTTTTTGAGGACCCAGTGATGGGTAAATCATGAAAATTACAGCAGGCGGAAGACTGAAACTCCAAAGGGGATGTGCTGCAAACACAAATCGGAAGTCTTAACTAAAAACGGTATACGGTAGCAGGTATATACGGGGTCAGTCGAGTGGAAGAGCGGATGAGGACCCGCAGTCGCAGTCGCAGCGCACTCCAGCTTTCCAGCTGGGGCATCAGTGCGTATACGTGATGTATCAGCGCGAGTAAATCAATACTCAAATGTGCGGACTCCTAATCAATCGGGATCGGGATGTCAGAAAATCGGAACAAATTAAAAAAAAACAATGCGAGTATAAAGAGCGGTCCCAACGGCTTTATCCTCTTGGCCACGTTTCGGTTTTTTTTCGGCCAAAATTTCTGATTTTCCACTTGTTTTGACCAATTTGGCGATTTTGTGATTTGTCGTCTTTAATTTCCACACAATTTTTGGACGCACTCAAGCAAGAGATATTTAATGGCTGCACTTGAACGTGCCGAAGGACGAAACCAACCGAAAAAAATGGATAGAGTCGACTGAATGAGGCGAAGGGAAAGGGGAAGAAGAGATTTTGCCGTTTGAAATTGAGTGAAAAGCGCTGACGCTCCTCGTATATTGAGAATATTCTTTGCATAGATTTTACCTTTTGTTGATGCACCTGCCTTCCGTTCCTCCACTTCCTGCCAAATCGTTCAGTTCCACAGTCGCCCGCTTTGCGCTACTTTGGAATTATATTTTTCTCAATCCGCTTTCGTTCGCTTTGGCTCGAAGAAAAAAAAAACGATTTTCCACCTCGCTTTGGCCAACCTCAAATTGAGGAAATGAAACATTTCAATGATTTGCTTTCGGCTTTTCCTTTTGCGCCACCCTTCGTGCAACGATTCATAAACAAAAAGAAAGAGTTTTGTTTATTACCTTTAAGGCGCTTTGGACAACTTCTTGACCGCCACGCAAAAAGTTGAACCTTAATAAATTATTCAAATTACAACTTTGATCTGTGCTGGGGGGATTGCACGAGAATTGCACAAAAGTGCTGGGTGAAAAGTTACACTAAGCTGCAGTCAAAAGAGCAATAAAGTAATGAAGAAATGGAAAGTTAAAAAGAATTACTTGTAAATTGACAGTCAAAAAGAATTTTCACTTAAATAATTAAACAAATATTGTGTATTGAGTACTTTTAAATTAAAACATATTCTTTCAATTAAAGATCCTGAAATATCTGTTATAATTATTTGCTTTAAAACCAATTTATTTAGCAGTGCTATTGATTCCACTGGCATGAGTAGCAATTTCTTGCAGTGACACTGAACATTTTGCGAGGCATTTGCCGAACAATGGGGCAAGGACTATGACTATGTTCATCGTTTTTACTGGCTGCGTTCTGTTTTTTTAGTTAAAATTTCGCAATTTGCAATAAAAATTCCAGTTTTGCTTTTCGGAATTCAGTTGGAAGAGTAAGAGTGGAGCGTACGCCCCAGCTCAGCTTTAGATTCAGCTTCAGCAGAAGGCTTGTGGCCTTGCGGCTTTTCCGGCAAAAGGAAAAGCGATGCGAAAGGATACGCATCCTCCTCCTCCCCTCCTCTTCAAGGGCTGGGCTGAGCTATCAACCGGCAATTATTATGCGTCCTGAACTGCACGTGCCTCATACAATCTGGGTGTATGGGTGCTTGAGTGGGTTCGAGTGTGTGGCGGGGGTGTGAGTGCCAGTGTGTTGTTGCTGTTGTGGCTGCTGGGGCGTGCCGACAATAATTTAATATCAAAACATATTTCACTTGCATGCCGAAGAAGCTGAGGAATGCGCTCAAAAGCTTAACGGAGTCGAGCCAGCCGAGCAAGTCGAATGGAGGCGATGAAGCGTTCATCTTGTCCTTTTCTCCACCATCTCGCCCCGAATTCTGTCTCGCTTTTTCTCACTATCCCCCTCTCTCTCTCTCTTTGGCTCTCTTGTGTTCTGTGTGTCGCCTCCTGTGTGTATCGTAATTATTTTAAAGCCACCAAGGAGCCTTGACATTTCCCAAAAAATAATTCTGCCCCGGCCACAAAAATGCGTCTTCTTATGTGAAGTTATGGCACGACCTGCTGCAGCAGTTGTCCTTGCTAGCACTGAAAAAAACAAAGGATAACACGAAGAATCCTTATTCAAATTTCAACTTTTAATTTTGCAATTTTTTAATTTTTTGTATTAAAAGATACAGCTATTTTTTTAAAGACTAAATCATAATTATAAAGTAAACATTTATTTTTCTCACACTTTTTTTGTAATTTAATAAATAATAACGCTATTTTCATTTCCGATCAATTTATGGGACCATTTTTTAGCTTTAATGGATACCTACAATTTTTTATAAGTCTTCAAGTGAATTTTTTACTTGTTATGTGATTTAAGTTTTTTAGATTTCTTTTGTTAAGTGAAAAATAGTAAATATTTTGTTTATTTTTTATAAGTTTAAAATAAAGTTTGTATGTGTTGAATGGCTGACACTTTAAAAGTGTTTTGGTTTAGTTTAGTTTCTCAAGAGGTTCAGTGAAGATCTCAATGGGTTTTAAAGGTAATATGGTGGAAGCTAATTCTCAGAGTGTGGGGATGAGAGTATCCGCAAAGGAACGGGCATAAGGATAAGCAACGCCGTTGTTGATTTCGCTCATTTCCGACTCAAATGGATTTTGATTGTCTGAGTTGGTCTTGTTCTTGTTCTTGGTCTTGTCCTTGGTCTTGGTCTTGGACTTGACTGCCCCTGCCCGTGATGCCTTCTACGTGTCTGCCATTTGTCTGCGCTCATTTCGGCCAGCTCATCCCGGAGCTGCGGATTCGGACTCGGAGGCTTCGTGGCCAAATGACTTTCTTTTCTTGGCCATTGCCTCGTTTGGCTGTTGCTTCGGGCCCATTTAGTTTTATTGTAATGATTTCTATTACCACACGACCATTCCGTGTCCATAGTTTAGCTGCAGCTGCAGTTGCCAACAGCCAACTGGCAACTCCCATCAGCCAATGGCCAACTCCCTGCCGCCATTTCTTAGCTCCCAATGCACTGTTGGCCGTTTACGTGGCCATCGCGCTTAATGAGTAGTTATTTCCGCCTGTATTTCTTGATCAAGTCGTGCATGGCGCGGCTTTGGCGGCAGTTAAAGCTAATGCCGGGACACGTTCGCCATTCGCCATTAATTGCCGCCTATTCCATCCCGTTTCATTAACCTGCTGAACAGCGATACATAATTGAATTTATGTCATAATTTCCCAGTCGGCCACAAATTTTGTCAATGAATTTATGGCATAGTTTGGCCGTTTTTTGTGGTTCAGCTTTCACAAAGCTTTGAAATTTATGCTATTCATTTTGCAGCTGTCACAACAATAGATAGTAAAATAAGTTAAAAGTGTGGACATGGCTGAAAAAAGCGTAATTGTAAATGTTTTTCGCCTTCTTCTGTGAGCGCGCTGCTCTCTGTGCGAAATGAATGAAAAAGCATAATTAATTTTAATGCGCTTTTCCGCTGCTTGGTTTTTACTTGCTTATCATTACCATCAGCGGATGGATTTCATTATGCAGATGATGCAGTTTTAGCCAAGGACCGAGGACTATTTAAGCGATTGTCATTTGCGAAACAGAAACAGCAGCCGAAACAGAAACAGAAAATTTCTTTATTCAACTTCAAGCGTTTTGAGACCATTGACATGAAATCCGAAATTCGTTTTCGAGCAATTCCGATGTGTACTCGCGCTTTTCACCCGCTGATGATTATCAATTTGCGAAATTCGTTTTGGTGTGGAAAATTGTTTACCCGTTTGGCAAACGAAATGAGCCGGGGGGACGACACGCTTCCATTTTCCCCATCGCTTTGTGGCGGGTAAATTGAAAACGCAAACAAACAGGCAAACACACATGGAAATTGAAGTCGTTTGGCTAAGGAATCGCTGGCTTCCTGCCGCCTTGCCAGTGAGCAACTCGCGTCACGTTTTTGCCTGGCAGCCGGGATTAATGGTGGTGTAATTTATTGAAGTTTGCCAATAAAGAGGGGGCAGAATTCAAATTAAATTCGTATTCCCCTGGCAGTTCTTAATGGCAAGTGCATTTCCCCGAGATTTCCCCTAGATTTCCACAGATTTCCGCAAACATTTGTTGCTTGTCAGCGTGGTAATGGTACGAGTGGTAGGGGACTCGCCTCGCTCGCTTTCCATAAACTTGGCCAACTAGCGAGGGCTATAAAAGTTACACAAGTTTTTAAACGCAGAAAGACAGAGGGAATGGGAAAGGGACAGGGACAGGAGTAGTGCCGTTCGAAGCAACAGTGGAAAGTTATGCAAATTTAATGCAACCAAGTTGCGCGCTTGTTTGCCTGCAAGTGATTTATGTGGCCAGAACCATGACCGCGCCCATTCAGTGTGCATAATGCGCCACTTAATGTCGCGCGGCAACAAGCAATGAATGCGGCACAATTGCAACCGCAAAACAGAAGGACGACGAGTTGCGCATACGACCCGTGCGCGGCGGCGATCGGTATTAAATTATAATCGACAAATTGGTGGCCGGAAAATGCAAAAGTTGTCTCAATTTTCCCGCTGCAGCAGCAGAAGCAGCACCTGGCGCAAAACTTTCAATCGAATTTGGCGCTAAAGTGCCGTAAACGTATTTCTCCAAATTCCCATACAAATGTACAAAACTCATGCGCATGTCCTATTGGCGGTTTTCACAGGCGGTTTGTGTTGAAAGGAAAGGGGAAAGCTGCACCAAAAAAAATAATATATATATATCATTATCCTTTTACTCAAATAGTCTCATAAAGTTTCCAGGATTTGGTTGTTGCATTCTTTTTGAATATCACATTTCCTTGTACTTTTCACCGGATTGGGGGGATTTATGCACCAAAATTTCCCGACTTGAATCCAAGCTTGTATTTTTAATCTCATAGCATTTTAAAAACTCTTACTGCAATTCTAGAAATTACACTGCAATTCGTTTTATACAGGATATTTTCAACATATTATTTTGGAAATTATAAACATCTATTAGCGATTTCATAGACAGTTTCATTAAATATAAATATATAACATTTAAATTTTCAATTGATTTTATAACAACCTAAAGGTCCTCTTCATGTAAAATACAAAAATAAAAACAACTTTCGAAGTGTTATATAAATCTTAACATTTTTAAAAACAAATATAATATGAATTGCTTCATGAATAATAGTAATAAATATATAATAAATAAACAATAAATTAAGAAGTTAAATATTTCAATATTCCAAGCGAAAGTTCTTAGTTTTTCTCCCAGTGTTCACAGGCCGGAAGCATCTCTTCCTGCTGTTGTTAGATGTGAGATATGCAAATATCCAAAACTTGTTAATATTTGATGGGATAAAAGTTTGCCAAACTGCAATAAAAGCATACACACAACAGTGCCCGAACAACAATAGCACCGCCTCCCAGCCTCCCAGCCCCCTCAGCATTTTCCGGCTTTTCCCACCCCCCTCCTCCCTCGGGTGACCCCTGGAGTGTGAAATATTTGACTAGCTGCTCGAAATTGAGCTGCTTACGCTTGGCCGCTGCTGCCGAAGCGAGAGTTTTCCTTTTCCCCATCAATATTTGATGGTTTGCAGCTCCATAGCCTGACCGCAAGTTGATTGCCTTGCGGTTGCCAGGAATTAATTAAAACAACTTTAAGATGCGTTGTCGACCAGTCGACAGCAGGGATTCTCGTGTGGAATTCACTCAAGCTGCTGCTGCAGCTGCCTGTTAATATTGTTTACGCATAATTTGGTTATTAACGCAATGCCAACTCGGCTCTGTAGGCAGAAAATCAATTTACCCTGCAATCCATGACAGATGCATTGCTACCTTGTGATTTTCAGGACTCTGAATGGGAATGCGAATGTTGGATGCGGATGCGGATGCGGATGCAATTGCTGAATGTCTTTGTGCGAGGATAACAACAACAGCATTAACATAACACCTTCACACACTCACCCACTCACTCCTACACTCACTCACTCTTGCCGTATGAAAATGATGTTTTTCGCTTAAAAGGGAAAATTCTCATTTTACATGCGCTGCAATTTCTCGCTCACTTCAATTATGCAAATTGTGTGTATGTCGAAACCAATTCGCATTGCCTCCGCATGAGTCTCGCACTCGTACTCGTCCTGGTTCTCGTTCGGAAGAAGAAAAGCGCATCGGGGTTGTACATGCAATTAACATCATGGCGACAGCTCAACCGACAGATATCCTGATGGCAATAGTCGGGCAGCGAAGTCGGGAGCTTCAGAATGGCGGATGGTGGATGGTGGATGGCCCGTCCGAAAACTTGACGCTCGCCGGAGAGAAAGAACTCATTATAATTTTCTTCGTTTCAATTTTCCATTTTCCATTTTCCCCTTGCCATTTGCCATTCAATCCTGCGCTGCTCATGTGGATGTGGGATGTCCTTCCGCTGGCCAGCTTGCTTTTAATTTAATTTACATGAGCTGTGCTGTGCGCTACATCAAAATTATCAGAGGCAAAAACTTTTGCCCATCACATCCTTACGGCTTTATTAATTACTAATGTGAAAGTTTTCGGTGTCCCCTTTCAGCGCTCCATCATCGGGTAACAGCGTTATCCTTAGCCTCTAGTCCTGTGTCCTTGGTCCTTATCTATCCGTTGCCAAAAAGTTGAGGCAATTATGAGTTTATTTTTGGTAGCCCCAACGATTTCTTGGCCTGGATCCAAGGGCGGAAAATCGGAAAATCGGAAAATCCCACCGAGTGAGCCGAGAGAGTACAAGCCAATTTTGCAACTTGGCCAAGAAGTGTTAACTCAATCAATGTGTGCAAATATTGATGGCCAGACGAGACGTGGTGCGGCAAACTGCTGGGCAAATTAATTTAAGTTTAATTGGACTCAGGGCTTATTTGCTTAATATTCAAACCCCCAATCCTAATCAGGCCAAACTGTCTGACAGTCTTTGGTTTAATCAGCTCATTTTTAATTCCAGGAGTCAGGAGTCAGAAGTCAGGGGCCATGCAGTCCTCATCGTCTGTCTTGGACTGGTCAATTTGGCTGCCACTAAGTGGGTCAGACATGGCAGCCACTCAAGTGCATACAAAGTGCAGGGCCAACGGAAAGAGTAAAGTTTGCCAGGGGTTTCAGATGGGTGGGGCGGCCATAAAACCTAAACGTGGTCTACATTTTTCAGCTCCAATGGAGCGCACGTAAAACTAAACTCAAATGTTGCATTAAAAAGTTTACAGCGAAAAAGCAGAAAGCAATTCAATTTAATTAGAGTACATTTGGCTGGCACAAAACAGCCAAAAAAAGGGGAAACCTTTTCCTTATTTTTATGTGCCAATTTTATGGCGTCAGTTTTTCGCTTTCCGCCCCCTTCAAACGAAAAAAAAAAGAAGAAAATCCCAGACCATCTTATTCGCATAGCAGCATATGGCCCAGTCATGGCATATTTTGGATTCCGAAAAGCGAAAGAAAAGCGCATCAATGGAAAACTTGCGGCCAACAACAAGCTTCTTAAATGGAAATCAGGTTTGGGCCAGGCCAAATTTGATGGATCACCGAGGGCAGTCAATAACCTTCCCCATCCCATCCCCCAACCCCCGAGTTTCTTTATACTTTCGGCATTCCCCGAAAAGGACTTTTGCCTTGAGGGTAATATTTCATATTTCTAAACTGCCAGCTTACATTTCCTCTCTCCCATCGATCTGCTGATGGACTGGGCATGATTTTTGTTTTGCCAGCTCATTATTTGTATTTCAATTTGGTGCGTTGCCATTTCCCTTCAGCCCAGTCAGTCCGCCTCCTTTCACCTGATATGCCTTTTACTTTTCGGATTTTGTGGTTGGGCTGCCACTTTGAATAACAATTCTGGGAAAAAGTTTTCTGCGGTGGCTTTTATACTCGCATATAGTATGTATGTAGATGAAGACGCAATAAAAAAGTTACTTTATTCTACGTCTACGTGTGGCTGGCACTTTCCTCCTCGGGGGGAGGGAGTGCGGGTTAAAGTGCGCCCTGTTGCGGCTGGGAAAATGTAGATTTGCTCCTACTTTAGCCCCTGCCAATGGCCGTTGGCAGGGCCACGACCTACCGTTGGCTCCTAGATCCCAGTTCCCTGAGTCCCTGCGTCCCTGCTTCCTGCTCCTTTCTCTACGGCTTGCATGTTGGCTTGACATTGGCAGCCGGTCTCGTAAAAGCCACTCACAGGCACATCGGCCGGCGAATGCAAATACTAAGCTCCATAGACACACAATCATTTATCAGCATCGAGGTGCACTTGGCGAAAATTTTGTATTACATTACAACCGGAATTTATCCCGAATTTTGAAATCAAGAAATCACATCTATAGTATTACAAACAGATATAAAAATATCTACTTATTTAAAAACGCCTTATTTTCTTTTTAATAATATTAAAGGAAGTGGAAAAATTGTTCTTACATTACAGCCAGAATTTATCCCGAATTCCGAATCAAGAAATCACATATTTAGTATTACAAACAGACATAAGAATGTCTATCTATATTAAATGAAGTATTTTCAATATGAATAGGGAGATATTTAAGATTAGATTTAAATATTTCAAGCTGTTTTGTAAATTAATCCAAAAAAAAGGAATTTCGAATTGTAGTTTATTCAAAGTTCTTCAGTTTTAAATACGCATTTCTACGAACAAATATATGACTTATAGCTTGAGGCTTTTTATAAGCTAATCTAATTCCTTTAAATTTTCGAGACATTTTTCCCCGTAACATTACATTCAAGTTTTTCAAGTGCAATTGTCCCTCTTCCCAGAGTTCAAGCGCAAGACACTTTTCAGCAAATTGTTGGTTAGCAAAGTGACCAACAAGAGCTGCTTAAAGCTACTCTTTAAGAACCTTGCCGAGAAGTGTTTGGCTTCCGGACCAAAGGAGGAAGAAAACAAAACTGGAGGAAGAAAAAAAAGTGGTACGCCCAGGTGTAATATTTGCATTTAGCCAACAATTTGCCGTTGTCCTACAACTGGCAGGCTGTCTGCCACATTTTGGTTGGCCTGTCCAGAAAAAGCAGCCTGCCCGGTTAGCATCTTAAATTTTTATTGCAAGGAAAGCGGAATCTTTAGTAATTGCTCTCCAGGCGCTCATAAAAAATGTGTAGCCAGGTAAGCAGAAGAAGTTGCTACGAGTTGAGCACGCAAAATACCCCGGCAGAAACTATTACGGGCTCTTCTAATGCCAATGTCGGCATTATACTACACAGATACACAGATCCACAGATACATGGGCCGCAGATACTTGTGGGCCAGGATGTTTGTTTGCGGGCGGATGGCTGGTTGTCTGCTGGATGTGCGAGTGTGTTTGAAGAGGCCCTCGAGAGTTGGCTGCTCACTTGGTTGAGTTGGCCAATCTGTGCCTGCCAGTCCACCACTGCAGGTGTTTACTGTACAGGCGGGCCAATATGCAGGGCAAAAGTTGAACGCCTAATTGCCGACTTTCGATTAAGTGTGAGAAACGAAAACAACTCCTTGGGCCAGTTCATAACTCAGATGCCAACTGCTGGCAACAATTGCAAATTGACAAGCTTATTAATCGCTTAATCGGCCTGCAAAACTTGCTGTAAGTCTTTCGCATTAAAATGCGCTTTGTTTTCATTCCCCTACCAATTTTTTTTTTTTGGGTCTTCGGATTGAGTTGAGTTGGGGGCTGAAAGGCTGAAAAGTTTATTTCTGGCTGGCTGTTGGCGAAACTTTTTGATAATTGCGCTTGAATGGTCCGCCGGGCTGAAAGGGTTGCCGGCCCCTTGATTGAGCCGAAAGCGGCAAAAAACAACTGAAAACTTTCTGCCTCCAACTCCCCCTCCCCCTTCCGCAAGTTCGGTCGCCTGGCAACTGTGCGTATGATTAATATGTATACAAGAAATGCAGAGGACTCGGCTTTGCTTTGTTGTTTAGCTTTGGGCTTAGCTTTAATGAGCACTGAGCACTGGAGGAGCTCGGCAAAAAGGCGCTTAATGACTCGAACATATCAGGCTGTCTGTCTGTCTGTCGGACTGACTGGCTTATCTAGCCCGAAGGCCCCTCGTCCTTGAGCGCGATTTCCACCGCTATTCCTCCGCATTTCCACTGCTCAAATCTCAGGGCATTCGCTTTGCATTTGACAATCACATAAATAGGAATAAGAGCGACGCTAAATGGGACTTGAATTCGGATGCGGTCTGGTCACGCTGTCTTCTATTCCCATTCCCAATCCCAATCAACCCGGCCAGCTTGCATTCTGCATTTACCAAAACCAAAGCAATTTCCGCTTTTCCGCTTCTGTGTCGCATTGTTTTCTGTCCGCCGCACAGTGGTCGCTGCCATAGGCCAAAAATCAAAAAATTGATTTTGAGATATTTCAGCGAAAACCGGTTTTATGATCAGCTAATTGTCCAAGCTTTACGACACAATAGTTTTTTTTTGGAATTTCTAACGGGACTTTCCAACACTGGAGTGTAAAGTGGAAGAACGAGCTTACTTACTTGCAATTTGTCAACAGTGCAGTGCAACGGAGTGAATTTAAAAAATTATAATAAATTATAAAGCACGGTTTAACCCCATTTGTATATAATGGATATTGTTCATAACGGTATATACTTTGTTTATACATTTACATGAACTAATAACTTGTGCTGTGTTTTGCGTAAATACGTGGTAAAGTGTGCGTCCTATTTAGTTCGTAAATTTTGTGGATTACAATGTTTTAGGTAAAGTTTTAAGTGCTTTCCCCCGCTTACCCCCCAATGATGTTTATATCCTGTTATTTATTAATATTTCAAGAATTGAAAAATGTTTTCATCAGCTGCCGAAAGGTGCCGATGCACTTGTGCCATTAAAAAATGCAACCTAACCTCATTTATTTTAGCAGGTCCATCTAGGAAGCTTTTTTTTGTTCTGTGTGTGTTGTTGTTGTAGCTTGTTTTTGCTGTTTCTCTTGTTGCTTTTTGTTTTGTGATTTTTGATTGGAAAGCTTTCCAAAGGACCCACTGAATCAAAAATTAAGGATATTATATAATTCGACTGCAAATACAGACTTATTTAACAGACTGCTTTTAAGTTCCGATCCATTTATTAGTGGACAAAGAAAAGTAAATTATAAGGAAAAGTCAACTCTACTAGAGTCAACACTTTTGTTACTGGATGAAACCATTTAAATATTACATAATTTGTTATTATTGTTCGTTTTGCTTGTTATAACTTTTTTGGGAAGGTGGGCGTGGGAGGTGGGAGTAAGTAAGCACTCCCACACTTTTATATATCAGTTCTAGGTTTGTAAATAGCTTAAATTAAAAAGTTCAGCCTATTATGATTACAAGGAATTAATTTATGACTGCTCTTTCATGTGAATGCAACCACTGAGAAAATCGTTCCTATGGAAGCTATAGGATATAGTGGTACGATCTGGCCAATTTTTGCAACATATATTTATAATATTTATCTAGATTTTTGGTAAAAGTTTCATAGCGATAGCACATCTAGAAGTATTTATGGCCGCGGCTCCATACAAGCCCGACCACTGTGCGCCGGACGACAAAGTTTCGGTTGTGTAGGTGTGGCCAGAGTCGTTACTGATTCAGCCTTCGCCTAAACTCCTGCTTCTTATGGCCAACAAAGGCCACTAAACCGATAACAAACTCAAGATGTTTTTTTTATTATTTTCCTCTTCGTCGGAAGGTATTAGGAATTTATAAGGCATTCGTTTGGGGGGATTTTTTGGTGAGATTATGGCGCTTCAGCTCGATTCAATTAGAGTACTTAGCGCAGTCAGCTGTGGGGTTTCATTGCTCTGAGTTATGTAAATCCTTTCGCCGTCCCCCTTTCTAATCAAAAGGCAATCAAAACTTGGTTCGATGGCCATTTCCATTTCCAATTCCAAGTTTTAAGTCCCTAAGCGAATTTATTAAATTTATTTTGATGTTTTTTTTTAAATTCTCCATACCACCATTGTGGGGTAACGAAAACAATCAAATATATGCAAGTTATTCCCTTTGCCGGTAACTTTGAAGTTGCTGCCAGTGTCCGCTGCTCACCTAAAATAATTTCACTGGAAACTTTACCCACACAGTTTGTTATGCATTCTACGGTTTTTCCTTTTTACCCCCGTATCCTAGTCCAGTTTTGCCAGCGGGGAACAGGACATCAGCTGGCAGAGGATTTAGGTTGTTTCCTGCCGGTAGTGTTGCTGTGGAGAATGTCTAGGTGTCGCTGGGATTTTAATATTGTTGCCACAACAACGTCCGCTTTCAAATATATTTTTGTAAGCGTTTTTCCTATTCCGTATTCCTCTTTGAATTTAGAAGGATTTGAAGTAGAATTTATCAATATTTTGAAAGGCGACCAAAATGTCGTCTTGAATTTTATATTAATTTAACTGAGCTAAAGTTTGTTCAATAAAAACTAAGTACTTTAAAGTTAAAGTGTTATTTTAAGTACATATCCTCCATTTTTAGAACGCTGAACTTTATTTAAGCTTTGAAATACCCAGCTCTTCATTTATATAAACCTGACCCATGGATATTACCATTTACCACCCCAAGCCAGTTAGGGAAACAATTTAAATAAACTCGCTGTCAGAACATTTGCGCTAATCAACTCGATAAAGGGGTCAGAATGTTTTGCGCTTTCGATTAGGGAAAACTCGTGCGTGAATAAGCCATAATATGCTAATGGGGCAGCAGAGGTGTTCTAAACACATTTGGCCACCCACATTAAACTGCACACACGAACACTAATCCACACATTCGAAACCGGATGTGTGAACAAATATTTTCCGGTCCACAAAATTATTGTGCAAATATGGAAACTATAAAAGGGAAACAGAGATGTATACCATCCTTTTACAGGGGCGGGCAAATCCCAACTGACCGAAGAGTAAGCGATTCCATTTATTACTTTTTACTTTTATATCTTAAAAGTTTGATTGCAAGGTGTGATTCTTGATTTCACCTTTATGACAGTTATAACAGTTTCCCAGAAAAAATATATTTAAATAAATAGAAAATAACCCAAGCGATATCTAAATCTGATTATTAATTTGTATATGAAGAAAAGGAATATGAAGTAAGAACACCTTAAATTATAAAGATCACGAAGGGATATGTCGTGGGTTAAAACCAATTTATCTAGACAACCACAACAACCAAATCTGTGAGTGAGTAGCATGCCTCATTTAGCCCAGAACCCCGGCTTAAGTGTGATTAATGTTAACCAGGCTGTAAGGATTGATACCTGGCACGCCCACAGGAAAACTGATTTCCCATTTAGTTTGCATCTCGGTGGCATCGGGGGAGACCCCTTAATAGTTTTGTTAACCGCCTCAGACCGAAGCAATCAAAAGTCTCAAGTCCTATTTTGGCCCGAAAAAGGGTTTCAATTTGATTTAATGACGCTGCCGGGACAAATTCAACGCCACGCATTCGCGACTTCTTCCTCTTGGACACAAAAGTCAATTCCATCAAGTTCCGGCTGCTGCATTGAATATCAAATAGTTTGCCCCAGCTACGGTACACTCGAAAAAGTTTTGTGACTAGCTTTTGGGTAATTATTAAGAATACATTGTTATATTGAATATATATATATATATTGAATATTTAAAAATAAAAATTTTGGAAACAAGTATTTGGAAGAAAATTTCTTTGCATTTCTTATCACAAAAATATATGTTATAAAAAAAAATATATTTTCAATAATTTTTATTATCAAAAATAAATCTAAATACTTTTTTAACTAAGTGATCTTTATTTTTTGGGGATACAAATAGTTGTGGATTTAACTAAGTTTTCTGCGTAGCTTTTCCTATAATTTTATCCAAAGTAAATGGTGGTTTTTCGAGTGCACTAAGACCAGATACTGGATCAGAACCCGAATCAAAGGCTGCCGCAGCCCACTTAAACTTGTGAGGTGAACGACTGGCGATGACGACGACGACGGATGTTGCGTTACAGTGGAGCGCCGGTGGCGAGGTTTTCATGTCAGCGCAAATTTCCGTTCCACTGGCAGGTGTACAAGTTGTGTAGGTGTGTATCTGAGAGTCGGTATATCGGTGTACATGTATATCTGTGTGCCGAATGCTTTGTCCTGCAGGTGCTAGACAGTCCTTCCTGGCTTCATGCATAATAATGAGCCTCTCGGCCGCTTCTCAATACCCACTCAACCCGACCCAGACTTTTGGATCCCAGGATCCCAGGAAGCCCGTATTCCTATTCCTCCCACACTTCCTCACCAAAATCGACTGTTGCTCGCCGTGGGGCGAATGGAGAAATGTTTGATTTTTGCCCGACAAAGCCATTGAATGGCTCTCGGTGTGTATTTTAGTTTTGGATTTATTGTGCGATATTGCTTGTTGAACATACTGAACGCAGAGACAAGAAGCCTCAAATATTGGCCATGGCAACTGTGGGCGTTGTTCGTGTTTGCGGCTCCACTTTTTGACATTTTCTTGAGTATTTGCTTGCGTTGCATTATTTTGTTTGTGCTTGGACAGTTGAATTTTCGCATTTATTTGCTGCCGTTTCAGTTTCAGGGGCTTCTTGCAAACACAATTTATCAACATAAATGTCACAAATTTCATTCTGCTGCTATCAATTTCAATTTGTGTGGCTCTCTGTGCTGTTGGCCAGGCAATCAGAAACATGCAAATCGAATTGCATAATGCATTGCCAATTTTTGGAGCCTCTGGTATCCCCTTCCTTAAGGTTATGAAATAATAATCGAGTTTTGGCCGAATTGAAGATATTCAATTGAATGCCACAACCTTTGGCCCTGAATACGCAATTAGGAACTCAATGAATGCCTAAATACTTGACTTTCGATTGGGATCCTCACACGGTTGGGCTTTGGACTTTGGCCCAGGCAAATTGCCCCGACAATTGGAATTAATGAACACTTTAATCAAATTTTCCACGCAAAAGCACGTTCATTAATTTTGTACGCAATTATTACTTGGAAACGCCTTGGTCCGCCCCGCTCCGTCGCACTCTGAAGCTGAATTAAGTCCACAAACAAAATACGCACAATCAAGCGAATATAGCGCAAATTACTTTTCATTACAAGTGTACAAGCGCCGGCTGACCAGCATGCCAAGTGCCAAGTGCCAAGTGCCAGGAGGTCCAGCCCCCAAATCCGAGGGTCCAAATTCCTACTCCCACCACAGTTTCCCAGATCCCCAGTTCCAAGTGCCAAATGCCGCCGCAGCATCCGGATCTGGCTGAGTTGGCCGGGCATTTAAGGACAACTTCATCATCATTAGCACTACAATGGCATGGCGAAAAAGAGAGAATAACATGACGGGCATATAATGCTGATTATGGCATATAAATACGGACATGCACACACAGGTGCACAGAGAAAAATATATATATACCTAAATACCTAATAGAAATAAGAATTAAAGGATCTACAGCTAAACAAACCACTTGGGTTCTGGTTAAAAAAGGATTATGATAAATTCGGACGTTACAAAAATCTCTTTGATATGAAATATGTATTCCAGAATTCCCCAATTTACCTATAATATTTATTCGTACTCCTTTTTCCCCCAGTGTACATATACAATATGTTGGCATTAGCGGTCCTCGCTGGCTTCTTCCTGCTGTGCGGTAAAATCATATTGAGTGTAGATTAAATGGCGGCACGTCGACCTCTCCTCGAAGAGCCAAGAGGAGGCATAAAAATCCATTAGAAGCGGAAATCTGCAGTGCGAGCGAGTGGGAATTGGGTCGCAGGAGAAGCCACAGTGGCACTACAACTGCCACTGGCACCACTCCACCACTCGGGTGGGTCGACGTGGTTTAGTAATTATCACAGTTGCAAATGCTTCGATAGCGCCCTATAACTATGTCATGGGTGTGGGAGGAGTCTGGACGAAGGGGCCGAACATACATACATGGGTGTATTTATCTGAGAGCACTTAACAAAACGTTCACGTTTAATTTAGCCTTGACTCCAATACGCCTGCTACACCACCACCCACCCACCATCCACCCCCCGCGATGTTAACGCCCTTGTATGTATTTAACCCAATTTTTGTTAATTTCCCCAGAAACACAGTGTGAAGATTGTGGGCGAAACGTTATCGTCCAAGGATTGGAAAGACTCTGAGTTCTCTAATTAGAATCAGAAGGGCTTTGATATTCGCCATTGCTTGGCTGAAATCTGTGTGTATGATTCGATTATCACTATACGGTAGTCCACGTAGTGACGAATATAGCCACAAAATAGAAAATCTACGATATTCCGGCACTTGATACACCTACCGAAAGATATAATTATTCTCTCTAAATTTTGATACAAAGACTTTTTAGAAGTCGAATGGGTCCGAAAAAATTAAGGAGAAAGTAAACAAATGGAAAAGAGATACTTACATTCTCAACATCATAAAAACAATTTTTTTTGTTTAATTTTTCTTGTATTTATGTAGTCAAATGTATAGTAGTTGTCCGTCACAATACTTTTTTATGTTGAAGGTGCGATCGTCACTAGTTTTTGACCTCGTCCAGAGGTCTTTTTGTTTTGATACATTTCATTCGGGAAAGTTCACAACTAGTTTTTAGCCAGCAAATAAAGCCTTTTAAATTTCTATAACATTTTTAAAATCTCTTTATTCACATTTTATTGCCATTTTAATTTTAAATATGCGCCATTTTAATTACTTAACCTGCTGTCGTGCTCTAAGCGTGTTCAGCCCGACTTTTGAAATTCTTTAATTAGAATGGAACTGCCATCGCCCTGCAGAATGCAAATATGTAACTTCAAGTGCTCGAAACGGTTTCTTTAACATTTTTGTGCCCTCTACATTCTATTCAGAAGTGTGTGTCTGCGACTGACATTTATTTCTTGGGCAAACAGACAGGAAGGCAACTTCAGCTATCAAAAGCATAAGCCCCTGAATGCGGCTCGAGAGATAAAACGCACATGTGCATCATCTCCGAAGTCTGAAGCCCTGACGCAGAGGCGAAACTTTTGCCCAAGAACTATGACTTGGCCTCGAGGACTAGCGGAGATGTCGATGAGGTGGGATGGCATAAGAAGGGCTGGGCGGAAAGTGGAAAGTTTTTCCGAGCCGAGCCAAGCCAAACAGCTAGCTGGGTGGGAAATTTCGCGCTAGCGACAAATAACTTTGCAAATTTTTATGAGCTTGCAATGGGGCTTGTCAATTATGTTCCCTGCGCTGTCCCAGATGTCACAGATTCCCGAAGAGAAATGCAGAAAATGTCAGTCGTTTCTTATTTTTCATGACTTGGCACAAAGTTTGCCTGGGCGCCAAAATCAAGAGTCACCTTTGCAGAATGCCTGCTGCACAAGAAAAAAAAATTAGAGAAAAGAGGGCGGCTTGTTGAATATTTAACTGCTTGGCGAATTAATGACAAGCACGTGGGGGCGTGGCACCAGCCCACCAGCCACGCCCTAATGGGGGCAATGGGGGCAAAGGGGCCTGCATTGACCTGAATGCTAATGGATATCGCTGCCTGAGTGGGATTTGGACTGCCTGCGAGTGGGGATTACGCTAATGGAGCGCACGCCATGGCCCACAAAATGATATGTTGCGCATACGCCGCGTGCGCCGTCAAGGCAATAACTCAAAATCTTAGACTCGTAAGCCAATTTTCGTTGATTTAGTTTATCTGCAGTGCTTCGGCATCATCATCAATACAAATGCCTTTGCGTCACTGATTCCCTACTGATTTGACTACTCGCCCAACTTTGATTTCATTTGTTGTCGGCTTGGCTTGGCTTCCAGCTTCCAGAAATCGTCTTCGAGTGAGTCCCGATCGAGTTTATTTGCCCATCCTGGGGGGCTGGCGGACAATTTGATTTATTGGCACAAATTGCGTTACATTACGTTATCGCTTTGAGTGCGACTGTGCGTGTTTGTACGAGGGGTTTTGACTTGGGGTTGGGTTTGGCTTTGGCTTTGGGGTTTTCAAAGCGAAAAGCTGCTTAAGCCGATAGCTCTCGTACCTTAAGGCTAACGATTCACTTTCACTTTGACAGTGCACTTTTCAATTACTTGATGCCCGAATATTCCAGCACGTTCCTTTTCGGCTGCAATGCGAGCCATTTGACAAATCTAAATGCCCCTTTTACGCAATGGAATTTAATGGATTCGCCCAATACCATTTGTGTTCACTGGCAAAGCCACCTAACACTCTGAGAAAATTTTATAAATTTAACATATAAATTTATTAACATTATTTATTAGAATAATGATTAACTGTCTTATTTCTAGATATTTATTTTTTTTAGTTTTTTTAACCTAATCTCTAATTTTAAAATAATTATTTTAGCCAATAAAAACCCATACCTCCAAGCTTTTGTTTATACATTTTAAACGTAATTAAATTAAATTAATTAGTAATATTTCTTAAGAAATAGTTTTTAAAGACGTATTCGGATTTTTCTGTTAATAACTTCAACAAAGTAAAGCAAATGGAAAAACGAAAAATAATCCAAGTGTACTGCGACCTTTGCCTTGATTTAAAAGCAAGTATTTATAAACGGCAATAAATAATGGCGAAAAGGTTGAAATAATTGTTGGGATATGTAAAACAGATTTCGGTATCGTCCATCATGGGAGTCCATTCCACCAAGGGAGATGCTATCGGAGGTCCGGCTGGATTTAGTCCCGAAGTGGACCCACCTCGTCCCCTCGGCCTTTGGACAATCTGATATCTGAAATTGCGACAGGTGTCAGATTGTGCAGATGCGCTTGAGTTGGGTTGGCTCTGCTTTTTTTTCGAACGCAATCGTGCGGATTTCGGTGGGATTTAATTGAAATTCAAACTCGCATTCCGAATCCGATGCCCGATTCGAGTGTCGCTAATTAAGTTGTCTATGCAATAATTCGCATGTTTTCAATGCAATCCAATTGGATTTAATTAAATATGCAATTTAAATCAAATAAGAGCAGATTTCTGCAGGCGCTTTTGGATTGGAAATATTTGCCTCCGGCGCAGCAGGTGCAACAATGCCAGCTACTAAATGGGGCAGAAATACTTTGGCGCGTTCTGGCATAAAGTGAATTTGTAAGCAATTTGGAGCACTTAAACTCTCGAGAGAGAAGGCAAAACTGGCTTTTTGTGGCCCACCATGCACGAGAAATAAAATTCCTAATTTTCAAATTTTATTTATTTAAATAAATTTAATGAGAACTTGTCATAATTTATATAAATTTCACTTTTAAATATAAAACTCTATCCTTGATTTTTAAATAAGATTAAAGATTAATAAGTATTTCGAGCATCAATTCTCCACTATTAAAGAAGTATAATAAAATCTCATATAAAAACATAGAATTTATAACAATTACTTTTCTAATAAAAATTTTAAAATGTAGTCTTCATTTTTCTCTGTGTAAAGCCGAGTCTTCTTAGACCGGCAAATGGCCAAAAGTTTTGCCTCCCGCACACACTTTTACGTAATGGCCTGTTCCCTGGGCTGTGGCTGGCAGTTATTTCGGTAGAGTTCCATTGAGCTGGAAGGTCCCCTTGCCCCCATTAATTAAATGCGGCTTGCCGCCTGCAGCTGCAGCTTTTGTGGCTTTCAGCGCAGCCATAATGAAGGCCAATAAACAGCAAATTCTGTTGCTCCGCACACAGCTCATAAAAGTCCATTTGAAGTCGCTGGATCCCACCTGGATGCGCCAGCGCCTCTTCAGTCTCTCTCTCCAAAAAAAAAAAGGATAAAAAGGAGGTAGCAAACAAAATAACCGTGTGCCCCAATTAAGTTTCATCACGTTTCGCATGTATGCGAAAAGAAAAAGTTTTTCCTTTTCGGCCAAAGAGCCAAACGAAGCGAAAGTCAAACTGGAGCGGTGGCCAAATCAAATGTTATGCTGGCTGCTCGCTTTCGACATTTCATCCACGAGGTCATCGGCGGGTCGGGAGAAAAACGGGAAAAGGTTAATCGACGACAGGAAGTTCATTAGATCAAGCTGCTCGGCGATAACGATGTGCCGCTTTCGTTATGGAAACTGGCCATTGGCCACAAACCGCTTTGATCTCCACCAGAAATCAGAAGCCAGTAGCCAGAAATCAGATTAGATTGATTGCAGCTGCACAAATGCATAGTTTGGCCGAGTAAATGCAATTAATTTCCAACTTTGATTGCATTTTTGTTTGATTTGGATTCGCCAACTGGTTGGCATCAAATCTCGATTGTAGCTCGTCAAACATTGCAGTTATTTAGAAAATTCAATTTGCGTAGCGTTTATTCCACAGCACCACACAAAGGGCTGGGGTATCCGGGCTTCGCCCCCAACAAATAATTTGCAATGTTCGTAATGTGGCCAAACATTTGTGCGATTGCAGCCATTGCCAATTGAAATTTGCCATGGCTTTCGACTGCAACTTCGCCCCGGGGGAAGGGGAAGTGGCAGGGGGATGGAGATGGAGATCCTAACTCGGATGGCTGGCTGAGAGCTGAAAGCTTTTGCAGCTGATTAAAGTGACCTGGGCCAAATGAGCCTTGAGTGCCGGCCGAGGGCGGCAGTCAACCAGCAAGGCAATCCCAATCCCAAACCCAGCCCAGGTTTTCCATCGCTCTTCGGCACCAAGGTCGCCGCTGATTGAAAATCAATTGCCGGCAATGACGATGCAGCCCACTAATCTCTGGCCTGGTTTATGAGCGTGTCTAATGGTCACAGCGATGGCTCTTTACACTGCGTTTCCACCCCCTAAAAAAGGCGACAGCTGAACATGTTGCATTTAATGTTGCCGCTTGTAATTCCACATGTTTTACAAGGCACTCGCATGCCCATTTCCCTTTTCCCATTTCGCATGCAATAGTTCTGCCCCTCGATTGTTATGCAAGAGTTACAAAAAACAGAATGCAAATATTTGACAGTGCAGGGCGATGGCCTTGAAAAACTGCTCCCGGCCACGGGCAACGGCTGGTCATGCAAAACTCTCACAGATGTCAGTTTATGTAAATGGATTCGAAATTAGTTTCAGTTTGACTGTGGTGCCCAACAAAAACCTGCAGAAAAAAGGCAAAGACAGCTCTTTGTGTCCAGTTGGGCAGCATATGTCGACACGGAATTGATTACGAACTTTTGGCAACCAATGGGAAATATTTTAGGTGCAGGAGAAAACATTCTTAAATTTAAATCATAATTATTGGCCTATCAGCAGTTAAAAGTGTGTTTTTTTACAGAAAAATTAGAATTAGGTTAGGATTAATGCAAACACAGTATTTTTATACGCGTTCCTCGTAGAATAATTGATTAAAAATACATTCGAAATGGTTTATAATCCAAAATACAAAAATTTTAAAGCCGATCGATGGGGATTGTTTTTTTCTGGGTCCTAGGTCTTCTCCTCCTTGGACTCTCCGAGTGGAGCCCAGCTTCCTTGTAGTGCCTTTCCATTTGCTTTAGGATGTCTTTCTTCGTTTCCGTTTAGATGCACTGCAGGAAAACTCCGAATTTGGATCCTTCTATTTATTTATTTATTTATTTATGACACTGCTTAGTAAAGTCAAATGGTTTAACTGCAATTTATCGAAGGTTTCATTTGTGCAATCGTGCGTTAACTGAATCACAAGATTTGGAAATCAATATTACGACAAGTTTTGGGATAAAATTACCACGCATTTCACTCAGCTGCGCTCGTTTCCTCACATCTCGAAAAAAAACCATTCCATTCGAGATAAGGAAAATAATTGCGTTAAAGTTTTTTTTAAAACCAGCTCTATCGCCTCTCAAACAACATCCGTTATGAACGATAAGAGGCAAACCCGAATTAAGAATAGTTCTCGATAATATTGACTTCTTAAAGAACTCTGTATTTATAAAATAATTTTCTCAAGTGGGAAAACTTGAGGCATTTTCTCAGAGTGCTTAATTTACGTAATTAAGTTATTAAATAAGTATTATTAATTATGCAAATAATGCACTTTTCACTCAGACATAGTAAGTCTACCTCTTGACATTAGGAAAAATTCCTAATCGCGAATACAATTGAATGAAGTTGATCAACAATATTTCTAAATGCATCAGAGGTACTTAGACTAATCAGGCAACATTTGGGAAACTTTCTGCACCGTGGGACGCAGGACCAAAGGACTCGCAGCCCCGATACAAATGCATTTCATGTGTCAGCAGAGCGTAAAAGGGCGTTGGAGGGCATTTTGAACATTGACGGATTGAAGGCAGCCGCAGGCAAACTGCGCCTAACCGTGTCAGCAACATTAGTAGCTACACAAAATTCTAATTAAGTCATGGGGTTTTGTATTTCCTTCGGCGCCACAGGCACTTTGTGTAGCAAATTTTTGTGCAAGCTTCCAAAAATTTCACATAAAACAAGCGCGCAAAATGCGAAACTGGCAAACAGAGGGAGAGGGAATGTGAGAGAACTATGAAAAGGGCAAAAGGGAAGCGCATTTTACACAAGGAAAAATATATTACCAGAAATTCTAAAACCCTATCTAATGTATTGTAAATTATTATAAATAATAGATTAGGTTACTGCATTTAAATATGCAAAAAAAACACACTATTTGCTGATATTGTGTACAAATTTATTAACTTAATCAGATACATATTTTGATTGAGATTACAATGAATAAGAATTAAGGAATTGTGCCGAAAACATATTTTTTAATTTTTATATAAATTGTTTAACAAGAGTATTTGAATTACGTTTAAATGATTAAATATATATTATATATTCGAAATGTTTTACAATTTATTTAAAACCAAATTACTGCGTTGATCACCTACAAAAATACAAGTTAAGAGTTTGAATGTCGATCAACGAGGATTCTCTGGTTTCTGGGTCCTTGGTCGCCTCCTCCGAAGTCTCTCCGAGTGAAACTCAGCTTCCTTGTAGAGCTTGGCTTTTTCTTCTTGCGGTTCTTCTTCGTTGAGGCCTAGATGCACACCGGGAAAACTCGGATTCTAGATACCTGTAGTGGGTCTCTCTTCCGCGTGGAACCCAGCTTCCTGGCACTTTTTGAGTAATTCCTCGTGCTGGCTTTCTCCGCTTTTTGGAACCCGAGTATCGGTAGCTACGTTACTGGTCTTTCCTATTATGTGGATCCCAGCTCGCCTGCAGTCAGCGCCATTGTTTCCTGTGTCGAAGAGCGCAATCTCTTTTAGGCTTGGAATATGTCTGCAGATCAGTACAGGACCAATGGGATTTCCTTCCAAGCGAAGACTTTGAAGATTCATGCCATCAAACCATTTAAAAAAAAAATGGTCTATCTTATTATAAGATATGTCCAAATGAGTAAGGCTAATTGGAAGCATTTCACTATCGTTTATATACCAATCCATCAAATTGTGGCTGATGTTAAGGTACTTAAGGCCCCAAAGCTCAAAACGATTTGACCAGACTCGAGGAATGAAATTGTCTATACCGTTGTTTGACCAATCAAGCCTCTCCAGGTTTCGCATTTTTTTGAGGAATGTTGTATCATAACTCATACGATTTCCATGCAAGTCTATCTCGATGACAGATTGAGGGTCCGCGATGAACGCGTTGGTTAGTTTATTGTTGGCTGCCTGTAG
The DNA here is from genome assembly GCA_037075205.1 of Drosophila prostipennis. Lineage (NCBI taxonomy): Eukaryota > Metazoa > Arthropoda > Insecta > Diptera > Drosophilidae > Drosophila > Drosophila prostipennis. Next base: position 222,691 of record JBAMCJ010007677.1, on the reverse strand, counting down.
TTTGACGACTCCGCCTGTGATGTTTAGCTCCGTAATTCCGCTGTTCTCCAAGATGAGAGTCTGTGCGCCGTATAGTGTAAGATTCCCTAACGGACCACAGTTACTCATGTCGAGCAGTCGGAGACTTCTGAGAGGGGCAAAGATGACCTCACCCACATTAGCCAAGGGATTCGAGTTAAGAAGCAGCGTCCTAAGATCTTCATTTTTCGAAAATAAGTTATCCGACAAGCTCGTGATATTGTTGCCACTAAGGTCCAAATGATGCAGTTCTCGAAGGGGAAAAAATACGTCCTCTGGCAGTTCAGAGATACCACAGTTCCGAAGGCTAAGCTTCCACAGTTTTAAAAGGTTGTTGAAGGCACCACTGTGCACTGCGCCTATGGTGCTGGAACCCAGATCGAGGACTCCCAGATTTCTGAAATAGAAAAATTTATTGTCGTGTAGCTCAGAAAATTGTCTTTTATTCAACTGCAGTGAAACTGGTTGGCCTAAGGTAGCTTTTCTTACTTTGCACATTGAACTTGTGCAATTGACTAGTTTCTGGTAAGAGTAATCAGATCTTCAAGGATCGGGTTAAAAGCGGAAAGCGCAGTCAGTAGAAGTAAGCAACGACTCATTATGACCGAAAAATAGTTGACGTCTGTAACCGAGCAAAGTTCTGCATTAACTGAACCAACGAGTTTTGGAAATAAATAATACTTCAAGTTTTGTGATAAAATTACCACACATTTAACTCAGCTGCGCTCGTGTCCGAACATCTTAAAAAAAAACCATGCCTTTTAAATGAGCATGCTTTCGACCCATTTACAAATATCCAGATAAGGCATTAAATTGCGAAAGACTATTTTTAAACCAGACCTATTACTTCCCAACCTACATCCGTTATTAACGATAAGAGGCAAAACCGAATAGAGAACAAGAGAGAACGCTATAGTCGGGTGCCCCGACTATCAGATACCCGTTACTCAGCTAAAGGGAGTGCGAGGGAGATGGAGATATAAAACTTTGATCAGGTATAACTTTTTAACGAATGGTCCGACTTAACAAATTTTTTCTACGTTTTGATAGGTATTGATAAACACAAAAAAACTGCATTTTTACTTTTCTGAAATATGTAAATTTTTAAAATCGTATATAAGCGATTGTGGGCGTTAAATGGGGCGTGGCACCTTTTCGAAATAAACTTGCGCTGCGTAGGAACTCCTAAAATCTGCATGCAAAATGCGAATCTGCTAGCTTTTATAGTTTCCGAAATCTTAGCGTTCATACAGACAGACAGACAGACAGACGGACAGACGAACAGACGAAGAGACTCGATCGACTCGGCTTGTGATCCTGATCAAGAATATATATACTTTATGGGGTCTAGCTGTTACATACTTTTGCACGAATACAATATACCCTTTTACACTACGAGTAATGGGTATAATAATACCCAATACTATTTAGTTCCTAAAGAATTCCGTATTTATAAAAAAGTGTTCAGTAGTGGGAATAGTTGGGGCTTTTTCTTAATAAAAGTTTGCAACGCAGTGAAGGAAACGATTCCGACCACATAAAGTATATATGATATATATTTTTCTTAGTGTACAGTTATATTTAGCATTCATTTTATGTGCAAGCCGTATATTTTTTGACTGCATTGAGGAGGCAAAAAAAGTGGGCTGGGCCTGCCAGCGGATTCTCCAAAAAGTCCGTCTTTGCTTCGTCTCGTTTGGCTTCCCGTTTCGCCGCTGCTTTATTTGCAAGTCCGAGCTTTTTCATGGCTCGCGGTGCGTTCTGCGAAACAAAGCGACCAGCCGCCGCCCACTGGGAAACAAGCACCCAACCACCCACCCATCCACCTCCCACCGAAAAACCCTCTTCCTTTCTTACCAGCTACTACCTGTTTTTCAACTCAGGCCCAGCATTTGTGCTGCGCCGCTTTTGTTTGCAACTTTTCGTTTTGTTGTCGGCGCAGCTAATTAAAAGAATGTTGAAAAAGTGTAATATGTAAGCAAATTTCTGCCGAGCCACATAAATAATCCCGATTATTTTACCTGGCCCGTCGCCGCAGTACCAGCAGTATATTTTATTTTCTTCGTCCCGGTTCGCACAAAATTAAGACGAACATTCGGGGCATTAAAGTCGCGAGGGCCCCTTTGTAAATACTTAGTTGACCAGGACTGGGTCACTGGCCATGGAAATATGAATACCCGTTCCAAAGGAACTCGGGGAAAATTGAGACAGCAATGGGAAAGAGGGAAAAGGGGAGAAACGAAGCGAGAGCGAAGCGACCCTGACTGGAGGCTAGACCTATGGAAATGGCGCAATTAGCTGCACAACTTGGCCAAAAACGAAAGATTAATGACAGCCCCCACCGTTTTTAGCCAAGAAGTCGTTTCAGTCTTTTCAGTTGTCGCTGCCTTATTGACTTAGACCCGGAGCCAATCGCCCGTCGTGTCAATAAAACGTTCGCTGTGTACATAAAAATAATAAATGACGTCGCCGATGGGTCCATCAAGAAGAGAAAGTTGGCAACGCAAAAAGTGCAAGTAATTAGACGCATAAATTTTATGACAACTTGGCCCTGAAACTTTGGCCTGGCTTATAGACTGAGAGAGAGATTTAAGGCAACTGCCAAGCGGTATGGCTGCCAACTATGCACTTCCTGTGGACCCATGTAGGCCTCGAATTTCCTGAATGTCGGACCAACCGGAGCGTATATAACACACCGTGCTGTGTGGGATCAAGTGAGTGTTCTGAACTGGACTGTGGAGTGTTCGGGCATTGCCGGCACATGTTGCCCAAATGCATGCTTCTCATGGTTAATTGCCAGGCTAATGCCGCCTCGGGCCATTCGGTTAAATGCGTCAGGAGATTAAAACTTTAAATTGTTCGGCGATAAGCAGGAGCGAGGGTTGGCAATTAATTTAATTTTGTTGCGCATTTAACGCCAAGCGATTGCCATTCCATTTAACGCCAAATGCGGATTGATCCGACGCACTTATTTGCCGCCAAGCCATGATAATATTTCTATAATATTTCTCCGCTGCGAGAGGAGGGATATAAATAATTGGCGCTGACAGCTTGATAAATGGCTTTTCAGCCGAGTTAATGAAACTAAAACACGGCAAACGAGCAGTCAGCTCGTAGCTGTAGCGAGTTTTTAAATTAAGATAATGCAACAGACGGGGCCACGGTGCGTATGAGTAGCGCAATTTCCTGCCTGGCTGCCATTTAAAATATGTATGTATTTTTCATCTCTCTGTCTTTCTTTTTTTGCTGGCTTCCAGCTTCCACCAGCGTGCATGCGAAAAATCTCTTAGCTACAATTTTGCCAGCTAATGCGAATGATAAGCGGGCATAATATATTTGCTGCCATTAGTGTGCGCTGCATTTGAGCATTCCTCAAAATGTGGCATGGCATGGCTAATGCCGCATTTTCGGGACCTTTCTCCGCACAGTCGCAGTTGTAGTCTCGCTGTAGTCGCAGCAGCAGCATTTTGGACCGTGACAAAGCGCAGCGTGCTTCTGAGTGCTCAATTTATGGCCCACACCCTCCTCTTCGCTGTCTGCCACACTTTCCCTTTCCCACGGCCCACAAATCCGATTTCATTATGGAAAACGTGCGGCGAATTAAAAGTGGATTTAGCGCAGTTACAACAATGGACGAGGCGAGTGCCAGGACAAATCTCAATGCAGTTCCGTTCAGTTGGGTCCTGGATCTGGATGGGTATGCTCGTCGTCTTCCATTAGCAGAGCTCTGCCATCGGCACAGAGCGTGATGCATGAGGAGTCCGGACTCCGGAGGAGAAATTGCAGCGACGGCAAATGCAGTGGCAGCCCTGATATATGTGCATATAATTTAATGTATGCGCACTAGGAGCTTGTGCCTTATCCGAGGCTGCAATGCACTAAGAACGCAGTCCACGGAGTGCTCAAAATTTTAAAACAAAAAGTGCATCTATTATTTAGAAGGATCTTGTCTCAGAAAGGGTGTAAAATAATGCAGTAGAGACTAGACACTCATTAAAGTTTTGGGAAAACCGCATACCTACAAAATATTATTAAACTTATTTGTGGACTTCTAATTCAAATATCCCAGATATCTGTTCAACCTTTAATTAAGTACTCGCTATAAAGCACTAAATAAATTTAGAGTAATATAACTTGGGTGACACGCCTATTAACATAATATCAAGAATTCGTCTGTGTCGAAAATGCATAGTATATCAGGACTCCTGAACTCTAAGAACTCGCGGTACTTTTATGGTAATTTTCCCTACTTTAAGTGATTTTGTAATTAAAGTTATTTTGGTCTTCAAAATTAAAGAGGTAATTCTGTTTGTTTCTCTTTAATAAAACGTCAGAAAAACATCGATGTATCAAATAAACATCGATGTTTGAAAAATATTAAAAGTATCGATAATATCGATACTGACATCGTTAATTTTCAAGCTCTAATCAGGAGTGTCACAAAAATCTCTTTTAAACCATAAACGGATTTTGGTTAGAATCAATTTCTGTGACGCACCCATATAAGAGTTATCTTAAGATCCTTTTTTTTCATTTATGTTGAATGTTTCTAAACAATATGATAATGTCCAAACATTTTAAATTTCTAAATTTATAAGAAGAATCTTTATTACTCTGCGAGGGAAAGACCTTACAAATTTAAATTGGTAAAAATCTCAATTGCTTTCTTATTTATATAAATAGCTCTTACTATCTACCAACTTATGACCTTAAAACGTTTATGAAAAACTGGAGGTTAAGAAAGCACACGTGTTTCATCACCTTTTGCTCTGTTTCGGACATATCTGAGTGGGATCAGGACTCTGGACTCCGCCATCGCTGGCAATCCGGCACCTTCGTAGGCAGTTAACATAATCAGAGCTTGACAAGCAATCTTCCGCCATGCTTTGAAGATGAGTGCCCGCTGCCGAGTCGTTGCTGCTGTCGCTTGTTGTTTCCGGAATTTGTCACTCTACCGAGTGCGTGGGTGCATATACATATGTAGGTGTATGTGGGACGTACGTGTGTATGTATATGTGGGAAGTTGGCCCTAGCTTGTTTGTCAGGCAGCGACGGCCTTTTCGGATTTATTATGTTGATGCCAAGGCGCTGAGATGCTGATGTGTGCTGCGTGTAATTTGAAATTATGCGCGGCAGCGCCAAGACGTATGCTTAACATAATCAAATAACTCATACGCACTGTCTACACTTGATGAGCAAGCCGATGGGTGTTCGTACCTACCCACCTATAAATGTACATATAAGAAGCCAAGCAGCGAGGGTGAACAACTTGGAGCTCTCGCCTTTTTCATTATCATAATTTCTAGCTGATTTCATTGAGCAGCCAGCGAGGAGCAGAGCAGAGCAGTAACAACCTGTTTGCCCGATTGATACGCTCAAGTTCGCTTTTCAATTATGTGCTTAGCAGACGTGACTATCGCGCATAATGTGTCTGATATGTTGGCTGTTCTGATGGGCCTCCTTCCTTTTCAATGCCCGCACACCTTTTGCAGGTGGATGGCTTCATTACGCTTTTATTGGCCACCCTCCGCCTACAACCCTACCCCCAACCCCCTTGAGAAGTGCTTAAAGGCGGGCCCAGCGACCAACATTTGCCTTGAAAACCGGGGCCCGTATGTGGGTTAAAACGAAAATGTAAACAAAAGGTAGCATCGCACAAACATGGCCAGCGAATCTGGCCAGCAGCAACCCTTGGCAAACATATGCACAAATCCGGGGGCTCTTCGTGGGAAAAAGAGATTCAATCCCCCTCTTAAAAATGGCAAAACGTGAAAAGTGCTGCCACAAAAATAAGTTTCGGTTTTTGGTTTAGGCCACTGGGACAAAGGCGAACAAAGCACAACAGAGCGCAACACAGTGGGGAATGTTTTGGCAAATGAAACACCGAATGTCCGGAGAGAATTTCCCTCCGAAAACATTTGGAGAGCGGAAAATGAACGTGAAAATGCACTTGTGGAACGTAGATTGCTTTCAAGTGGCAACAAGCGGAGGAAAACAAGTGGAATACGATATCGAAATTGAATAGGTTAAATTAGATAATGACTTTATCATTGTATTGATCTAATATCCAAATAATAAAGTAATTTCCTTGACCAATTCTATAGAATATTGCATGGAATTTACACAAAAATGTTTAAAGTATTTTTATACCCGTTACTCGTAGAGTAAAAGGGTATATTGTATTCGTGCAAAAGTATGTAACAGCTAGAAGGAAGCGTTTCCGACCCCATAAAGTATATATATTCTTGATCAGGATCACTAGCCGAGTCGATCTAGCCATGTCTGTCTGTCCATCTGTCCGTCTGTCCGTCTGTCTGTCTGTCCGTATGAACGCTGAGATCTCGGAAACTATAAAAGCTAGAGGATTGGTATTTGGCATGAAGATTCTTGGAGCTCCTACGCAGCGCAAGTTTATTTCAAAAAGGTGCCACCCCCCCTCTAACGCCCACAATAATTTATAAACGATTTTAAAAATTTAAATATTTTTGAAAAGTAAAGATGCAGTTTTGTTGTGCTTATCAATACCTATCGAAATGTAGAAGAAATTTTTTAAATCGGACCATTCGTTAAAAAGTTATTGCTGATCAAAGTTCATATCTCCATCTCCATCGCACTCCCTTTAGCCGAGTGACGGGTATTAGATAGTCGCGACACCAACCCGACTATAGCGTTCTCTCTTGTTTTTGTTTTTATTTTATTTATTTTGAGCACAAAAAAAATAGCAAATAAAATAAGTACGATTGATTAGAAAATATTTTAAATATTCTTCATGTAAAAAAGTGTTCTCTATTTTATTATAAGATATTATTTTGTAGTATTAAAATAATTTGTCGCTTTATCAGTATACTTGCTGCACATATATTTTAATTATTATTAACCCATCGATTCGTATATATTTGGTATTTATTTAATTTACTAATCATAAATAAATATGTTTTCTTTTATTGCTCTTTCGATAATAAGCAATGATATAATGGTATTGACCGCCATAAACAAAGTACAAGATAAATATTAACATTTTATAATTGCTTTTTTGTTCATGTTTGCCTGCTGCGTTATTTATTCGAGCAAATTATTGCTGTACTGTTTGCTTGGCCAGAAATTTAATCTGTTGACACCGCAACACTTGCCAATGGAATAGGTAAACAAAGGCGACCACTGCAAGTGCGGGACACTCAAGATGAGCATTTCAAATGAGCCCGCACATGGAAAACGGCACCCACACGTTGGATGATTTCGGAACCCAAAAGAGCGTCGGAAAATCAGAGAGAGAGATAGCGGCAGAGAGAATTTCCCTAGGTGGAAAAACGACAACAGACGAACGAAGGCTGCCGCACACGAACGACAAACGGCGATTTTGGTAGCAAACTGGGCAGCGATGAAAGCGCCAGCGGATGGCGTTCAGTTAGGATGTGCAGTTCCAGCGGTGCGAACGTGTTCCGGGCGCGCCCATTGGCCAAGTAGCCGATAGAAGCCAAAAGATCCAACCAAATTTAGCCGACACGGCAACAGTTTCCTCTCAACGACAGGGCCAAAAAATGCCAACGCCTGATTGAGGGCCGAAATAGCGGGTCGCGCGTTTTTGTGTAAATAAACCTAAGAAATTAGAAGAATCTAAAATCTAAAATCAAGCGAAACAGAAAAACAGCATCTGAAAAAGAGATCCGCACAATTAATTTTTCGGTTTCAGTGGAAAAGCACAAGTTATTCGATTAATCGTTAATGCCAGCGTGCCGAATGTCTGACTGATGAGTCGGCTGGCGGCGGACCCGTAACGCATACGCCATGTGAGCCGGATCGATGGGATCGTGTTCCGGCCAAGCCACAATGCCATCCTCCTGTAAATAGCCAGCAGCCTTTTCTACTCGCGTCTCTGTCATAATAAGTGTCCGTGTATCCACTGTAACACTGTACATACTGTAGACTCTAATTGATTAAACCACAATACAACAAAAAAAAAAAGACAAACCAAAACAAAACATAAAATAAATAAATACATAGAGGAAGAAGCTCGCGCATTCGCCACAGAACGCGTCGCTCGCACACAAGTTTCGGTGCAAAACGGGTATAAATAATCGAAATAATATTCGAATGCTATGCTATATATGCTAGAGGAATTAGTTAAATTATTAGGATTTAATCGATTGGAATTTCGCGCGCAATAAGATTTAATTATAAACACCGGCAGCATGGGACCAATCAGACTCTAGGCTCTAGACTCTAGAATCCACAGAGTTAGTTAGACGAATGCAGATTCAGATCACCACAATGGATTATAGCCGACTGAATGCCAACATCAATACGGGCAACATCAGCACCGATGACTTTCTGGCCGTCTTCACTACCGGCAAGCCGGAGAATGCCACCCTCAATCCGCCCCTGCTCAGTGTCGATGGCCAGCTGACCCTGCCCCCGGGATCCGGTTCGGGGGCGGGATCGGGATCGGGATTGGGACTGGGATATATCAATGTGAACGACACGATATTCTTTCTGAATGGCACCTTCTATAACAGCAGCCTCCAGTTGGCGGCGGGATATTACAATCAGAGCGGCGGCTCGGGGGCGACTTCGGGCAATCTGACCAATCCGAATCAAACAGAAGCAGTCCACTGGGATGGCCACTATCCCAGTGGCTATACGCTCACCCACATTGTGATCGCCTCCGTTATCGTGACCATCCTGATGATCATCATCGTGGTGGGCAACATGCTGGTGATCATAGCCATTGCCACGGAGAAGTCACTGAAGAACATACAGAACTGGTTCATCGCCTCGCTGGCGGTGGCCGACTTCTTTTTGGGCCTCATCATCATGCCCTTCTCGCTGGCCAACGAGCTGATGGGCTACTGGATCTTCGGCAGCTGGTGGTGCGACATCCATTCGGCGATGGACGTCCTGCTCAGCACCGCCTCGATCATGAATCTCTGCCTCATCTCGCTGGACCGCTACTGGAGCATCACCAAGGCCGTCGACTATCTCAAGTCGAGGACGCCGGCGCGGGCCGCCGTCATGATCACGGCGGTCTGGATAATGTCCGCCCTCATCTGCATACCGCCGCTCCTCGGCTGGAAGGTGAAGACGCCGGAGGGACCGCTGCCCAAGTGCTCGGTAAGTGCTCCCAAGTGCCGCAATAATCCACATCCCATGCGAAATTGACGCCAATTGACGGCAATTGACGCTGCCCCACCGACAATCGAACAATGGAAATACAAACGGGTTGTGGTTGTACTTGTGGAATTGAAAGCCATTATGTGTGCTGCCTGATTGGCTATTTTCTGGTTGATCGGGAATGAATGGAGGGTATTTATTTTGTTATAGACCTTATGCTATTTATTGTAGCTACGTATAAGGTACACTTGTTTAGAAATCTTTTGTTTAATTATTGAGGGGATTTTTCTCATCATTAAACTATTTACATATTTTCAAAGATTTTGGAAAAGTAAAAATTGAACTATATTGTGTGTATCGAAATGTAGAAGAAATTTTTCAAATCGGACCACTTATTAACAAGTTATGAGCAAATAATGGAATTCAAGCAGTGCAAGCAGTCGCTTTGCTGCATTGATATCTCCATCTCCCTCGCACTTATTTAGACAAGTAAGACTATAGAGTTCTCTCTCGTTTTTTTTTGTAATGGCTTTATTTGTACAGAAAATAATTTTTAATGGGCATATCTAAAAATATACCAGTAATTATTTGATCATTCAAATTTTTCTATATCTACAGTTTATTTTTGTAAATTGTAGCAATTCACCGTCGCTATTTTTAGCCACTTTTCCTTGCCCAATTTAGTCGCTTTTTGCACGTCAATAGCTGCCATCGTTGCCGAGTATTCATATTTGCAAACAATAAAGCGTCGAATGGCTAAAATGCTCGGATAGCAACATGCAAAGCGCAAAATTGCGGCCTCTTTCTATGCAAATTTGCAAGTTGCCGGCACAATTGTCAGATCGTTTGGTGGTTTTTCCCCCAATTCAAGCCAAGCAAAGCCCCAACGCAACCCATCCCTCGGTTCTTGGGTCACGCAGAGAATAAACGCAGAAATATTTATGCATATGAGTGGTGGATACATTCCGAGTGTGTCTAATTCCGCCAGCTGGAAGCCTCGACTGTCTAATACAGTCGAAAAGGCTCCAAGCCAGCCCCAAAAAGTAGGCTATAATCCATAGAAATATGCGCATTATCATGCGGGTCTGCCAGTTGCTGAATTTGAATTTCTGCGAGGTACATGCAAACCCTCGAAGCACAAGTGCGTGTGTGTGTGTGTGATTGTTTGCTAGGGGGAAAAGCGTCACAAACTAGCTGGAAAATTCACAAGAGAAATTCCTGGGGCCAAGGCAAGAAAACACATCAGAGTGGAGCTGCCACAAACTGCTGTACTTGCTGCCCTGTTTTTCGGGAAAATTCTTTAAATTTTCGCCACAAATTGAAAACGTCCTTCAAAGGCGAATCGATGCAGTCACTCAATCTCACTACCACCCTTCCATCCAACGGGCAGCGAGTGAAACATTCAATCACAGTGACTGAATGACTGACTGACCCCACCGACAGCTATTGGCACACAATTCGCCTTTTGGCCCCAGAGGAATTTCAGCTTTAAGTGGCCATTTTGCGCAATCGAACTCAGTGGCAGCAGTCGCAAACAATTTAAATCGTTTAAAAACTTAACAGTCTGCCAGAAAACACAGAAAAACTGTGGAGCAGTGAATAAAATGGTCAGCGGTGGGTTAAGCCACAATATTATTTATTGCAATCATGATAAATGCGGAGCAAAATGGAAAATGCAAATATCCCAGGGCATTCCCCTCCATATTCGTATCTATCTGTATCTCGCCTGTCTCCGGAATTTTTGATTAATTTTTTTTTTCATTTGTCTTTCTTTTCTCCCGCCGAATGACCAACACACACATAGGACAGTAAATAAAAAAAGAAAAAGCAGAATATAATAATAGAGTGGAGAGCGAAAGCAGAACGAAATAAAGTATCCTAATATAGAAGAATGCTTACGTAAAGTTTGCCATTCAAATTAACCTTGAGACAATAAAACCAGAAAAGTGGGCCAGGAGCCGGAGGGGGCAGCGTTTTTATTTACGATGGCCAGCGTCCAGTTTCGCCGGCAAATGCTGGCACATTAATCAAGCCTAAGTGGCCCGGATAAAGTTGCGAGGCTCTGGCCAATGAGCAAACATGTTTTCAGCGCATTTTAAGCAGTCTAAACACACACAAAATGACAATTTATAATGACAAAACTTTTGCACTTACGGACATGAGTTTCTGTTGTTCTTTCGCGACGCTCAAAGGCATCGATTACCGCCCTTAGCTCCTCAATCATTATCACGGGGCACTCAAATTAGCCTGGTGGCGTTTTAGCCAACAAATGTCACAGCTACCGAGCCAACCGCTAAACCAATCAGCCAACTGCCAACTACAAACTACACAGAGGTGATTATTTTTCAAAGTTGTTAATAGGCAGCTCAAATTCTATTTTATGGGAGAACCATATATTCTGAGAGAACTTATAATTTTCTCATTAAAATAAGCTAATGTGTATTTTAATTTAATAAGATAAAATTATAAATTTATTTAAAAAATGTTAACAGTTCCTTAAAGTTTATATTTAAATTGGTGACATTCACATAATAATTAAAAAATAAAAGAAAAGTAATTTTTTAGTTAGATAAGTTAGTTAGTTAAGTTCCAAGAAGGAATCAAATAGCAGATATTTGTTACAATTTATCAATTTACTAACATTAAAAAAGTAGTAAAATTTCAATTACGAATTTAAAATATAATTTTTCAAATTTGTTTATTAAAGATTCGGTACTACAATTTCTAAATAAAAAGTTCTTGTTTGATTTTTAAAACTCCATTTGGTAACTTGAAGGTAAATTAGCTATTTCTCAGTTTGAAATCAAATCGAAGTTAAAATCTTATTTTATAGAATGTTAACTGGTAATTTCAACCAGTTGAAATTGATTTTTCGCTGTGCAAAGCCAGTAAACGAGACATAGGTTCAGCTCTGTCCAATCATTAAGCATGTCTCCCGGCGAATTTTTCGAAAAGGAAATGCCTGTCGGCATTGGCCTTGTCCGGGGGCTGGCATGTAAAACCTCCAATTTGCTGGCCCAACAGGAGCAGGCGGATGAGGAGGAGGAGCAGGAGGCCCGGCGAGCCGAGTGGCATGGCCTGGTGAACATTTTAATTATGACACCATGTTGACATGTACAAAATTGTTGTTCGCCGTCGCCGCCGCGTCGTCGTCATCGTCGCACATTGAACCGCAATACAAGCCGCAGGGGAGGTGGCGAAAAACTGGTTGGCCGGGGGCTGTGCGGCGGAGGCGCTGATTTGACACTTGCCTGCTCGATTTAATTAATAAAATAACATTTTAGAGCCCGCGATGACGCTGATTTCGGGCCACTCGAGATTGTCTCGGCATTGAACTATTTTTGGGTTTTTTCGCCTGAAGGCGAAAGGGGGTAAATATTGTGACGGGACGCATTTAATTGACATCATCTGGCTGTGGGTGGCTCAACCTGATTAATGCCGGACCTAATGAGGTATATTCCTGATATGCGTGCGTGGGTGGCATGTTATTTCGGGACGCATAATTCAGAGCCCCGCGGCGTGGCCCGAAAATCAACTGGCATTGTTCGCCCTCCACGTAATGGCTGCAATTTCGCTCAGCAATTGCCTCAATCTGGGCTCCAGCAAATCTACAAATAAACATACAAAAGGCCGCTTATTGAATGGAGTGGCTGCCCCCCAAGACCAAGCTGAAGAAGAAATTCTAATTCCAAGAAACTACATTATTCACTTCCCCAACCCCCGAAGGAGAGAAGCTCGGCAAACTCATGGCTGCCGGCCATTGTGTCCTTTGTGCAGTGCGGTGCCAAAGGGTCGCACAATGGACCTTATTATAATCCGTAAAGGGGCAAACACTTTATTGAAATATTAATCGAATATTATATACCATTTTACGGAACGAACAGGCACAAAAGCCAGCCATCACACAATGGAGCAACAAATGGCCAGGATCAAAAGTGCGGCTCAATCGGCTTTTACCCTCCAATCCCTCCCCGAAATCCCAGCGAAAGTTTTGAGTAGTTAAGACAAAAACCTAGAACTTGGCAAGGGTTCTTCTGCGAGACTCAAATTACGGGCCAACAGTGCGTGTGTGTAATGTAATGTGTAATGCGATGATATGCGGCAGCACAATAACGACTTAAGTCATTGCCTAAGTAGCTCATTAGCGTCAGTTTTTTTTCCAGCGACGGCACTTTAAAGGAAATTAAGAGAAAACCCGGCGAGTGAAAAACCCTACGTAATAATGGCATTTTTTCCCCTCAACCTCAATGTCGTGTGCCGGCGGCAATGTCGAGCTGCAAGGGCTTTAAGTTGACATTGAGCTTGGACCTGGGTTCTGGGTTCTGAGTTCTGGGTCCTAGAATCAAAACCAACACGAAGTCCAAAGTCCAAAGTGTGCGTGAGCCCGGGCACTTTTGATATTTTCTCATTATTCCGTACATGTGCATGTTGAGGCTGTAATTCTCGTTAGGTCTTTGTTACATTTCATACACTTGACTTGCTCGGCTTGAAGACTGCCTGCCTGGCTGCTTGTTGTTTCTGTACTTACATTCGCCATCCTAGATGCGCATGTGTGCGAGTGTAGCCCTTTATGTTGGCTAAAGTATTTTACATTTTTTCTTTATTTATTTATTTTTTCTTCTCTCTTTTTTGGCAGCATTTTCATGCAAAAGCAGGAGAAGCAAAGAAATGCCAGGGCTCGCTACGAAAAAAAAAGGTTCAAGAGCAACGAGCTAATGGGCTTAGTCCTTGAGATACTTTCCCTCTAGCCGGGTTCGGATATGCTTGTGTATCTTGCCCTGCACTCGGCGAAAAAAATAAAGTATTCGCTAGTTAGTTTAACAACTCTGGGTGTAGCACATATTTTCATCGCACTCACTTTTTTGTTCCTTTAACTTTTTCGCCTGCTATTCAAATCAAAGAGCTTTGTTTTACTGTTGAATAATTTACTTATGCGTGCTGGTAAAAGTTTAAAATTGATTACCAACACAATGCACAAAAAATACTTTGTTTTCATGTTGATTTCATTAATATTACATGGATCGTAATCGAATTTAAGGCTTTGTCTTTTAAAGCAAACTGCATATATTTGTCCTAATAAAATCCACGAAATAAGTGAATATTTACTTTGGACAATGAAATAAAATATTTCATGAATTACAAATGTAAACCAATCCTATTCTTATTTTTTTGCCTGATTTAGATTTTTCTCCGACTGTGTTTTGTAGGTTAGTGTGTTCACTATGTGCCCCCGACAACGTTTCCACATCGTTGGTAAAGTTCACTTTTCTCGGCCATTACGGTTTGAAATGGCTTTTAAGATCATAATCAGTGGCATTTACTTTCGAGCGGCAGCCAGGAGTTTTGGGAGCGGAGACAGCAACATTTACGCATTGAACTGCGTTATTACATCCTTGATTTGTTTATAACAGGAAATTATTAAAGAAAATATATATGTGCGCCAAAACAGCTGGGGAAAATCAGGACGAAATCAAATAACAAGCATACGCCCCCTTTACATTCGTTCGTTCCTCTTTTTTCCGTAGCTTTTTTATTCTTTTTTTTTTGGCTGCTCGAATCGTTTGCTAATTTCCGCTCGCCGCGCACTCATCGCCGCTGACATTACAGATAGAAGGATGTTGTTGGCGAGCGTCAAACAACTGGCGGCAATGCGAAAAAATGAAATGAAACAGCGAGGAGGACATCCTTTGCCTTTGAATGGCCACCACAAGGCATATGCCTTGGCATTTTATGCGTGGCATAGGCAAATATTGACATTTTAGCTTATGGCGCACGCACCACTAACAGGCGCCCGCCATTTTTTTCAGCCCAGTTCCCTCGGAACTCAGACTCTCATCGTTGGTTAAATTAAATTACAGAGCAATTCTTTCCGGCTGCTTTCGGGTTCCTCTGTTTGTGTGTGTCTGTGTGTGTGTGCCTCGTTATTGTGAGTGCTGCACGTATATCATTTGTGGTCTTCCCATACAGGGAAAGAAATTCAATTAGCCCCTGGCAATTACCAATTTACGAACATGTAATTATTTGTTAAACAATTCGTTTGAGCTATGATTTTGATTGAAAAGTTAATCGGAAAAATGTATTTATTTTAAGGATATAAATAATATTATTTTTTCCAAAAAAATAAATGTATCAGAATCACTACAAAAATGTATTATAAACGTCTTCCCAACGGATAAAGCTATCAATAGCTGAAAAACATTTTTTCGTTCAGGCTAGACGCAACTGAAATGACCTTCCTAATAATATTAAAAACTTAAGGAACGAAACGCAATTTAAAAAAGATCTTACCAATTACTTGAAAAGCACAGCATCATCATAATATTATTACTATTGTACTCTATTTGTTTAATTTTAATTAATTTAATGTTAAATGTAACTATTTTTTCTTTTGTTTATTTTTTGTATTCCTCTTTGTTAATTTTCTATTAGATTTTGAAGTTTCGTAAAATAGGTACCCTATTATTAATTTCTCCAAAGTGACCGATGTAATAATTTAATAGTCTTGTCGCATCGGGATAAAACAAATAAATAAATAAATAAAATAAATTCTAAATTAAATCTAATATCTAAATTAAATCTTAAATAAATAAACAAATTAAAGAAATTTGTGTTTAAAAATAATTTAAATAAAACCTCTGCTACTTCAGTTACATTTTCCCTCTGTGTACTATGTACATTGTACACATCCCAACCCAGGTTTTCATCCCCCGACTCGAGAACTGCCATATGCAGTGCAGCCGCTCATTGGCATTTGTCATGCTCGGGCAGAAACTTAAAGTCGGCACAAGTTGAACTTCATTTGGACCCGGATGGATATATCGCCATCCCCCCTCCAGGGGCTTATCCCCCTTACCTTGGCTGTCGCGTATTTCGCCAATGGCTTCTTTTTGTACTCCTCCTTCGGTTATTTTTTTTGTAAGGGAGCGCGTGTGTCTGGCAGCTTGGGGAACTTTTCGTGCTGCTCGCCCCGTCGGTTTGATTAAAATAAAGCCCAGTTTCTAAGCCCGGATTAGTGTCCGAATTATTATTTTTTTGTTCATTCTTCTCTCTGTTATTTTTCGGTGAGGAATAACGCGTTCTCAGTCAATTGTTTGGCTTCGTGGCTTAGTCAGCTGCCGTTTATTTATTTATTTTGCAGCGGTTCGTAGATGTTCCTTAAAGTCGCTCGCTCGCTGGCTCTTTACACAATTTGCATTGCATACTTTGGGAGGCTGTCTGAAAAGTTTTTTATTGCATTCCATAAAATGCAGGGCAGGGACCCAAACTCCATTTTTCCTGGAGCCAAAACACAGGGACCCAGTCGTGTGTCCTCTTATCGCATCCAAGTACTTTGCCCCGAAAAGTTTGCCCGAGATAGACGGTATACGTAAGTATATTTGTACGCATGCAACTCTGTTGTGGAGCTGATGTCATCTCGGATGAAATATAATTCCTTTGCCAAAGTTTAATATCATTATTTTTGTTTCGGCTGCTGGGCTCGTGCGAAAAGCGTCTGAGAATTTCGCACGCGTATTAACTTTCACTTGCCAGGCAACATAAACAAGCTTAAAGCACTGGCCACAATGCCAACTGAAGCAGATTTGCTATTTATGAGCTACCCACAAGAATCCTGGCCCTGAATCTGCTGCCGCTGCTCCTGCTGCCTAAGTAAATTATACTCGCCAAAATAAATTGAAGAAAACAGGCCGCAAGAGCTGGAAAATGGGGGATGGGGCGAAAAACAGACGGAGATGAAAGCAAAACTCTTTTACAATTGACTTGCGTTCCGCTGATGCTAATTGAATTAAAATCCATTGGAAAGTTGTTGTCTGGCCCGCCATTTGGCCCAAAGGAATAAACCGAAAACTCGATTGGATGATGACAGCCATTGCACAGGGAAAAATGAAATAATCATCTTATAATGAATACAGAAATGAAATATATTGAGCATTTGGAAGGTTCTATGAATCTTTTTTTCACACAAAAATATTTTTTATTTGCACTATGAATAGTTTGCATTTTATTTTTAATATTTTTTTAAAATTTATAAAATTATTTCTTGTGTGCCTTTGGCCAGCTGAAAGGGTCAAAGTTAATTTATTGCAGAACGCGAGAGTTTTTGGACTTTTGTGGGCACTGTTTGACAATCGTAAAGTCAAATGGCGTCTAATTGGCAAAACAAGCGGAAAATCGCAAATTAAAACAGAATCTCACCAAGTCCGAGTCAAAGTTGGAAATAAATTTGTCTTGGCCGTTCCGAGAGGACCTCTGCAACACAAATAAAACAAATTGCGCATACGCCCCGCAGCCGCTTTAGTTCTGCCCTGTGATTTTCACTGCCCGAGCGGAGCTTTATTAAGGAAAGGCAAATAAAATGAAATGAAATATTTTCCGGACTCGTTTTCGCTTTGAGCAAATGGCAACTGGCGCCTAGGATTTTTGTTGGCCAAATGCCAGCATGTTGCCCATAATTAAAGAGTAAGCCGGCTGCACTTAATTTTACACGCATGACCCAACACCAATCGCCTTTCGATACGATCATATAATTCTCTGGCGACAAAAAAAAAGAGGAAAAGGAGACCGAACCAAAAAATTCGCTTGACATTTATGACAACATTTGCACACATGAACACCATAAATTAACTTCACGCAAAAACTTTCCGCCATCCGCTGTCATAACAATGTCAAAACTTAAATATTGACAATGCCATCGACATTGACATCGCCATCGCCATCGACATTTGCCGTGCACCGCTCTGTTTAGCCGCGCTCAGCTTTTATGGCCACGCATAATTTTTCCATATTTTCAGCTGGCTAAAAGTCAGAGAAAACCCTTTCACACGCCATGGGCTCGACTTTGGTTTTCGGTTTCAGGCTTTCGGCTTTCGGCTTTGACTTTGCTGTCTTTTATGTGCAAATTGCGCGCAGTAAATAAAAATAAATGAGTATGAAAATTTTTTACTCCTATCAGCAGTATTTTTTTATTTGCTCGCCGAGAGTTCAAGACCATGTGTGTACGTTGGTCCCTCTGCCCTCTACCCTCTGCTCTCTGCTGGCACCTCCTCCATAATAATCGTAATGAATGGCTTATCACGCCAGCTGGCGTTGTCACCATCGTCATCTATATGTATGTAGCTGTGAGTCTGGCGCCTTTGTTGGTTCGATACACCATACACCACCCATATATGGGTGGCTGGGAATGGGGATGGAGTCGCGGGAAATGGTTAATAAACGAAAGAGTTATGCAGGCGAAGGCGTCGCGACATTGAGGAATCCCGTGAATCCCGGTGAAAAACTCCTCGCACGATCCAACAATAAAATGAAATTTAGCAATTCAATTTAATGCGTTATTTGTCGTATAAATTTTTATACCGTGCCGGGCATATTGATTTACTTTTACTTTTTCACTTAAGTGAAAGAAACTGGAAAACTGGGAGGGCGAGATAATTGCCAGTTGAGTCAGCACACATTGGACGGCACCATATGAAGATTTATGGCCGCACCGAAATCAAACACCAATTTCGCCATTCATTAAACTCAACTTTTGAGTGCTGGCTTTAAGGTTTTGCCTTACTTGGCGAGCATTATCAGCGTTGGCCAGGAGCGGGAACACAATCCTTGGTCCTTGGCACTTTGTCGCATAAACATAAACACTTACAAATTCGGCGGCAAAACCGAGTGGGGCTGCCACCAGCCAACCGGCGTAAAAACAAAACCGGCAACCACACCAACAACAACGCGGGGAAAATGGAGCAGCATTATTTTTTGTGTTGTTTTATTTTCACTCGCAGGCGGCATAATCCATTTTGAATAAAATTCCGAATGAACAGACACGGCAAAGGAGCCGAACAGGCTTGGAGGATAAGGGAAACAGTGGAAGAAACAGTAGTGAAGTTCAATATTGAACCGAAAAATGGGAAAAAATACGAGGCAAAACGCAGAAAAATCGAAAAGACCATCTGATCTTTGATTTTATATGAAACATATTGATTTAATATTTGGTATTGTGTATAAAATATTATTTTAAATATCTTAAATTATTTTTAATTTGTAAATCTTTATGTATAAAAACACCACAAAACAAAAACACCCCACCTCCCACCCCCCCCAAATTTAATAATATATATTTATTTCTCTCTTTTTTATTATTCTATATCCCCCCACCCCACCCTACCCTACCCACATACCAACAACCCCCTCCCCCCCACCCCCCCCCCCCAAAAAAAAAAAAAAAACAATAAAACCAACCAATTCAAATAATCCCATTTAAAAAAATATAAAAATAATAAAAAAAATTTATTTATAAAATTATATTTATATTAATTTTTTATATAATAAATAATTTTTTTTTTTTTATAATTATTAAAGTTAAAAATAAAACCAAAAACCCACACAAATCAATCACATTCATAAAAAACATAAAAAAAAAAAAAATATAAATTTTAATAATAACATATTCCTCTCTCCATTAAAAAAACAAAAAAACACAAAAAAAAAAAAAACAAAATCTATATCTCTTCCCACCCCACTCCATTTTCCTTATTTACTTTTTATCACAATACACATTAAAAAAAAAGCATCTGCCAAAAAAAAAAAAAAAAAAAAAAAAAAAAAAAAAAAAAAATAGTTTATTATATATTTTTACTATTTAAATGCTAAAGCTAAATCAAAATACCCACAAACCCCCACTATAGCTTTTTCCCCCCACAAGCTAAACAACTTACTACATCCAACTAAAAAAATACACAATTACACCCCCAAACCCACCAACCACAACCCAAAAAAAAATCAATTTTGAAAAGAAATATTTTTAATTTTACGCCCTTCCCCCCCTACCTTCCACAACCAACACACCGGCTCCCCCCCCCCCCCCCCCCCATTCAATATTACTTTCCTTTCACCCCTCCCTCCCCCCAACATTTCTTCCTTATTTTACTACCTTTAATTTTTACTCTCACCACACCTTCATTTCTTCTTTATATTAGTCGCCTCCCCTCTCCTGTCCTTCGTCACTACATGGACTGCCGTCCATAGTGATAATTAATTTCATATTAAAGGAAATAAATATATGATTTAAAGAAGTTCCTATTAATTAAGTTTAATTTTGATTAGTAACTCATTCCCATGAACTTATAAATAAAGCAACATTTCCAAATAAAATACTTGCTTACTTCTTACTTTATAGCTCCTAAAAATATTCCAATTTAAGAATAGAGTCCCGATAACTATGCTATTATTTTATTCCTCAGTGTACCGTAAGCAGGAGGCTGTTGAAATCCGGCCGCATCCTTTGTTCTGACGGTCGGCGCTTGCCTTTTTTTGGCGCTTGTCGAAGGCGATGCCAGCACACTTAAAACATGAGCACGAAAAACATTTACATAAAATCGTCTTAAAGTATTTGCGCGCCTCATCGTCGCTGGCGAAAGGAAAAGCGGAAAAGCGGGAAAAGCGAAGGGACTCTGATGCGCCCGTAGGCCAAATAAATTACACAAAATGTCGTCGGGCCCCATTTCTGTGGGCCATTTTGTGCTATTAAATATGGTGAAGTGGGGCGGACCAATAAAAAAAAAGGAAAGTGGGACGGGGAAGCAGAGGGAAAGGGGCCCAAAAGAAATTATAGAAATTGCATTTATTCGGCAAAAGCATGAATAAGTTTTTAATTTGCATTGCGCTCTTAATTCAGTGTACCATAATCTGGCACTAAATGCGAACATAATTACCCCAAGCGGCGAGATAAACTTTCGTTTGTGCGAATTGAATTTAATTTGCCAGCTGAAATTGCATTGCGTAAATGAATTTGTAGTTTAATTTGCTGCCTTTGCGCCGGGGTAACTTTGGAATCAACTTTTTCACTCGCCGCACATGTCGTTGGGGAGCCGTTTGGCCACCAGAGAAATCAAAAAAGTTCAAAATTAAATGAGACAGAAGGAGGAGAGCAGCACAAGGCCACACAGGAGGTGGCAAGGTCCTTGTTGCCACATAGACATCGCCCCCTAGCTGCAACTTTGGCCCCGAGTATCATTGACTCAATGGGGCCCAGATTCAATTTAGCATATATGAGTTTAATTTCGACATTCATAAATCCAAACCAAAGCCCCCGGATGATTCACGTAGTCCCTTCTCTCTGCCCCGCCTAATTATGCAAAAGTTGGCCCGCCTTCCATCTCGTACTTTTTATTGCCGGGGCTCTACTCCCTTGGGTCAATTTTAATTACGCTCATTTGGAGCCTTTTAATGTAAATGAAAAGCAGAATGGAAAAAGCGTAAGGAAAATACGGAGCAGAGCAGAACTGGACAAAAAACCAAACCAAACAAAACAAAAGTAAGGGAAATCGAGAAAATTTTAAATTAAAAACAACAAGCCGTAAAGCAGGGCGTGTAAAATTTGACAGCGGCAACGAAGTGAAAATTGCCTGGGCATAATTGAGAGAAAACCCGCATCAGCCAGAAGTCACACTTCTTTCTCGACTTTTGTGCATAACTAAAAATATGCACATTGACATTTGAGGACAGGCCATGTCATAAATATTAATTTCCTTTTGCCTGCCTTTTTTTCGGTTCTTAAAAAATTCCGTCGGCGTGTTTTGCATGCTGGTTAAGCCTTTGCCGTTGCCTTTGACTTGCTTACCTCATTCGTCTGGTAATTCGTCCTCCGGAAGTCCTTGCATATTTGCTGTGAGCTTTCAGAAATCCATCTAATTTTGCATGCCAAAAGGGAAAATTCCCTCAGTCCCATTCAGTTCCCGTTCCATTCCTGCATCTGCTCCTGCCCTGTGTGTATAATCGTCAATCATCATAATTCCGGGCACTTTGCCGCACACGTTGCGCATACGCCCCCTATGTCGATGGCTCATTTTTACAAATGAAGCGCATTTTACAGTTCACTTTAATGTTGGCCATAAAAGCAAGAGCCCTGGCATTGCCGTTGCCATTCCTTTGTCTTTCATTAACACGCCCGGCAGGATGAAGACGAATGGCAGTGTAAAGAGAGGGTGATTTCTCGGAGGAGGAGGAGGAATTTCACTCCCTGGCAGACATGAAAAGAAGCTGGTTTGGCCAACCCGAACGCCTTGCATTCATTTGCGCTTTGTGTGCGGCGCCAAGGTTTTATTGAGTTATTGTTGCCATTGCTGGCACTAAGCCCGACCTCAGTTTTCCCACCATCATCATCCCCAGCCGGAAATGGCGCACTCATTGCGAGGCTTTGATCATTTCCCCTTTGCCCAGTCGAGCTTAAAAGTGCATTTGGAAAGTGCCCGATTTTCGGGGCGAATCTTTGCAGAAAGCCAAGGCACCCCTTCACTTTTTCGGCCGCATGTTGAGACCGCGATAAATTCCAAACACACACACACACTCATCCTTTCCCGACTGTCACATCCCCTTTCCTGTTCCATTTCTATTATATTTTATTCTGTTCTGTTCCACTCTGCTGGCATTTCTATTTCATTTGGCTTTATGAAATTAGTAAATGCCAGGCCGTTGTTGCTGCTCCAAGGAATTTGATGCCATCAAGAAGGGGGAAAAAAATATATAGAATGGGAAAAACCCAAGGATGGTGAAGACAAAGCTGCCGTTGCGTTGCTCTTGTTGTTGTGCGAATAAACGTTAAAATATGATTTGATATTATGGCCAGGACGGCAGCCATGTAGCTTTGCCATTTGTTATCCTTGTTATGAATTCGAGAGTGCCATGATACCACAAAGCACGCTCCGGAGATGGAGTGCTTCGCATCAATGGCATTTTGATTGCAAATATTAAGTCATTC
The DNA here is from genome assembly GCA_037075205.1 of Drosophila prostipennis. Lineage (NCBI taxonomy): Eukaryota > Metazoa > Arthropoda > Insecta > Diptera > Drosophilidae > Drosophila > Drosophila prostipennis. Next base: position 199,821 of record JBAMCJ010007677.1, on the reverse strand, counting down.
GGCAGGCGATGTTGAGTAAATGCCCTGACCCGAGGCAACAAGTGGTGGTATCTTTGGTTGACAGGGTTACTTTAATATTGAAAAAAGGATAATACATCGGAAAAGCCTAATAAGAAAACCATAAAAAATAAGGACATAACTGTGAGCAGATAAAGAAAATAGAATTCAAATCATTTTGTTGAGTATTAATATTTTTAAAACTTGCAGTTTTTATTATCTTTCTCAATTATTATTTTTTTCAATCTATCAAATTGTTAAAAGTAAAATAGGTATTTTAAGGAAATTTATTTCTTTTAAATTTTCTAAATTTCAATAAAAACTTTAATTATTCATATACCAAACTAATACTCTAAAGTTTTTGTTTGAGTATTCTTAAAGGCAAAAATTCAAGAAAATAATTCTTGGTAGGGAAAAAGAGAAAACATGACATTCACACAGCACAAGATGCCTTGATTTCCTACCGCTGGCTGTGATTCTGACCGCATTGCCGACGTATGCTCTGCGTCAGTCGCTGTTGCCGATCATAAACTTGCCACACACTGCTAAAGTATAGGCAAATAAATAAGACGGCGACGTTGGTGTCCGGAGGAGAACGCCAAGTCTCAACCTCCGGCGCACCCAAACCAATCCCATTTGCAGCACCTTCAACCTATGCTCTGCACTTGTCTTCCGAGGAAACCAGGGAACAAGGAGCACAGGCAGCAAGGAGCAAGGAACAGCTCACAGCACACATATCATTTGTCTGTCTGTCTTTCTGACTGCCTCCGCCCGTGTGTGTCCTCGTGTATTTTTCTCTCATTGTTGCTTTACTTGTAGTTGTATTTGTTGATTGTAGTTTGTTGCCGCCTTCGTTGTCGTGTTTGTGGTTACACTTTGCGTGCTGTGTGTATGTGTGAGTGTGCACTTTGCCACCCGCGTTAACCCGCTTTTCCGCAGTAACCAGAAACCCACCCGGCGTATGCGTACTTTTTTTCTTCCAGCCTTTTGCATGCGGTCGACCCCTGCCGTGTGTGCAAGTGTGGGTGTGCGAGTGTGGATAACTGCGCATATGTGTGCGTTGGCCTATTGTACTAATAGGCAACACTATCGTATTTTAACAGCTTTTATTTACATGTACGCGCAGAAAGAAAAATAACTTTTACTTGTTCTTGCGGCGGGAGTGCACTTGAAAAAAATCTTAGATTTTGTTCTTTAAAATGTGTGAGGTAAATTCGCGTTTAATTTTTAGAATTTTGCCTTGAATAAATGAATATAAAACTCTAACGTTCTATACTTTTTAGATATTTTATAAAAATGTTAGCTATATTTATCTTTCTATTGAATTAAATCAGATAGATCGACATATAATTAATATTTCCAATTATAAGATCTAATTTAAAATATCTTAAAAATAAATAAATTCAAAAAAATTTTAAAAATATATCATTTTTAAAATAAACTCCTCATTTTATGTATTGCTTTTATATAGAACTTGAATTTGCAGCTGGCTTGGCCTTTAATCGCTCGCAGTTCACTTTATGAATTAAAAGGGACCCGTCTGTCCGTCAGTCATTCACTCAGTGAGTCAGTCAGTCATTCAGTCATTCAGTCGCCCACTTATCCATATGTCATCCATGGAGAGGCGGGACTTCCACTTGGCGCTCCGTCCGCCGGTCTTCCGTCCTCCGACCTCCGTCCTCCGTTCTCGACTGTGACCCGGTCCCGACATGATTGGCATTTTCAAGCGTCAGTTCAGACCGTCGGTCTGCCGTCCTTATTCCCGTGTCTGGATGTATGGTCCTTTGTTAACACATTTCCCCCATTCTTCGATACTCGGTGTTTTTCCTTCTTTTTTTTGCACACTGATAAAAATGGTGAAATGACAGGTTTTATAATTGGCGATAAAATGCCATTAACAAGGGACATTGTGGGTCCTGTCCGGAATGCGATGCCCAATGGTCACGTGTTTGCCGGGCCACCTGCTCAGCCTGCCCGGTTTTGAGTGGCATGCCACACAGACGCGCACACTGCGGGATTCAAGATTCGAGGATATAATGGCATCCACATCAGCTGCAGCTGATGTCCGCACTCCTTAAAGCCTTTCTTTAAACTTTCCACTTCGAGGACTGTGTGTGTGTGAATGTGCGTGTGCGGGGGCAAATAAAGAGATGAGTAATAAATTGCCTTTTTGGGCTGTTAAGCATGTGAAGTCAATAAAATTTTTAATGGCTTCGTAGCACTCGACTTGCCTTTAATAACTCAAAAAGAGGAAGGAGAAGCAGACGGTAGCCGAAATGAAAGTTATGCTCACAGTTGAGCGGGTAATTCAACTAGGAGGCAGCGCCCCGGTTTCCGGTTGATACTTTCACATCCATCGGCCAGGGAGCCGGGCGGAAGTAGCGAGTAACACAACTTCCGGCGTTGGGCGCCAGTAAACTGTAATAAACACTAAAACGTAAAATGCTGTTGCACAGACCCAACTTGCCAACCCCCCGTTCAGAGTGCCATTTGACTGACAAATGTGGCCAAGGAAATGGCAAGGAAATTAAAACAAATATAAAATTCTAGCAGCTAGGCAGACGCAGCAACACCCACAGAATAACAACAACGAAAGAGGAGGCACTGAGGGAAAAAACAGTGCCCTATATAATTATGTGTAAATTATTCCTAAATAATCGAAATTATCATAAAATACCTAAAAGAATAATTTCATTTGACTCCTGATTCTTGTTCTCTTTATAAAGTCAAATATTTTGTTTTAATCGGCCGATGCCAATATTTTCCTTACATTTTCCTTAATATTCTTTTATACCAGGATTTATTCTCAGTGCTCTTAGGACTGTGGACAAACTTGCCGGGCGAAATGAGAATAAATATGGGGCTAACTTTTTTGCTGGGCGCTTGAATGCGGGGCTGGCGGTTCGGTTCTTTCTCTGTTGCGCTAGTCATTTGCCATAAAAGTCAACAACTTTCCCTGGCGCAACGCTGATAAAGGCCAGCCCATGACAGCCGGCTTCCTTGTGGCCCCGCCCATTCATTTCGATTGAATTACGCGTAATCGTTGCGAGTGCTTAAAAATTAAATTAAAATTTTATTTACTCCAGTGCCACCGTGCTGTTTCGGGGCAAGGCGAAATGGGATTGAAGGTGGGATTGGGAATGGGAATGGGTATGGCCTGTCTCTCCCACCTTAACCTTATCGCCGGCACACGCACACGACGCCATTGGAGGGGCCATAATGTACCGCTGGGGTGATAAGAAATCGATTTGTCACCGGGACGTGAGACACAATTGGCGCTTAAACAGAAGCCGAAACCGCGAGGGCATAAATCAGCCGTTCGCACACATGCACACGGGTTGAATGTCTCTTCGCATTGTGGGCGACTAAGTTTATTACAGTTATTCCTGCGAGTTGTTTCGAAATCAAATCCCCAAACAAAATACTCACAGCTTTTGTGGCAAATGTGCGCAGCTCGGATTTGGTTCGAATGACAGCTGGAAATTCAGAAAGGAATAAAAGGGCTTTGAGTAACTATTGTGCACTATGTGATACCTGCTATTCAGAAAAAGTATCTTCTTTACATTTGAGTTAGATTGCAATTGGCTACTGCTATTATTTGATTATTTGCAACCGATCAGAATAAATAATGGTGTCTAAAAGTATGCAACAATATATTTTGTAGCCGGAAGTTCGATAAATTCATTCCAAAGGGCAAAACTCAATGCATACTTTTAGGCACTTTTAAAAGTGATTTCAAAACGCTTCTATGGATACTCTTATAATCCATCTAGATGGACTGTTTTCTATTGAAATTGATGAAGAATATTTGCATTTATTTCTCCCACTTGCAATGCCAAGAAAACAATATACCCTAAAACCCCAAAAATACCGGGTGAAAAAGAATTCGAAACAAATTTCAGAACGAAGACATTGTCAGGCCTAACTATGAGCCCCTGGCTCTAATGATTATTAAGTTGCAGGTGCGCCGGTTGTCTGTGTTTAGCGCTGAGTTATCCCCGATTTACAAGTAAATCCTCGAGTGAAATATAATTTCCATGTGTTTGTTTTCGTAAAAATTCAACTGAATCGATTGAGCGATGACAAGAGCAGCGGCAGCTGCGAAGGGGAAATGCGAACAAATGCCAGCCAGCCCGCTGTGCTCGATGTACCCCGGTTTACATATTTCGCGAGTAAATCCCCTTGTGCCAGACAGCCAAAGCAAGGAAAAGCGCTGGGATGAATGCTCTGCGTAGTCGTTTCTGGATTTCCTCTAGCTTTCTCTGCCCGTCTTTCTTTTATGGCACAGCGCTTTTCCCGATTTCCCGCATTTCCCTTTTCGCTTGGGTCTCTACGGTAATGTTTTCGCCTCAGTTGCACGTCGAATATTTTCAGCGATTGCCTCAGAAGCCGCAGAGTAAACAAGCGCGCTCACATTAACTTTCACTTACTTTCAGCGGGATGTGTGTGTGTTTGTGTGTGTGCCTTTCTCTTTGCACTCACACAATCACTCACAATTTAAACGCTTCATTTCACTTTATTTCGACTGCGATTTCAATTTAAATTCCATGGCTTTTTTCATTTCCCTTTTTGGCTTTCGCTTGAACATCTTTTACTTTGGCTTTTACTCTCGGCTCTGTGGCTTTTCAGATTTCCCATCCCCATTCCCCTGGTTTTTGGGGCTATTTCATACGAAAAACGCTCATGAAAATGAGTGGATTTGGGTGATTTTAATTTTTAATTCGGCATTTACCAGCCAGCCATTGATTAGCACAAGTTTCTTCGCCGCTTTAATCAAAAATGCAATGGAAAAGGTTCGGAAAACCGCCAATTAAGCGTCTTACAAGACGACCTTAAAGTGTATGGGGAATTATTTAGGATGCGATTTCCATTTCGGCGAGTGTGCTCGTGGTTGCCGGAATGTTTTAATTAACTTTTGTTTGCCTAAAAGTTTCCTACGAAATATTTCTGGTGGCAAGAGAACCCCGCCATTCTTGGCCTTGAACATGGCATGGAAAATCAGTTCCGCATGCAGGGTAAGAATCTCTGTGAACCCAAGGAAATGCAGCAGAGCCCCGAATTTCGGCTGCGGTTGACAAGGGAAGGCCACCACCACCATGGCATCGCCTGCCAAGCTCCACGCATTAAAATAGATTGCTGTTTACTTTCAATTTAGTTGCCCGCCATCTCAATCGCAATCCTTTTTGCGTTGTGCCGCTTTCCCTTGGCAAATATTTGCCTTTTATTAAAATTTTCCCTGGCACTTCGCGAGTGCAGCAGGTTCTCGTTGGCGTTGGCCTGCTGATACGATTGCATATACCTGTCACCTCCCATCGCGGCCAGTTGACAATATTAACTGACATATTTCGCCGGCATACCCGTCAAATAACTAAAGCTGTCAGCGGCTCCCTGGGGCAGTATGAAAATTCCCAAATTCCCCGGAACTGCAGCGCAAAAAAATGCATTCAACAAATATGAAAGGGAACTAGCCTGAGCAAAACGCATTGTTTCGCTTTGGGTATATACTATATAGCTAGCAAAAGTCAGGCGGCGACAATGACTCCACTTTATACTCTACTGCCCAACTATGCAGCAGCAGCGCAAGGGAACTTTCACATTTTTTTCCCCGCTCGGTTGGAATTTTTTATTTGGAATTTATTTCATTAGCTTAATGCCCGAAGTGGAATCTCTGAGCTTTGGGCAAAGTTTTGTCATAGTTAATGAGCAGAGGAGCGGGGAGTCGTAGGGAGTCGCAGTCCATGCCCCGTTGACGTAATCATCATTATCACCATGGCTTTCTGGCATCTTTCCCGCAACGGATGAGTGTCAGGCTTTTGGGGCTTGACCAGGTGAAAAGTTCACTCCGATGGCCGTGTCTAACGCACTAACATTTCACTTGGCTGCAGGGCCCGGCTTGTGCCCTCAACATAGTCGAGCAATCAAATTCATTACGATGCGGAAATACGCAAAGTTGGCAGAGTGTCAGCGCGGAGTAGGAGGATGAAGTTTAAGCCACTCAGCTAGGCTCTTACACTGAGATCGAAATGTACACTCTAAATAGCTCTCTTGTTGGTAAAATTAAAATTATAAAAAATAAATGTATTTTACTAAAAATATATTTCATGGTGTTATCTGTAATTTCTATAGTTATAAGAAGGAGTTTTCCTACTTAAAAAAGATTTTGGAAAATAATGAATACTGAAATTGGTAAAATATATTTTACTAATCTGAGAATTCCATTGTAACTTTATATACAAAATCAATACATTAAAAGCAAACAGTATTTGTGATTTAAAAACATGAAATCATTAAAAAAACATTTTTTCAAATATATATTTTCAGTATCGGTTTATATTTAGATTAATTGTTTATAAATTAAAAGGAAGGTTATAAGCTACGATTTTGTTGGTTTTGATAAACATTTCCTGATGGTCTAAAACATTGGTACATCTTTAAGGAATTTAAGAGAGTGTTGTACTTTAGTTTAACCATATTTCCTTTACTGTAATTCTCAAGTCTGAGAATTACATTGTAACTTTAAATACAGAATCAATGCATTAAAAACAAACAGTGCCTATTTGTGATTTTAAATCATAAAATCAATTAAAAGAAAATGTTTCAAATATATTTTTTGAATATCGGGCTATATTTAGATTAATTTTTGACGATTTCGTTGGTTTTGATAAACATTTATTGATGGTCTAAAACATTGCTACATCTTTAGGGACTTTAAGAGAGTGTTGTTCTTTCGTTTAACAATATTTCCTTAAGTGTAGTGGTTGCTGTTGCCTTTGAGAGGCCATTATCACAGCGAGGCGACAGGACGACAGCGCCGTAAAGAGATGCGGCCAGCATGCGACCATAAATGGCTTTTGGTCTGGTCGGAGGCTGGGGTTTCGCTAGCAAACAAACTGACAGGGACAAGCTGCTCCGGCTCGACTCCTGCTCCTGTTTCTGTTCCTGCTGCTGCTCCTGCTCCTGCTCCTGAATCTGCTCCTGTGCAATGAAGTAGTGTCAACAGCAGCCACAAAATAGATAAACAAGGTTCTGTTGCTGTTACCGCCGTCATAACCGCATATATCGCTCATAAACGGCGTCATAAAAGTGACACTGGCAAACACCCAAAACAAATATGTGATAAAGACGGCCGACGCGATACAAAATAAACAACTATAACATTGGTTGTCCTTTTGTTTTGTGACTAAGTAAAAACTTTGGTTACTTGTCGACAGGATAAAAGCTACACAACTCTGCCCTAATTTAGTGTTTTATTGGTTTGCCAGGGACAAGCTCATTTCAAAGTCCATTTCTGCATATTTTTTGGTGAGCTCGTTTAACGGGTCGTATGCGTGATCTGAGTACCAGGGGCTGGCCTAATTCTCAACGCTTCCGCTAATTAAACGCTGCAACAGTCGAGCAGAAAGCAAAGGAAACTGAGCAGATTATTGCATTTGTCCTTCGCTCTGTTTGTGTGTGTGTGTTGATAAACGTTTAGCGTCATTAAAAAGGCAACAACAACAAGGACAAAACAGGATACGCATCAATGTTGGCCAACTGCCTGGGTTAAAATGAAGAGATAGACGCAGAAAGAGATGCCGGCAGCAGTTCTCGGCCCTTTTACTTGGCCACCACCATCGCACCAGATTCCATCACCCCTTTTTCCAACCCGGCGACGGATGAAAAGAGTCCAGCTTAGCCGGGAGCAACTTTGGCAGCTGCAAGTTGCCAGTTCCCAACTCCCAGCTCCCAGTTCCCATTCTTTCGACTCACACAGATACGCAGGATGCACGCTTTTTGTCCTTGTTGCCGACCATTGTTATTACGGCCTCACTGCTGAAGAGCCAACAGCAGAGAAAGAGAAACTAGGCTACGTCGTCGTCAGGTCCTGTTCAAATTAAACTGAAAATCTTGTCCACCCGCCGCCAGACAACGCCGCCTTGTCTGGCTGCCACGCCCACCCACTCCGCCCACTCGGCCTGCCATTCCCTCACTTGTCAAACATTGTTATGAGCCAAAGTGGCAGCACTTTTTCTAGCACAATTCCCATTCCATTCCCCGACCAGCAAAGAGCATCTGAAACCGTTTCACTCCCTTCACTCGAAATAATAATTGTCGCCGCGTTTTCTATAGAAATCCGGCTTTAATATCAAGAATATTTTTATTTATTTGGAAACAAGGTTGCAAAGCGAAATAAAAGGTTTTAATCCTTAAAAAAGGCAGTTAGCAAAGGGTTTTGTAATAAAATGTTGCATATTTATTAAGACTTAAACCAAACCCATTCTTCTGCATCACAGAGATCAACTTATTTAGATTTTTTTCACGGCTTTAAAGTATTCCGAAATTCCAAGAATTGTATATACAATTTTCCCAAGTGTTTCATGCCAACTCTACCCAACGTTTTCCTCTTCAAATCTGCCAATGTTGTAATTAAACTTAAAGAATTGAGCTATGGGCCAAGTTGGGAGTTGTTCGCCAGCCGAAGGGGGAGATAGCCGGAAAAGAAGGGAGAATGTACGAAAAAATACTCTTAAACAAAGGGCTGAAACAAAGCAGCGAAATAAATGGGGGAAGATAGGAGGCGACTCACCGGGGCAAATCGATAGCTCTTTAACTTTTACCCACCGACTTTGGCACTGATGGGTTAAGCTTGCGCCTAATGGCCGCCTAAGTTGACACAGCCAGCTCTGAATAATGGAATCAGGAAAAAATCAACAGCACAGCAAAGGCAGCAAAAGTTTTGTGTTGGTTTATTAAATTAATTGCTACCTCATGGCTCGGCGATGGAAGAGCGGCCCGAGTGGGAGCATGTGAGTTAACTTTTATTTGTCTTTAATTTAATTTATACGAAATACGGCGAAACTTTTTTCCTGTCAGGCTTTTCTTCATTCATAGGGGTTGGGCAAAAAACTGACTGAAACCGAATGGAGGAGATGCTAGAGAACTACATATAAAAAAGTTGTTCTTCCTTTCTTCATAAGCGATTTTTGGTTTATTTCGTGTGATATACGGGGAAATGAAGATTGCGGAGATGATTTATTCACAGAATGCACGTCATGCCAAAAAAAAAGAGGAAAAAGGCAAAAGGTGGTAGGGGCATGGGGCATGAAACCCGAAATGAATTGGGGCCCTACGTGTTGCTGTTCCACGCAATTTCCGGACAAATATCCCAGCGCCCACCCACCGTGCTCCTTATTTCCCGCTTTCCCTGACAGCTCACACTTTATCACTCAGTCGGCCTGGGAACATCGGTTCGCATCGCATCACATTTCGCAGACATTTTGCACTTGATTTAATGTCACCCCCAGGAAAAAGCCTTAGAAAAGTAAGACTTTCCCTACTTCAACCCACCAGGCAGCCACCAGCTTCCTTTGAACCCGCTTCGATTTGTTGCGTTTGCCAATTTTCCAACAGCTAATGGCGTTACAATTTGCCATTGTTATTCTAGGTGTTTCTGATGGCCTACACTGAAAATCAGAGTGGTGGGTGTATTTAAGTAACCCAATCTTAAATTAAATATGCCATAGAAATCCCTTTAAAAGGTGCAATTATTCTTTTTTTATTATTTTTGGTAATTTTTTGTAATTAGTTTTTTATTTTTCCTAATTTCCGATACTATCGATAATATCGATATAGACCACATAGGCCAAAATAACCGATAGCCGTGGACACTATCGATGTTTTAACAACCCTACTGCAAAGTATGCAACGATTTTAGAGGCAATTGCTATTTAAAGTAGCATATTTTTATATACCTTCTTCTATATTTGTTTTTTATAAATTCCAATTTATCTACAATCACTTTGTAATTCTTTTATTCTAAGTGTACTTTCCGACTCCCCTCCATGAGAAAAAGGCGAGAAAAATGACGCCGCAAAACCCCACGGTGCGAAATGCTCATTTATTTCGAAAAGGGGGAAGCCCGGTCGAACCTCTTAAGGGGAAGTTAACTGCTGCTGCCGCTGGTGTTGCTGATGCTGCTGATGTTGATGTTGCTGTTGCTGTAGCTCCTGGTGTTGCTGCTGCCGTTGCTGGAATATGTTGCACGTTAAGCGTTCGCTTCAGAATTTATTGCTGGGCGTCTGTGTGGTTGACTGTCAACCCATAAAAACTTCGACTCTCAACCTGAGGGTGGAAAAGGAGGAGGTCCTTCGGTCCGGGGGTGTGGAGCTTGGGTCTTCGGGGTCTGCTGGGTGTGGTCGTTTATTGCATTTACAGTTACTTAATTCTTTTGCATGAACTTGCCACACAAACAACAATTATTGCTCACCTCAGAAAATGCCCCCATTGCTCTTCCTTTATTGTGGGCTGGCGTGACACTTGGCTAAAGTTGGCAGGTGGTAAAAACATTTTGATCGTTCAAAACTTTGGCAACGGCTTTAAATGGTGCTCGCAAATTTTTTCTTTTTGGTTGGGTAGAGAGGGGCGTTTGTTGCCTTTATTGCTGCTGTTACGCGCATTGATTGTATTTTGAGTGACGGGTACCGCAAAAAAGCTTTTAAGTCATTAATTTCATTTTGAGAGCCAGCCAGCCATCCTCAAAGGATTTTGAAGTGAACATTTTCGCTGATGATGCCTGCAGCGTGCATGTATAAGTGTAAAAGTGTGTGTGTGTGTGCGTGGGGGTTTTCGGGAGGGGGGCGGGGAATAGCCTCCCCCTTAAAAATCTAGAACCGAATTTTTCTCTATAAATGCCCGCCATTACGGCAGCGAAATGAAGTTGCCATTGGGTGCGTGAAAATGTCTGGCGAATATAAATTCACTAATAACAGAGATTTATGCACACATCCCGGCACCCAAAACAGACCAACTTCAAAATGAAAAGCAAGCAAACACACAACGCAACGAAAACATTTAAAACTGGCAAATGTTTTTGGTCCAGAGATAAGACCGCCTATAAATATGTGAGTGCGTGCTTTCGTTCGTTCGTTTTCTCGTTTGGAATGTATGTATGTAATCGGAAAACACAATCTGCATCCAAATGAATCAAATAAATTAGTTTGGCCATTTTTGAGGCCAAAACCAAATGTCGGCAACGGAGCGTATGAGCAATTTTTTGTAGCCGCCTGGGGGAAACTGTTGCTTTTGCGGGGTTTTTGGGCAAATGGCATAGGCTTAACCTAGCTGAAACTTTTCCGCCTGCCGTTATTTGATTAAAATAATTTCCACTTAACCTCTCACTTCACCCATCGCTGGCTAGACATCTTCTTCTTCCTCTGGTTCTTGGGCTTTATCAGTGAGCATCAGAGCCAGAGGACACAAAAAGGCAATGTAATTAAGAGGGCCACAGGAGCACGCACACACATTCAAAACTATCCGGCAAATTAGTACGGTAGAACTTAATACATACGCCAGAAGCCAGAAGGCGAAGTCAAAGCCAAGGAAATAAAAGGTATCTAAGCTCACAAAACGCCCAACATCACTGACTTTTGGCATAAACTGCTGGCATTGATTGTCTCTGCGTCTGTGTGAGCGAGTGTTGAGTGTGTGTGCGCTGCGATGCCTAAGTGTGCGCGCGAAAAATATGCCAAAGAGCTCCTTTGGCCACTCCTGAGAGAATGTTGGTGAACAGTGCTCATCCTCTAACAGCCTTGCACTGAAAAAAATGCTCATTGCAACTTAGAGGGTTCTTGACCAAGGCCTAGAGAAAGTTTAATACCTTTAAACCTTTAAAAGATATTGTCAGGTTCTCAAATAGATTCTTAAAATCACAAAAAATGGAAAACATATTAATTTCTAGGGAATAAAGCCATACAATTATGATAAAGTAAATATGGTAAACTAAAAAATCAGTTTAATTAATTTAAATTATTTAATAGCTTTTTACTTTAAGACTAAATTTTAAAATTTTCCATTTTATAAGTTGGATAGATAGGAAAAGGATCCTCCCTTGTTTCAGATGCACTTAGTGTTTCTTGTAATCAGGTAATTCCAGTTCTAGTTAAATGAGGTACTACATTTTCGCCGAGTGTATGGATACACTTCAAATGAAGTGGCCCAGTGTCTGTATGTCCTGACAGTAAGATTTACAATGTGGCCACCCAGGCACGCATGTGTGCGACAGAGAGAATGAGATGAGGGAGGGAGGCAGGTAGCAGGATGAAAGAGACGAGATTGCAGGGAAAAAGTCGGGTTATAAATGTCTAGGTGGCGCCATTTGGCTGTGAGCTAAGCTAACTGGGAATGGGTTTGGGTTTGAGTTTGGGGCTGCCAAATGGAATCGCTGGACGGTATGGAATGGTATGGTATGGAATGGTATGGTATGGAAACCCCCCATTAGGAGTCAGGAAGGGAAAAGGATATGGAACAAGGGTTCGCAAATTGTATTGTTTTTGTGTAAATTAGTTCACTTTGTGCGTGTCTGTGTGCTTTGGCTGCAACTAGAACAAACAGCTCGCAGGACGACGACGTGTTTGGACCTTTTAATTTGCATGTTTTATGTTCACTTCATGAGATTTGAGTTGGGGTTGAGTCGGTCCTGTGGTTTGGGTGTTAGCATAAAATATTCAGCCGGCCACGGCCACATGTGTGTTAGCTCGTTTGAGCATGAGTGTATGTGTGTCTGTGGGCCACGGCATAAAGTTTAGCTGTGATCATAATTTATAGCTGGCCCATGTTTGTGCCAGGAACACCACAGCACAACACACACGAAACCAAACGAAACCTTACCAAACCGAGTTTCAATTTGACTTTCGTCTAAGCAAAATCCCAACCACAACCTCAATTCTCTTAATATTTTTCCTGCCCTTTGTTATTTATTTACGTGGCTCGGTGAAACCACTTTAATCAGACCAGGCCGCTCATCTGGCCTGGAAATTAAGTTCTCTGCACCTTAGCGCCTAATCCACCGCCCAGCCCCCATCCCACAGGCCCAGGTCCATTTCCTCGTAAGCCGTTTAGTTATAAGCCGGCAACACGCACGAGCTTAATGACGAGCGTCAGTCAGTTGGCCTGGACAGCCAGTCGATTTTATTTATGGACACATTTTATGACACTTTTAGCGGAGCCAATGGCGCCTAACGATGCAGAAGCATGCAAAGGATTTAAACAAAGCCACTGAGTTTACCTACTAAATCCACTGACTAGTTTTGCTTTCATTTTAGCAAAGACATTATTTTGATTAAATCAACTGTTAGACAAATTTAAATCTCAACCATAATAAATGTGTAATCTTATCTGTATAAAGAATAATAGCAATGATATTTTTTTAGAATTTATTACAGTAAAAAAGGCTGCTTTAAAACATATTCGTCAGGCAATTTAACTAGACCAACTGGGATTGGCCCAAATCATGATTCCCCACATTAGCAAAGAAAGAAGATAACCAAAGCTTCGTGACTGGCTCAAAACCCAGTCCCGAAATAAAAAAAAGGCAATTACAAAATCGCCCACAGAAATTTGACTTTGCAGCAGACAAACATGTCAATAATTTGGGCCCCGGGACACAAAAACCGAGAGCAAAGAGAGCGGCGAGCAGGGAGGCAGGATGAAGAGATAAATTCCATTTGTAGTTATATATTATAACTGGATTGTGTACGTGCTGCCGCAAAGGAAGAAATATGCGTTTTGGGTTGTGGCAGGACACGAGCAGCCAAGCACATGTTAAACTCTTTACACGGACATAAACAGCGAGCGGGAATACGTGCGTAGAATCCATGTTCGCTACGAGTAATTGAAGCCGCAAATACGGACAAAGACTGTGACTCGGAATTGATGAAAGCACAAAGTCGGATCTGTCGATGGGGCATTGCATCATGTCGCGTTACAACAGAGGCGGAGGTGGAACCCTTTTTGGGGGATTTTTAATGATTTTTAAAATATTTTAGGATATTAAAGATAAATTATTGCAAGAAAAAACGATGAATTCATATCATATTCGGAGTTGGCATGGAAATCTGTTCCCACGAAATACGATTTCTCGATTATTAAATTAAATATTAAAATTTAAAATCAATCTTAATCCTCTTGCAATATAATACGATATTAATTCACTACTTTTGGCATTTATTTTCGGGTGCAACTCATACATTTGTACTTAATGATTTAGAATGCAATCAAATACGGTAAATTTCTTCCAAACCCTGTTAACAAAAACCTAAAGATTGAGATGGATGTTAACCCTCCGAAACCCCTCCAAAAGTACGACCATGCCTCACATACCGCAGACGAGCATATTACATTGTATGTGGCCTTTGCTTCCGTCCGTGTTTGTCATTTGTTTGTCGGGGGAAAAACAGAGCGAGAAAAGGGGGAATTGTGGCGAGCAATCAAATGGAAAATGCAGCAACAATCCGCAATCTGTTGACATGTTGCGCGAGTGCAGCTGAAGTGTTGTCAAGCTGCAGCTAGAGTTGAATTTGAAACTGAATCTGAGCCCCAAGCCGGAGATATAGCGCATCTGGAGCAGCAAAAGTATGCTAAAAAAAACCCGAAGAGCAGAAGAAATGACACCGAAGCTCGGCGTCAACGGAAATTGCTGTTACTGTGCATTGGGCAGCCAAGGAGTCTCCGAGCAGGACACTTCACTTGTTCTCTAAAACAAAAACAAGTTACTAAAACCGTAAAAAAAATAATATTATAATTTAATTTACTAAAACATACTCAATTTTTTTACGATGCTTAAGAGAAAGTTATTTATGATTAATCAAAAAAAAGGAAATGGATACATTTTTTTAAGAAATTGTTTCTTTTTTATGATTGTGAAGGGTAGCTTTTCGAGTGGTATGTAGGTTTATTAATATGTGGATAATTGAGTAGGATAATACATTATATTTATAACTATAAAAACGCTCTGCACACGTTGTTCTCCTTTTAGTTATCTTATAGCTCTCCTGTCGTCCCTTAACAACACTAACAACTAGGCGGTTCCCAACACTATCGGGCTATCGATAGGGATGCGAATTAGGCGCTGTTCACAGTCGGCCTCTCCTGACAAATCTCTGCGTCCTCGCAGGATTCATGGGGTGGATCCTCTTCAAAGTGGTCGTCTTCATCTGGTTCATCGGGTGGCAGCTTGCACCACTGCTTCATCTTGTCGGACGAATACACAGACTTGTAGTGTCTCTGGGTGCGTTGGGCGTGAGGGATATCTTCGACTAGATATCTGTCGTTTGGCAGGACCTTGCTGATAATAAAAGGACCCTTGTAGCGCGGCTCCAGTTTTCGTGATGTTCCTGTGCTGAACGGCTCATTCTCGACCAACACAAGGTCTCCAAGGCTGTAAACTGTTGGCTTAGAATGTTTGGCATCGTAACGTCTCTTGGCGGCAGCTCGGTGATCGTTGACTGTGGTCGCAGCATCTGCCCTAAGCTGTTCCAATTCGGCATCTGTTAGCATCTTTGGCTCCTGGTTTTGAATGGCGTTCGTCAGTGTGTTCTTCAGGATATCTCGGGGCTCGTAACCGTACAAGAGCTGAAATGGGGAGCATTTAGTAGTACTGTTTACCATGGTATTGATGCTCCACTGGATTGATCTGATGTTGTCATCCCAACGCTTTTCGTTGTCATTCGAAGGCAATAACATTGACAGTATTATGCGGTTTGTTCTCTCTGCATGACCATTGGCTCTGGGTGTCCTCACAGCATTTAAAATGTGCTTCACATTGTTCGACTTGCAGTACTTCTCAAAATCTTTGGATGTAAAAGCTGTACCACGATCAGTTACAATACGATCTGGCATTCCCAAGTAGCTGGTGACATCTTGCAGTACATCCAGGACGTGCTTTGTTGCTGTACTTTTCACCGCTCGTACTATGGTGAATTTTGTGAAAGCGTCGACGATCACAAGAATGTGTTCGTTCCTCTTGGAACTCTTCGGAAATGGTCCCAGGTGGTCCATGTGTATTGTGGAAAATGGAATCGGCTTGATATTATCGTAGTGGTACTCTCCTTCCTGGCGTCCTCCTGGTGATTTATAAAACGCACAGCCCACACAGGACTTGATATAACTTTTTACATAATTTCGCATTCGGGGAAACCAAAACAAATTTAGGATTCGTGCCATTGTCTTCTCTGTGCTCATGTGTCCGGCTTTATCGTGACATTCGTGTAAGATGTGAAATCTTAGCTGCTTTGGCCTGCACAGGAATACTTCTTTCGTTGCTGATTTCATCGATGTCCAAATCGATGATGTGCTGCTGCTGGTGCTGCTGATTTCCTGCATCTGCTGGTGCTGCATTGCCCATTTGAGCGGTCACTAACTGAGCTAACATGTCCTTTAGTTCCCTCATTTCGTTTTACAATGTTGAAATTGCCGCTGACTGTGCTGACATCGCTTCTTCTTGCTGCATGGTGAGCCCCACTGCTGCTGGCAGCTCTACGTCTTCCGATTGTTCAAAATCTATAAGCCTTTGAACCAATTCGGCTCTTGTGCCGGAAACTGACACGTTTCTCGATCGTAGCAGGAACCTTAACTCGTCGCCTTTAAGATCCGCTATTTTTGGCATTTTTCTTTTTAGATGAATTGGCAGTTCTTTTGTGCGAACGTGACAACTATATCTACCTCGTGAGCGAGACAACTATACATATGTACCTCGCGAGGCTTGCATGCGCTTGTGAAATTTACCAACACACACAACTCCTGTGTATGTGTGTATGTGCTCTGGCTTCTAGAAACTTCTGCTGAGACTTCTGCGGCCACAGGCTCACTAAGAATCCTGTCCGTCTGCTTTGCTTCCACGGGTTCACTAAGATTCCCGATCTTTTTGCGTTGAATCCACGGGTTCACTAAGATTCCCGATCCGTTTGCTTGGTTCCACGGGTTCACTAAGATTCCCGATCTTTTTGCGTTGAATCCACGGGTTCACTAAGATTCCCGATCCGTTTGCTTGGTTCCACGGGTTCACATAGATTCCCGATCTTTCTGCCTTGAATCCGTCTGCCACGTAGAAATGGAACACATCCGTTATTTGCAATTTTCCTTGTCACATAGACCTTTGGGAACACATCCCATTGCAAACTTTCCACGCCGACGATTCTTGCTGCTTTTCCTGGAATTCTAGCACAACTTTTTCGCTCCACGCATATCCAACCTCAACTATCCCACTTCTGAACTGTGAAGGGTAGCTTTTGAGTGGTTTATTGTAGGTTTATTAATATGTGGATAATTGAGTAGGATAATACATTATAATTATAACTATAAAAACGCTCTGCACACGTTGTTCTCCTCTTCGTTCTCTTATAGCTCTCCTGTCGTCCCTCGACAACACTAACTACCAGGCGTTTCCCAACACTATCGGGCTATCGATAGGGATGCGAATTAGGCGCTGTTCACATGATTTATATTTGTTTTTCTATTTTAACTAATTTTTTCTACTCTTCCGAAGAAACAAATTTTAGCTATTAAAAGGAAAGGAACCAAATACTTCATCGATATTTTTCCCAGTGCCTCCGTTTGAGGTCGAACGGGATGGCTGGATGGACACTTGCGATCTCCACCATAAATCTGGAAATGAAATAAGTGTGTGCCGTTGTATATTTGACATTTGGTCACTCCCCAGCGCAATGACAGTGAACGAGTGTCTGTCTCTGCTTTTTCGTTGGCAGTTTGTTTTTGTTTGTCTTGCCTGTTTGCCTGCGTGGTCAGCAGAAGCACCCACGTACGCACTTGTGTGCAGAAGGATATATATCCCAACAGCCACCTTTGCCAGCCATTCAACCGTCCTACCACCAATACCACCACCTCCCATCATCTATCTTGATCCGAGTGTGCGGGCAGGCGACGAATGTGTAAGAAGACAAGACCAAAATGGGAATAAATGAGATATTACCAATTTGTATTGAATGCCTCAAATGACATAATGGAGTGGCTTACTGGGAACCATCTCCAGCTCGTTTGTGGAGCGTTAGGCAAACACAATTAGGAAGCCAGTCAAGCAAATACTCGCCAGTCATTTACCGTGGCAAAGGCAAAGGCGTTGCCAAATGCCGAAGCAATTATCAAGCATACGCCGTGTGGGGCAGCAAAGCAGGGCGAATAAAAAACATACTACATGGAAGAAAAAAAAGAACGGAGAGCGGATCAAGGGACACATAAACGAGAAAAATATGTCAAAACAACGTTTCCCATTTCCCTCCGAAACGGACAAAGCATGTGCACCCTGCCAGCCAGCGAGGTCCTTGATGGCATGAATTAAATGGACTACAAAACAACAAAGGCAAAAAACAAAAGGTTCTGGCGGCAAAATACAAAAATAAAAAAAGGAGGCATTGCGGAAAATCGTAAACCAAGGGGCGGCACTGAGCTAGGGGGTGGGAAAAAGTGGCACACACACACAAATTCGTACACAAATTGTAAAGAAATAAAATTTTAGTATGCGCATATTGATTTTATGATCAGACATAACTACGCATAGGACTAGGATACATGGCATTGCTGAAAACTGCAAAGCAATCACGAATGCCGACCAACAAAATAAAAGCGAGCAATCGCCGCCTGTCGATGGCAAAATACAAATACAAAATACAGAGTACATGGGGACACCTTCCCCATTCCAACAGTAAAGTATCTCTGCTGGTTTGACAGTCGTAATAAATTTCTGTGTTAGCAACGCATTTCTGTCTCATGTTTTCTCTGTGTTCTCTTCTTTTTTTTTTCGTTTTTTGGCGGCCTTTGTATTTGTGAAATTATGCCGAAACATTTGCCATGATTTTCTACATGCCTGTAAATATGGTTTTTTGCTTTTATATTTCTCTGCCTAATGCAAAATTGATTGGACCCGATGAAATGTGTACCATAAATATTTATACTCACGCTTGATTGCATCGCCGAAGTGCCAAAGTCCGAGTCCGAGTCCTTGGACTTCCTTAGATCACAAAAACTGGCAGTTAATAAAGGGGGGAGAGCGCCAAGGGAGGAACTTTTAATCTCGTTTGCTCATTTCTCGCATTATACGCTTCATGAAAAATTCTTAAATCCGCTAAACCTTCTGCTCAGCCTGCCGGCAAAGTTCGTGGATGAAATAAAGCCAAATAAACGAGCAACAATGTAACGAATACTTCAGCCCAGACAGACGGCACAGGGCAGGCCAATAAAAAGAGCACCAAAAAGTAGGCAGCCTCTCTGTAACCGAAACCGAAATCGAGACCAAGACGAGGACGAGCCAAAAGGAAAAAAAGCCAGCCAATATATACACATATATAAGGCAGGCAGAAAGCAGCGGCTGTCCCAAATGTATGCCACAAAATATTGTTTACAAATCTCTTCAGCAACGCCCACAAATTTGTATGCGGGGCATTGTTATCCCTGTTGTTCGTCTGTCATGCGGGTCAGAGGTTGTAGATTTCAATATTTACTCTGGCCTCTCCCCTCCGATGGCTGGCAAAAAGTTTCTGCCGAGCCTGCTCTGCCCTGCTTTTGGGCCACAAGGCAAAGATGGCTTAAAGTTTCCTCATCTCTTGATTAAATTACATGGATGCGATAGGCGGCCTGGCCTGGCCAGAGGGCGGCGCCCTTTCCATTCTGCTGACATGCGAGTACAATTAATGAAAACTTTGCTGCTGACCAACCCTCCGGCTCACACATAAATCGCCAGCCGAGTGGGGACAAGTCAGAGGCACACGACTGCCATCAAGTAGAGTAGAGCAGCGTACTCTAAAAAATATTACATACACTGTGAGAATTTTATCCAAATAATAACCAGGAAAAATCTAAAGAAATTTATCAGGCTTAATTATATAAAAACTGTGTTGAAATCATTCAGTGGTTTTATACTATTTTTTAAAATAAGTTATTTTCAAAAATAAATATTTTTTAGGTGTATTAAGTTTTTCCATTCCCTCCTTTTAGTTAAAAATAATATAATTTTTAATTAGGGTTGGTAATAAAATCGATAGCACTATCGATACTATCAATGGTTTAAAATTTAGGAAAAATCGACGGTTTTGACCCACAATCGATACTATCGCTTAAAAAATATTTTAATGTATATATTTTAGAAAACGACGGTATTATAATTGTTAGGGGTCAAACATTGAATATTATTTCCATTTAATCACTGTAAAATTTAGATAGTTTTTCCCCATAAGTTTTATGATACAAGCTGTATTTTTCAATTATTTTTTATCTCATAATTTTTCTTAATTTTTGTAATTTGTTTTTCATTTTCTTTTATTTCCGGTAGTATCCACTATCGATGTTTTAACAACCCCAAATATTATTTGGTGTAAAATATATTCGTATTTATTGTCTACAAAAAGTATGCCTTCATGTTTCGCGAGGAAGAACGTATTTCTTCGAGTGCACCAACAGCCGCTGAAGATGACGCCTGAGCTCATCTCCTCGGCACTTGTCCTGCTCTTCGGGGACGCCTCCATCCTCAAGGAGTCTCGTGCTCCGCTTTCGCTTTGCGCACGAGTGTGTGTTAACAGAGCAATAATTATGTCACATTCTGAGTAAATCGATACCGGGATCCGCAGCTGACGCACATTTTCACAGTAACTTGAACTTTAACTTGACTTTAAATGCGGCGCCAAGCGGCGCAAAAAAAAGCGAAGATATATAATATAAGGAACTTTTCGGTCGACTGGGGCAAACGGCAACAGCGACGACCGCCATTATTGTCCTTTAAATGACATTTGCCATGACTGCAGCGGACGTCGACAGATGCCGAAGGTTCCCCTATTCCCCCAGTGTGTTTCCACCATCCGGAAAAAGGGAAATGGCAAAATAAAACGGAGCGAAAGCTCTGCGGAAAAGTGTCAAATAAGAAACTAAATCGCATGTCGTCTGTTGTCTGCTGGACCCTTTTGTGCGGCGTCGGTCAAAGCGCTTCGAAATTTAAAGCTTTCCCCGTAATCCCGTCGAGCCAAGGGCTAAAGGAAGGAGGAGGAGGAGGAGGAACTGCTGGGTGGGTGGGTAAATCGGTGTCGGTGTCGTCTGACGATTCCATCGGGGTCGCAGCCGCAGCGGTACAATGGAGGAGCTTTGTGCCCCAGGGCAGCATTTAATTACGCTCGTGTTGCTTGTAATGAGGCAAATTGCTTTTTGCTGTCAATTAAAGTAAAGTTTTCGCATTTGGCCGCCGCCTCCGCTCGCCCTCATTTAGGGCCAATCAAATTCGTTCCGAGCGAGATTCCTATACCCTGGCTTTTGCGGTAATGTCGGTTGTAAAATGTATTCTGTACCGCCTCTAACTTCACGCAGACCCATTCTTTCGCTTTCTCTGCTGCCGGCACACATCCGTTTCCGCCCCGGAGCAGTTGCTCCATCCGCAGCAGCGTTCTAGTTTCGCAAAAAGTGCAAAAACTGACATCGAATGCGTGTTTTAGCACTAGGAGAAAGGGTGTTTATGTAATAAATAAATCGCATTATAATCGGTTTTAAAATGTTTCTAGTTATTTCTTTCTATGTTGGTTGATTACCGTTTAAAATAAAATTGTATATTATAAAAATATATATATACAAAATGTGTTTACTATTGACATTGCCAGCTGATAATTAATTGTATACTTTTGGCAATATTTAAATTTTTATTGACACAATTAGACAAACTAAAAACCAATTGAATTTTGAATATATATAAAATGGGGTTCGAGTAGAAGTAACCACAATAAAAAGGGAATTTAATATACCCAGACATATGAATACCTTTTTGGTGTGTTTACTAAACAGCTGCCAATTATTCCGCCCGGTGTACGAGAAGCCGTGTGAGCGCGGGGTGTGTCGTGTGCATCGTCTCAGAACACGTTTGTAAACATCTTAAATGTGCTTTTAATGGCCAGCTTCCCAGGCAAAGGCAGTCAGACAGGCAGTCGTGGAGCAGCTGCCAGGCGTTAGACTTCCCCCCGCGGCCTCATTTTCCGACATTTTCCCTTTCCAGCTTTCAGGGATCACCCGGAACCGCCCCCTTTTCGCCTCTGGCTGCGGCACACAGTCTTTGCCATTACTTTACCACCAGTGCCGTATTTTAATAACGCTAATTAGTGTTCTAATTAGTTGAAGCTTTAGTTCGTCTTTAGCGGGAGTGAGCGAGTGTGTGTGTGCGCGCATGTTTAACGATTTTAAAACACGCAGAGAGCCGTGTGCAATCGCTTAATATTAAGTGCACTGAATATGCAATTGGCCGCAAGCAGCTCTCGTGCCAAGAAGAGGCGCTTAAAAATTAATACAAAATTAAAATTAAATTATTGCCGGGAATTTCGCATAGCAAAACGTATGCCCTTCCTGACTTCCTGTCTGACTTCCACTTCCACTCACTTCTTTTACATTCGGCGGTCGCTGATGGCGTGCATGGCACGCATTCCGCTGCAATACAAAATGGTTGTTTGCCATCTCGGGCAGACCGCGAAATAAAGTTGCAATTAATTAGCCATTAATGAAATTGCACTCACGCACACACGCACGCTGATGGAAACGAATGGTGGCTGCAATGCTGAAATACTGAAGCTGTTAGTGGCCGTAAATGTCTGACCGACGAAAACAATTATTGTCATTGAGCACTGGTCGAGGAGGATTTAAACTCGCAATCCTTCCACTTAATCAAATTGATATTCGACAAAGTGCTAGTGAGACGGAAACTTTTCAATTCCACTTGATTGACTTGAGCGTGCCAGGCAAATCAATATCAATATTGCCTAAGGTCGCCGTAAGGCTTCATTTCAATTTTAATTTCAGGTGTACATTGCGTATACGCAACGTTAGATGCTCTCTGAAGTTTGCAAACAGCTGCGGTCAAACGAATAGCAATGCTTGAAATAAATTGTAGAGTAAGTTAAAGTTAAAATTGTGAACTATTAAAATGAATTAATTTATGATTAAATTTCTAGAAGCATTTAATGAGAAATTGATTTTTATATTTTTTTTTTATAAAATTTCATTTTTAAATAAAATGTTTGTAATATTTGGATTTTGTAAAAAAATTAAATACAGCATTAAAATAAACAAAGTATTTTGAATTGTGCATTGTGATCTATAACCTTCACCTTAGCTGTATATTAAAATGCAATAATACGCACACATGCGTTTTTAAGTATTTAAAACCATAAATAACAGCCGTAGGCAGAGGGAAACAAACAAGCGTAGGCAATGGAAATTGCGTGATATGTGGAAAACTGTTTTGCTTGTTGAGTGCCGTGCCGGGCGCTCTTGTAGTTGTAGAATGTCGTGTTGTTATCATTGCTGTCCTGGCTATTGGACTGCGGTCGAATCGCTCTGCTTCTGCCACCCGCAACCACCCCCTTTCAACCCCTTCCATCTGCTTCTCCCTCATGCGTTTGACCGCATGGCCAAAGCCCCAATGGCAACTTGACCATGGCTGCAGCAGCGGCTGTTCATTTGTCCGGCTTTTGCCGACGAGTGTCATGCTGTTTGTTTCACTCACCACCCAAACCACCCACCCACCCACTCACCTCCTCCTGTTGTTGTTTCCCCTGTTGGTTTGTTTGTGTGTCAATAACCATTAAGCGTTAAAATTTGTGAAACATTGTTCTTGTTGCTGTTGCTGTTTGCTGCTGCTTTGTTCGCCCCGGCACAACAGAGTAATTATTTTTGGCCCAGGCTTAGGCTACCCGAGTTGGAAATTTGGCCAACAATTCGGCATAAACACGTTTTAGCCAGATTT
The DNA here is from genome assembly GCA_037075205.1 of Drosophila prostipennis. NCBI lineage: Eukaryota > Metazoa > Arthropoda > Insecta > Diptera > Drosophilidae > Drosophila > Drosophila prostipennis. The sequence goes on along the minus strand of JBAMCJ010007677.1, from coordinate 176,291 downwards.
TGATTTTAGCTACATTACGAGTACAAACCACTGGCGAGCGGCTTCCGCACGAATATATATCATTTTAAATTTCCAATTGGCTTGGCAGGCGGCCACTCACGAAAACAAACATTAGGACAGTCGGTTTTCCAGTAAAATGCACTTTGGAAAAAAAAAATAATCTAGTAAAAATTTTGAAACATTTATTGTTTCTAGTCTCTATAAATGAATCTAACAAAATAAATTGAAGATATCCAAAACACACCAAAGTTAAACCAATAAAAATGAGAAACAGCTCAGACTAAATTGTGAATTTAATTTTTTTAATTAAAAAAATGGTAGAAAAAAAATACGAATTTTACCTTAAATTTAAACACATTCAAGGGTCATGTATTAACTTCCTATGAATCTCTGATTTTTCTAAAATATTAAACGATTCCTTTTTCAGTGTTTATGGCTCTGGCCGGCTAACTGCCTGGCTGGGCTTGAAACAAGGCTCAGGGGCAGCATCCACAACCAATGCGAAAAGGCTCTTATTTAATTTACTGTTAAAATTAACGATGCCTTTGCCCGTTTTCGGTCGCACTTGTGTACAAGTTTGCGGAGCCCCAGAACAACCATTTGGCAACAATTTGTTACAACTGGCAACTGCAGATGATTAACAATGCATGCGACATTGTGGTTAAAGGCATAATATTAGCATACATTTAGGCCCACACGCACACGCACTCACACACACACACACACAATACATGGGACACCCCAAAGCCATATGAAAATTAATTTTCTGCTATTTTGCGTAACATCCCCTGGCTCGACCCAAAACATTGGCTTATTGTGCTATTTATGTGCCTGCCATTATGGCAAGACAAAAGCCCGTATTAATTACACAACTCATTTGTTTTTCGTGAGCACCGAAACACCAATGACACAAAATCAATAGGCAGTCCGGAACAGTTCGCTTATCGCCACTAACCTCCCATTCAATAGGGAATAAAGTCATCAAAGGGGAGGGCCCAACCTGGCCACACAATGAGCCCGCAACCGGTAATCAAATAAAACGCAAGTCAAATCGTGTTGCATAATTATAGTCATCTAACGCCAAACATCAATCACAATTTGCGTTGGCTAAAAATAAAGAGGAAAGCCCATTAGGCAAGCAGAGAGTAACTAAATTTAGAAATACCCTTTAAAAATCATTGTATAAAAAACAAAATGTTAGTTTATATTCTGATTTAGAAATTTAATAATAGAAAACGTTAATATATTCTGTTACTAAAATCGATTTAAGGCTTTTGGGAATCAATTTTTGCGAAACAAAAAGGTTAAGTAATAGAAGAAAATTTTTTTAGTATAGGTTTACAAAAAAAATTGTTTCGAAAATTTTTAAATACATCTAAATCAAATATTCTTTTTATATACTATGGAGTACGAAAAAAATGTATTATTTATGTTTAATATAAATTTACTAAAAAATCAAATTAATTTATTAAAAAAAGTAAAAATAGGCTTTGAATTTCATAATACAAAATGTCGATATATCAAATACTTCTTTTAAAAGAGTACAGCGAGTGAAAACCGGCTCAAAAAGGACCAAGTCGGCGAAGTGAGAAAACAAATTGCCGTGGACTAGGTCAGGCACCGGCGGAAAAATGCCACCCCCCAATTTTCCACCCACACTCTGCGTGTCAACAAGCAATTTCCGCAGCCGACGATTCATAAAGGCAACACAACAAATCCCCATTCCTGCTGCAATGGGCAACTACAGCAACAATAGAGCAGCAGCAACAGTTGTTGGGCTGTGTTTTGTTGCTATTTTATTTTTACGATAATATTAAGCTGGCGGCTGCTAACGGATAGGCCAGGCTGGCAATCAGCATAAAGTGGTTGCCATTAAAAATATCAGGCCGCATAATAAAAGCGCCGTTTCACAGCGGATACACAGAGCATAACCAGAAGGGGAAAACTCTCCGAGGCTGTCAAATAATAAAACCATAAAACTGGCCACAACAATTAAAAAGCCTGCAGTACAATTCCGGAAAATGCTTCCTTTTTCTCTCCTCCCCCGGTCTCCATTCCGCCAGTTCAAATTTGTTGGCTATTTTTTAGTGCGAAGCCCAGCAAATGCATTTGCATGGCTTAGCGGATGACTGGCGATTCTGAAAAATTGCAATTTAATGAAGCATGCCGTCAGCCGCAATTAAGCGGCAATAACAAATCGGCACGACCGACCCATGGCTTAAAAAACACCCCCGAGGCTAAGAGTTTTTCCTGCGGAATTAATTTATTAAAACGAAATGAATATCGGATTGCCAAGGCTTTGTCCATGGGTGTGAAAAATATGCACTTCATCTATAGGCTACTGTATAAAAATCAATCTATTTTTCGGAAGATAATAAATTCAGTAGGGTTGTTAAACCATCGATGGTGGTCACTATCGATATTATCGATACTATCGAAAATTAAAGAAAATAAAAAACAAATTACAAAAACAAAGAAAAATGATGAAAAAAATATTATCAAATTTTTGCTTGTATCATACAAAATTAGGATAAAAGTCATGGGGTTTTCTGATCTAAAAGTTAACTGCGGGTAAAGTGAATCAAAATTCAATGTTGAGCCCTAACAATAGAAATACCGTCGTGAACTGAAATATATACTTTTAAATACTTTTTTTCTCAATCGATTGTGTAATCGATTAGTATCGATTGTGGGTACAAACCATCGATGTTTTCTAAATTTGTAAACCATAGATTTTTTTACCAACCCTAAAATACAGTTAATATTCCTATCTTCTTTGCTAAAATAAATGGAAAATGCAATAAAAATGTTATGATCAACAAAGGGACAACGCTATTGTAAGAGATCTTGGGGTCCGTCTCTGTGCTCATTAGCTCATTGCTTTTAATTGCTAAAAAATTAGACGTCTGTGGCTCGTGCTGGACATTGTCGTGGACTAAATGGCGCGAGGAGATGGACTGAACGGATCCGTGGCATTAGCCCTCGTTTGAGTCGCACTCCAGCTTCTGACCGAAGGAGGCACTTGATTTACGTTTATGGCATGTGCGGGCAAGCGTTAAGTTGTGGAAATGCGAAAAGGCAAAGGCAGAGGCAAATAAAGTCAGCTGGCGATGACGACAGCCTGGAAAAACCCAGAGTGAATACTCTAATGGAAAATAAGGAATGGCACTGGCAATGGGCGAATGCCAATGCGAAATGCAGTCAATTGAAATGCAAGCTGCAAGAGGATGTGAAAGTCGCAGGCGAGGAGCTCAAGTCAAAGTGAAGACGAGGAGCGAAAGGAAAAACTACAGCCAGGCAAATTGGCTATGCAAACTCTGTACAAAATGGCTGCTTCAGCGAGCAGCGACAAACAAGAGGGCAAATCGAGCTGGAGGAGGGTTGAACTTGGGGTTCCTATTGGCACGAACGACCCCTCCTCAAGTATTGACAACATTGTCAAAGGGGCGGAAACGAGGGCCAAGCGGCGAACATTTCTTTTGGTCGAATTGAAAACTGTAGTCGTCGCCGCCTGTAGTTGCACTTTAGATTTATTGATTGTCTCAGTGCGTCGCTGTCCTTGGCCGGTCCGAATGTGTCCTGCAGTCCTTCGCAGTCCTGGCTTATTGCTGTTGAAAAACTTGCACAAGCACCGACAACAATGCTGATGATGACAGCCAGCAGCCACTACCAACTCTTTCTACATTTTTTTAACCCAGCGCCCAACACGTCCTCGAACGGAACGCACTTTTTTATATGCACACAGTAAATATATATTTTTATTCGCATTAAAAAGATTTTTTCATGTAATCCTAAAAAGCGAATTTGTAGGAATTTAGTAATGGAAGTTAATAAAAAAAAATTCGTTTAGGAAGAAAGTGCATTTCATTAGATAAAATTCAAAATTATTTTTCTTGTCTTCAATGATATTTTTGAATTCGGCGATTTACCCTTTTATTTCTTTCTGTTTTTTCAAGTGCTCTACTTACACATACATTTTGTTTTTTGTACATTTGTGAGCTTGACTCAACTTTTTGTTCTGCGTTCTTTTTCCCCAGCTCGGGCGCAAACTTTCTGCAGTGCAATGCGGATTGAAATTCTTTTGTGTTTACAGCGGAATTTCTTCTTTATTTTCTTTCATTACATATTATTTGCGATTGCTGGCAGCTATTGGTGGCCATAAGCCCCCGCGGCCGTTGATTTACCTTTAAAGCATCGCTCATACGCCGCGTGGACGGAGGAATTTAATATTTTTAATTACGCTCATTTCGGCCTGCTTTTCCATGTTTACATTTCAATAAATTTCCACTCGGTCTCCGTCAGCCCTTTCATCATTTTTCTCCTTTCTCTTTATTCCTCCTTGGCGCAGCCTTCCTTCGTCCTTTTTTTCCTCGTGGCACTTGTCATCATCAACACTTTTAGCTGTTGCTTTCGCCGGGGCTCCTGCTCGACTAACGAATTTGGTGGCGCATAATGAGTTTTTGTTTCCGTCAGCTTAAGTTCGCCCAATGCAGAGGAAGCTGGAGCAGAGGAGCAACAACAATTGCCATTGCCATTTAATTAAAAATTGCAGAATAATTATTTTTCTTTTTCGCATCGCTCCTTGTTTTCCTTGCTTTTTCTGCTTTTTCTGCTTTTGCACGCTCGTTCTTCGGCGAGCGCGTGGAAAAACTTTTAAATAAACAAAGGCGCCCTCTGCAATTTGAAAATCTGCAAATTAGCACAAATGCAGCTTGCGGATGGATTGAGGGGAATGCGGATTGCGGATTGAAGGCTTCAAGGAAGCTCCGAAGGTGCATGGAAATGGGAAACGGGTTGAGGAAAAACGGAAAGGGAAATGCAGCGACAAAGTGAAGTTTTCAATTACATTAAATCCGCTGCACAAAGTTATCGTCACGCACAGTTGACAATTTATTTGTTCGCCCACTAGTTTCCTGCCTGGCCAACACGTTCTTGGCCCGCACAAATGTCAGTTTAAGAGCTTTGTTCAAATGCGTTAATAAAATATTGTTCCCCGGCATTTCCCCGCCCCTCGGCTCAACATCATTATCACAGCGACCCAAACTTTCGGTCCGGGCCCACTGTTTTTGCTACAGGTGTTTCCTGAACGACGTGTGTGCACGTCGCGTATGCGCAACTTTTCGGCCTACCGAGAAAAGTTTTTGCCGAACTTTGGCTTAAATGCCAGCAAAACTCGTTTGCCACATAGAACACAGAACTCAACTAAGGTTCAGGGCGGTGCGATTACAGTTCGTTTCGGTTCCGCGTGAAACGCTGACAAATGCTGTCAATATATCAACTGTAAACCGTAAATGATGAGACCATTTATAATGCTGCAGAAAGAGCAGCTACAACAAAGTTGACGTGATGCAATGCAGTTTATACACCTATAAAAATATTACAATATTGCTTATTAAACAAATATTAATCAAATCTTTTAGTAGTAAAAATTAAAATGTTCCAGGAATTATTTAATAAACTAGGTAGTTGTATTGAAATAAAAACAAGAGAGATCAGGTACCCGTCACTCAGCTAAGGGAAGTGCGAGGGAAATGCAGCAAAGCGACTGCTTGCACTGCTTGAATTTCATTATTTGCTCATAACTTTTTAATGAATGGTCCGATTTAAAATTTTTTTCCACATTACGATTGGTATTAATAAACACAATAACATTTACATTTATACTTTTCCGAAATAAGTTTTTTTTTCAACTGAGAGGATTTTTTTGTTTTTAACACAGGTATTTAGAATCAATACAAGTTCTGTTAACCAAGATATAAGAAAATCAAAAGATATTTGTTCGAGTGCAGTTTGCGTGCTGCCTGTGAGCCAGGCAATAAGTTGAAAACCGAGACAGCCAGCCAGGCGGGCAGGCAGCAGCGTCAGCATTCAAGAATCCAGCTTAAGTAGCTGTTGGTGGCTCTACTCATCTCCTCGGATCCACTGGTGCTGTTCTCCAGCTCCTGCTCCTGTTAGTCGTCTCAACCTGCCACTTGATGTATATTTCGGCAACATTATACCCGGCGCTTAATACTTTATGCTTATTTTGTTGCCACAACCCCGGTTTTTGGAAGGGGGAAGAGTCTGGCAAATTTATATTCTGCTTTGGCAGCAGGATAAAGTTGTCTAGCTCAGCCTGTTTCTGCTGCAACTTCGCCTGCGGCTTATGATAAACTGGGCTGCACTTAAGCTGCCTCTGCATACGAGTCCAGCTATGTATGTGCTCGTATTTACAGTTGGCTCTACATCCCTTCCCTTTTCTGCCCATCCCGGCAATTCAATTTTCCCGTATACGCTGTTGTATGTGAGTGTAAGCAGCTTAAAACTTAAATAAATTTCGTTTGAGACCGAGCTTCTTTCCCAGATATACTCGTATATAAAGTACGTAAAGAATTTTTTATAAATTGCTAGTCGATTTCTTAGCCGGCTACTGCAGTTCCCCAGTGGGAGGGAGCTTAAGTTGACCAGCTGATGTCGGGCACAGATTTCCGACGCCACATCCCTGCAAAAACCTGGATTCACTCAGAGAAAAATCTAAAAACATAATAATCAACACACTCTTATAAAGGGTGTTTTTTTTAGAGGTATAGGACTTTAAGTTGGCATCACTGTTCAAGATGGCGACCGATTAAACAGCTGTCAAGTGATTTATTCTCAGTTTGCTTTGGCAATTCATCATGAATAGACTCACGCCTGAACAACGCTTGCAAATAGTGCAATTTTATTTCGAAAGTAATGGTTCAGTGCGGAATACGTATCGCGCACAACATCCGTTATTAACGATAAGAGCCAAAACCGAAAGTATATTAGCTTCCGATTTACAAATTTTAAAAGAGTGCCTGATTTATAAAATAATAATCTCAAGTGGGAATACTCGAGGCATTTTCTCAGAGTGTAAAATTATGCATTTCCCAGGAGCGCTGAATAAGGATTGAGGTGAGCCATAAGCAGTGGCAGTAACAACGGGACAAAAGCTTTTCATTATGCACGCCACTCGCCGGCGAACAACACGAACAGCAACTCAAAAGGGCAAAGCTGCTCGGGCAATCCCTTCTCAACCTCAACTTCAACCTCAACCGACTCAACATCCTCCTTCTCCCGTCAAGTGCACTTTTTCGAATGCCTTTCATCAAAACACTTAATTTGCATAATTTTCGTGAAGAGAGTTGGACGGTTGGCATCAAGAGCGGAAAAAGTATGAGACGATTTAATTCCGCCAGCTTTAATAAAAATGCAATTGCAAGTACCAGAAAATGTGCCACACAGTTCAGCCTCGAAAACTTTTCGCTGGCAGGTGGAAGAAGAAGCCCTTTTTGTGCGGTGCGGTAATCTAATACTTTTACTTCATTTAACGTTATGAAATTTCATGCACTTTGCAAATTTCACATAAATGCTCTGGGAAAAATGAACCCGGGGCGCAGAATTGCCGACGGAAAGGCAGCGTCGAACAAAAACATGTTTGGCCAGGCAGCAAAGGCAAAATGCATTTTTCGGTAAATCAGCCTAATGCACTCAATGACCCCCACTATCAAGCCTGAAAATATGGCCGAAAGCAACAAGCCCAGCTAAAGGGATAAAAAATACCAAGGAAAAGGAGACTCAAAGCGGATGCTTCGTCGTAAATTTAATCTGGCAAGCGATAGTTGAGGTAACTTGGTAAACTTTATGCTCCATAACCTCCAGCAAAGGCAACGAGTCAAGTTCAAGGGATTCAATGACTGGGAAAATTAAGCTTTCTAAATTTAATTAAACATCTTTAGTCGATAAAAACCAATTTATCCGTAAGAAATTGCTTTGTTTCAATTTTATTAGCGGGATTTCAGAAAAATTTTACATAACATCAAATTTTAATAGGCAAAAAGTGCGAGAGTATTTTTAAACCAACTTTATCGCTTCTTAAACCACATCCGTTAGTTGCGATAAGAAGCGAAACCGAATCTACACTCAAAAAATTTTTTTTTTTGAAATATAGAAAAAAAAAATTTTTTGTGCTTTAGAAAAAAATTTCTATAAAAAGGAAAAATTTTCTATAAAGAGAAAAAAAATTTCTAAACTTCAGAAAATTTATCTGTTAAACGATATTTTTTAGAAATTTTTTTCTCAAAATGAGAAAAATCCTTTTTTTTTCTAAATTATAAGGTGTTTTTTCTAATCTGCCTTTCTATATTTGAGGGTTAAAATCGCCATTGCTTTTAAAAAAAAAAAAAAACCTAAACATTTCTAAAAATAAAAAAAAATCGCCATTCAAATTAGAAAAAATTCTTATATAATAGAAATATTGTTTTTCTAAAAAACAGAAAAAATGTTTAAAATTTTTCTAACATTCAGAAAAAATCGCCTTTAATCGAAGAAAATTTGGTAGCCTAGGGGTCTAACGCGTGCGTGCATGAATATGTTATACATGCTAATCGCCGCAAGTGTGAGTTCAATCCCACGTCGAGACGAAAAATGCATGGCGTCTTTTTTATTTTTTTTTTAATCTTTAATATTTACATATTAATAAAAAAAAATGTGTTGCATTTTTTAAAATTTTTTTAATAGTTATATTTTGTTAAAAATGATTTTTATGTTTTTCAAATTTGAAATTCAAATACTGTTACTATTGAACCATAGTAAAATATATTTGTGTATAAATATTCAAATTAATCAATAAATATTTACGAACAAAATTAAATAAACAAAAAGAATAACTAGAAGCGAGCCAGATCGATTTGACTAAAAATAAGAGAACAAAATGTGAATAGACTTTGGACAGCGCCTCACGCGATGCATCCGTGGCGCAGCGGTTAGAGTGCTTGACTGCAAACTCCGAGGGAAGCGGTTCGATTCCCGCGTGGGGCGACCCGAGATGTTTTTCTCAAAAGTGTAAGTTGTTGGGTTTTTATATTTATAATTTGTAATTTGTATACTCATTTCAGTTATAATTACAGGTCCGATTTGAAACTTAAAGTGCATGTACATAATAAACATATACATCACCTACACCACGTGCACAATATAAGGAAATTCAAATAAGATGACAAACAAGAACGGAGAACAACAACACAAGGGGGGCGTGGCGTCACAGAAACAACCGGCATAATTCCGATTACCACCAAAGCATCATTTTTGTATTTTCTGGATTTGAGAAATTTTTTCTTGTATTTAGAAAAAAATTTTTCTATATTAAAAAAAAACAGTATTTCTATTACTTAGAAAACCTTTATTTCTAAATTGTAAGACATAACTTTTTTACTTTCTAGTAAAAAATTTCTAAATTGCAGATTTTTTTTTGTATTTTAGAAAAAAAACGCCATTGATTTTAAAAACCTACTTTCTTTAATATAGACAAAATCGCCAGTGACGCAAATCCATAGGCGATTTTCTAAAATCAAAGGCGATTTTAGGCGTTTTTTTTTTTGAGTGTACAATAGTTTCCGCTAGAATTGATTTACTTAAGAATTGTGAATTTATAAAATAATGTTCTCAAGTGGGAATACTGGAGGCATAACGTTATTAAATTATTATTAAATTATTTCACAAATACAGCATCAGAATAATAAATTTTTGGGTAGGAAGCAAGGAAAGAGGAAATTGTGAATAATAAATAAATAAATAAGAATCAAAGTACACAATCTATAAATGTATAAAAGTTTAAAAAATGTATAAAAAATGTTTATACATTTAGGTCAACGAAAAAATTTTTTTTTCTTAAGCAAGGCAATCTCAAATTTCCATCTATATTTAACACATTTATCTAAGTTCCCCACTGAATTAATTATATTTAAATTACTCTTTCTCATGGACCTTTGACATGACTTTGGACCCACTGACATCACCTTTGGCACCGATTCAAGCAAACCCATTTAGCCCCCACCGATAACGTCTAACCTTCGTCCTTTTTCTGTTGCAGCTGAGCAATGACATTGGCTACGTGCTGTACTCGGCGCTGGGCTCCTTCTACATCCCCAGCTGCATAATGGTCTTTGTGTACATACGAATTTACTTTGCCGCCAAGGCGCGGGCGAGGAGGGGCATTAAAAAGCATCCCCGCAAAACAAACAACGAACAGGTGAGTGGAAACACGAAACGGGCTGATTATTTATGAATTTTGACCCGTCAAAATGTTTGTGTGCCTAATGAACTCTGACAAAAGCTCTCCCCAATTGCACATCGATGGGGGGATTTTCGCAAATCTCACACCTTTGAGCCATTAATGCGGTTGGCCGCAAAATGTGTCAGGCATGGAAATGGGAATTTTTACGATTCAATGGACAAATGTAATTCTTCTAACCGACTGTGGCATATGCGGCGTATGTGTAATATTCGCACACACTTTACCCCAACCCCGCCCTTCCGTTTTTGGCCAAAAGTAATTGTGCATTACCTGAGGAAGCTGCAAATTGAGCACACATGCTTCGCTTCAATTTCCCATCAACAACTCTTGGGGCCACGTGTAGAACTTAACCCCATTCCAATTCCAATTCCAATTCCCCCATTTCCCGTGCCAGGCCATCAGGAACTGCAGCTTGCCAACGCTGCAATTTTGGCCGCTGCAGCACAGTTGGCCACGTTAAGGCAAATGGCCATTATGCAGGGGCCATTCAATGCAATGGCATTTGCTGACTCCACACACACACACCCGCTCTTAACGGCCTTTGTTGGAAAATTATCGCTGAAAATTTAATCGAAACTCCACCCCAAATCCACTGATTGAGTGAAAAGTCTCTAATGATCGTCAATTACCTGCCGCAACGAGTGCCAATGCAACGCAATTTGCATTTTCAATTAACTGTATGCGCAATGCACACGGGCACAAAAAAAACAAAAAAAGAATCCCAAAGTGTGGTGGAAAACATTGCAGTCTGGACAGTGCTGGCAATATCAGCGACACTTCTCGACCATTTTGTGCAAACAAATTCAAGAGCAGCGGCCCAAACGAGCGATTAACAAACAGGGGAAAAGTAGGGGGCCTTCGGAGGGACGATGGGCGGTGGAAAAACAAGCAGAGGAAAAACCAAAATCAGGGAAACAGAAGGGGAAGATTCCCACACATATGCTGACAGCGCGATTTGCTTCGAGCATTGTTTCTGTACTCATTGCGGGGTATGATCAGTTGACGCAGATAAAATATTATTAACCAATCGTAAACCCAAAACTTTTGATTTTTTTAAATAATGGTTAGCCAGTTTTAGTTTTAAACCTATTTTAAAAAATGTAAAAGGTTAAATATTAGGAAATACAAATTAATTCTCTTTATAAAACATATTTATTTAAAATATTAAATGACTGTTTTTTTGTTTCTTTTAAATATTTTTTACAAATTATAGCTACTATCATTTAAAGAAAAAATAAACAATTTTCCATTTCCTTAAAATTAAAGGGTATTCAAACCTTCGATCCCCGGCCTCCTCTTATTTTATTTTCATTTTCGTTGGGACGCTCTGTGTCTCTGTTAATTGCCCGGGGTAATTGTTGCTGCTTTTCGAGCATTGAATATGCACGGCCCCTCCCTCCGCCCCGCCCCTTCCCCTTCCCCTGCTGAGTCCACAACCCATCCAAAGGCAACAGCCCTCGCTCCATGTTTGTGTAATCCGCGCGCTCGGACGCGTTTCTGCCGCCCGTTGGCTTAAACAGGATTTTCGAAATGGAAAACTGTTGTAGCAAGTGTTGGGCCATCTGTCCCTGTTCTCGACTGCAGCTGCACTTGTGCGGATCTGCAAGCTAATTTGCAATGCCCGAGCATGTGAGACTGTTAATCACACAGAACCGCTTTGAGAACTGTGAACCGTGCCAACAAAAATGCAAACATATTTATGATCTTTAAATCAATAAGAATTATCGACCTAAGAACCCTTAAAGCAATGCTAAAAAATAGATTTTGTTAAAGACCGAGATTAACTTATCATTCAACATTCTTCAACTATTTTTAGATAATTTAAAATTAAAAAAATATTAATAAAAATTAATAATTGAAGAAGTAAAAGAAAGGATAGCTTACAAACTTAATATTAAGGAAAAACATTTTTTTTAAATTAGAAATGCTTTCAAATACCAGTTAAGGTAAAAAATAATATCAACTTAGGGCAAAAATTTAAAAAAAATTTTAACTACATATTTAGATTTTTACCATTCCTTATACTCCAATAATGTATTTAAAAATTTGTTGTTGTATTCCACATTTTTTGTAGGCGACTTTTTTATATTGCATCTCATGACCTTTTTCGGTAAATTAATGATAGCTCATCCTTTGGCATTTTTCGCCGCAGGTAACGAGCTTCACCACCGCCAAGAAAGGAACCATACCGATGCCCTCCTCCAGCGGCGCGTCCGCTTTGCAGCTGCACCAGCAGCGCCAAATAGCCACCATCGAGACACCACCGAACAGCGCCACTCTGCCCATGCAGATACCCACGGTGACCATGGACCTGGCCTCCGACATCTCCACCTCGGAGGCGGGGGAACTGGAGGCGGTGGCCGCCCAAACGGTGCTGGCCTATGCCAATCCCAATGGGGCGGGCATTAATTCGGTCACCGTGGTGAGCAGCGGGAATGGGGGTGCCTCCACCGCAGACGGCGCACCACCCACCTCGCCCAGGGAAACGCTCCATGTGAGCACGATAGCCACCGGTCGGGTGGGTCTCAATGTGCCCGTGCCCCCGTCCATGGGCAGCAACAACTCCATCAATGCGCTGAACAACAACAACGGCAGCGTGGCCATGGATGGCGGCGGCGGAGGTGGAGGAGCAGCATCCGCTGGCGGGGGAAATGGAAGTGCAGGTACGACGACGACGACGACGATGGCAGGTGGACTGCAAACGCCGGGCAACGAGCTGCGCGTCTCCCCAATCGCCGGAAGGTGTCGAGCCTTATCCGTGGGCGTGGACACGGACATGGTGAGTGAATTCGATCCCTCCAGCAGCGATTCGGGCGTGGTCAGTCGCTGTGCCGTGGTCAAGCCGCTCAAGTTTCGCCTTTGCCAGCCGATCTTCGGGCGCAAGTCGAGTAATCAGCAGCGTCGCAACGAGGCCAAAGCGGCGGCCAAGAATCAACATCCCAGTGCGGCGACGGGCAACAAAAATCAACAGCAGCAACAGCAGCAGCAGCATCAGCAGCAGGTGGTGAAGGCGGAACTGGAGCCGGCCATACCGAAGACCCCGAAGCCCCGGGATCCGGAGAAGGAGAAGCGAAGGATAGCGCGCAAGAAGGAGAAGCGGGCCACCCTAATCCTGGGGCTGATCATGGGCAGCTTCATCGCCTGCTGGCTGCCGTTCTTCTTCCTGTACATCCTGGTGCCGGCCTGTAGCAGCCACTGCAATATACCGGACTCGGCGTTCGCCGTCGCCTTCTGGCTGGGCTACATGAACTCGGCCCTCAATCCGGCCATCTATACCATCTTCAACAAGGACTTCCGACGAGCCTTCCGGCGCATCCTGTTCAAGTGATGTTTGGCCTATGTGTGCTGTTACAGGTGCGTTTACGCCAGCATCGAGAAGGCAACCGAACGTGCCATGGGCAGCACACCCATGGGCTATGGTCATGGCATGTATCAGCACTACAGGCGTTAGATTTGCTTCGTTTTGGTAATGCCATAAGCCCTAGAAGGCCCAGTCCCTCCCAATACCCCCATTCCCCAGTTCCCCCTCCAAGAGCTTCAAAACTATCGATATATGGTGTGCTTTTTACTCAACAACTATTATTTCCATCAAGTGATTTAATACCAAAGGGGAAAGATAATGTTTTTTTTCTATCGATAAATTTGTAGAAACATTTTTCCATTTAACAATTTTTAATAATCGATTTTTACACAACTACCACGATACTTCCTGCTATCGAAAATATCGACTAAGCTAACAATCGATAGTTTTGCAGCTCTGCCCACTCCCAATCGCTAAACCCCATCTTTCTTTAAACTTTATTATTTGAATAAAAAAAGTAACGAACATTGTAGCTCATTTCAAAAGCAATGAACGGCTGTGAATTTGATGGAATCTCTCAATTTCAATTTACGCATTTTGGTTTCGTTTCGTTTGGTTTCTCGAGCACCCTTGAACCCAGAGACCCCAATCCCGGAGGCCCCAGAACCGAGCCGAACCCGCCGCAGCCCACACACTTTTCACACTCGACGAGCTCATAGAAATGCATGAGCTGTGCAAACAAGAATTTGAGCTGGGCAAACATCTATTATGCTCCCTGAATGGAGGATGTGTCCGCCTGCGACGTCTATGGCCATTCAACTTGAAATAATTTCGCAAATTTCCATTTGCGGCTGCATTGCCAATGCCAAACATTAGTGCAGACTGCAAATGTGTCAAGAGTCAGGTAGCAAGGCAATACAAGGCCCTTACTTCCCCGAAACTCTGCCATTGTTGTGCGCTGGCAATCAAAATCGAGGTCAACAAGTGTGCGTAGCAGTGGCAGTCGAACGTTGGCAGCAAATTAATTTAATTCCTTTTTAATAATCTGGCAGCCGCTTATCCACTACTTCGACGGAAATCTTAGAGTCAGGGCGCCTGCAATTGCGACTTTCCATTTGGCTGGGGGCCAAATCAATAATTCCATGTGCACACAAATGTAACTATAATCCAGCACAACGGCCGCACAATTTGGTGTAACAAAGTGAGCACACAGAGCTATGGCAACAGAAACAGATACAGAAACTGAAACAGCGACAGATTCCACAAGGCAGCCGCAGTTTTATTCATTCACTCAAAGATATTTCACTCAGCGACACAGAAAGTGGGAGCCAAAAAAGAAAAAGAAAAATAAACCAAATGTATGGGAACCAATGCCTAATGGGCACAGACAGATGCAAATGCAAATGGTTGGCTTCGACACTCAAAAAAATATAATTTTCTTTAGTTTGTTAAAAAGAAATGGAGGCTATTTTTATCTTACAAACATTTTTTTCCCATAATGTAATAGTAAGCATTTTTGTAAAAATTTTTTTATTATGACCTTATTAAATGCATTTATTAAATGTAATATATTTAACTGGTAAGATTTGATATAAGTCTGGTTTTTAATAAAGTTCAATTTTCTACCATTTACAAATATATTTTAAGATTTTATCAGAAGTAATTTATAAGGATTTCAAAATTGAAAATATTAAACAATTATGAAAATTGAATTTGAAACATTATTTTCTTTACCTTTTACTATTATAGTTTAAGTTTTTATCAGAAAACATTTAAAATGATTTGAAGATTGGGTTTTTCAGTTCTGAAAATATTACAAAATTATGAAAATTTTATTTGAAACAATATTTTTTTTTGTGTGTACCTCATACCCTTTTCACTATTTTCTCCACCATTTCCCACTTTAGTTTTTGGCTATGCATCAGCAAATGCATGCGCCCGGCCGAGTGGAATAGACAGCCCGTCACCCAGTCAGTCAGTCATTCAAGCATTCAGTCAGTCAGTCACTCAGTCAGTCGAACGGACGGACAGACAGTCGTCACTGGAACGCTACAATGACACCGAGTTAGACGAAGATGGAGACAGAGGAGCATGGCCGGGAACAGGGGCGGGCAGACGACTCTGTTTTTGGCATGTGGCCCAGAATGGCTCTCCATTTCGTTTGGCTGGTTGGGCTTGTTTTGCTGGCCAAAGCTAAAGCCAAAAAAAGAAGGCCAGGAAAAAATACATTGTACGGCCCAAAACCCACACAGAAAAACACGGAGGACAGTCTATGCATAAATTTTACGTACAATTTATTTTACTTCCTGTGTGATGGCTTCGTTCCTCATATTTTTTGGGCACTTTGTGGCAAGGTGCAACTAAATCTGCCAGCCACTTGTAACCATTATCTCGGCCACGTCCAGCAAATCGTAATCTTCCCAGAGAAATCTTCAATCTCCAATATACCATCCATAATCACCTTGTTCTCTGTGGCACACCCGAAATTTATGGCAGCTCTTAGCTGCTCGCTCGACCTTTCAACACATGTCGGCATTTTCGAAGAGATTGATCAGATTTATAGCGCTGTCCAAAGGCTAAGTGCCTGCGGTGGCCGAAGACCTCTTAAAATTGTTTAAGAACGCATAAATAATGCGACCGAGATCGGCCCTGAATGTGCAGGGAAGTGTTTCATTTGAATAAATGGAAATCGACGCAAGAACTTTGATGGTGTTGAAAGACAAACACCGAAGGCTTTTGGTGCCTGCATTTTTTATGGATCACACAGCATCCTGCTGAACGTTTTGGCATTGTCAGCAATGTGTGTACAACAACTGCACTCAAATGACAATTTGAACAACGACAGAAAGTCCAACAATAACAGCTACAACAACAACAAGCTAAATGGCAGGACAAAAAAAGGACTGTCGTGCACAAAGCGAAATCGAAAACAATTGAAATCGACAGCAAGGGAAAACCCAAGTGGAGGTGGTGCAGACTGCAGGCTGCAGGTGGTATGTGGTGTGTGGTGCAGCAGGTGGTGCAGCAGGCACATTAAAATGCGCGAGGTACACAATGAGAAAATTAAAAACTGGTTAACTTTAGAAAATTAATTTAAAAAAGCCAAAGAAATAGTTTAAAACATCTTTAAACTTTTAATTTCAGTTCAAGAAACAATCATGATTTCTTTTATTTATTTTAAAAGTTATTTTAAAGTCAATTGTCAATTGAAAACTTTTATTTATAAATAGAAGGCTTTTTTGTAGTAATTTTTGAGGTTATTTGTGTGAAACCATTTTCGTTTCCAAAAAATGTAGGTTATTTTCGTGACATTTTTAGATTTTCCTCAGTGGAAACACAAATACAGGACCATACACACACAGCACTTAACTGCACTTAGGTGCGACAGCCAGATGAGTGTCGAACGGCATTCCACGGATGGCATTGTTTTGCCTGGCACACTGAAAGTCATTTTCACTTAAAGCGTAAAAAGCTGCCAGGCATTTTAGACCACCCGGCGCATACGCAACGCCATCCTTTTGTGTCCTTTTTTATTTTGGAAGGGAACTGCCTTTTGCGGGCTTTGCTAAGGCCCATTAATAAAATTGCAATTAACGTCACAATTAGCAATCACCATAAATTAAATGCTCGACAACAATTTAAAATTTATCATGCCAAAGTAGCCAAACAAAAACAAACAAACAAAGAGCAAAAAAAATGTGAGAAAAAAACATTTTGAATAATTCAGAGCTATTTAAATTAATTCCCATAATTTAATTATGAGATTTGGAATGCGAATTTTTCGCTTTGTTTGCCTTAATTGTTTTGAGTCAACAGGGGAGTTGTCCGAAAGCGAGTAAATAACAAAATGAAGCCTAAAACATTTACAATAATTACATAAAAACATTTTAGATTACTGTAGTCTTATTGTCTCATTTATTTTTTTTTACATTTTAATTTCGATTGCCAGAGGCCGCCAATTCGCTGGTGAAATTTAATTATTTATAGCGTAAAATGCGTAAATTAGAATTTGCATTTCTGTCAACATCTATTTCGACGCCATGCATTTAATGCCATAAGCCAATTTAATGCCTGATTAACTTGGCAAATTGCAGAGGTATTTATAGAAATTCGGATAGACAGGGAAAAGGTACTTTAAATGAATTTTTGTTTGCGGTTGCGGAATTTTCAGAGTATTCTGCAACTGTTGGTAAACAATTTTAATGGATTTTTTGGAAACTACCATCGTTCATGCACACAAATGCTAATTCATGCGTAACTATTGCCCAGACGCGCCAGTAATAATTACAAGTTCTTTCTAAAATAGAAAATAAATTACACTTTGACTTAAATGAATTCAAACATAAAAGCATCAAAGCCATCAATAAAACGGTGCTCACTTTTGTTTACGACCCACCCACATGATAAACACGTGAAAATTGCACACAGAAAATTGCATTGTTGCCGAAATCGCATGAACGCATCCGTGGCGCGGGAATTTTTTTGGAGGGTCTGTGATATATATAGAAATGCCTATACATATATTTTTGGAACGCTCTTGGAGCAATTATCGTGACCATTAGGCTGCAAGGGCATGAATCATCGAAATGCCGCTTGCTGTCCTGCATATTAATTAATAAAGTATAAAGGCCATAAATGTAAAACTCATAACGACAAATGTTGGACCATAAATATGCACTTAGGTATTTATGCGCATTGACAGCATGAATATTTATGAGGCAATGACGACAGCGACGGCGGCCATTAAAATGCGCCCCCCGTTGATTAATTGGAAAAGTTGAGTTGGTTGTTCGGTTTGGTTCAACGGGTCGTATGCTTGACGCTTCTTAGCCCCCCCATTTTGCATGTCTCAAAAACACCGCCCAAAACTAAGCAAATCCAATGCCTGTGTTCAGGTTTAGAAACGAAAAACAATGGAATTTATTTGTTTGCCATTAGATAAGCCATGCGACCATCTAAGTTCAAGTTTTGAGGCTTGTCTTTCAAAACCAAAAACCAAAAAATTACAATGACTGAAATGTTTAATGAAATTATTTCATTACAAAAAACAAAAAGCAAACAAATTGCAAGTAAAATAAACGTATTTCAATATTTAAACTTAAACTTTTTGCTAATTGTAAACTAGACACAAATATTTATATAAATAAATATTAAAGATAAATTAAAACAGATATATATATATTAAAGTTGAATTTTGAAAATAGATAAACGCAAACTGCGGGTATTTGAATAGTTCAGATATATTTAGCATAATTTATAGTTGCCGATAAATAGAAAAGTTTACTCATTTAATTGTATCGTACGACATATGCATAGCAACAATTTTAACTCATATTCTCTCATACGTGTCTGTTCCACCTAGTTGTGCGTAGATCAAATATGAGCAAAATAAGAAAATACCACCAGTTTATGAGCATCGAGATACTTCACGGAACCGAAAACATGTGTACAACATCTCTGTATGTGCACGCAAATGTATATCAAATCAGGCGGTAAAAAATCGAATTTCGGAAAATGACGGAATAAATGAACATAAATTAAAACTACCTACATTTTAAGCGGAAGTCTTCCACTACAATTACGCTCTCTCCACAATGCATTGTATTTGTTCCCTCGTTTTACCGACTTCAACTTCTGTTCCCGGGGCAGACTATGTAACTAAATGTGTGTATATTAAATAAGTGTATGTATTTCGAAAGGTTTCTTCCCAAAACAAAACAAACAAAAAAAAAACGAAACAAAAACACAAACAGAAAACTAGCAAAAACCCAATGAAATGTAAACCAAATGAAAAATGTAAGCCATAAATTTACATTACTTAGAAAAATGCTGCACAAATTTGCATGTTAGTTTCCCTAGTCATGTAAGCTACGATTAATAAACTGTAGTTAACAATGGGTAAAATACACAGAAAATATTCTATGAATAAGTAAGAAACTATGTTTAATATTAGCCATTTATTTTCATCTGTTACGGAGGAGCGAGAGTTCACATTTCGTTACTTATACATTTTTTGTAGTGTCCACATAGCTAACAACGAAGTAACATGGTGCTATGAGTTACGATTCTCCTCGGTTCATCGTGCATCACTCATCCACTCAGGGTGGTCAAAACGTTAAAATCTGAGCCCCTTTTAACGTCTTGGTTGCATGTAGAGCACCACCAACAAACTAAACACACACATCCACACTAAACCACCCACACTCACCCACACGGCAAGAGGCCAAAAAAGAGAACTCAAATCAAAATTGAAAGTTAGTTAAGGGAATTAAGAGCATTTCAAACTTACTTAGCAACTAAGCATTGTAAATACCTATAAATTATACCATGTTATAGTTTGTAGTTCATCCTAAATATAATACGATTACGATAATGAAATGTAAATTGAGCAACACAAAATTGCAAATTGAAGCCACCAAAGAATTGAATTTTCGCATGTAAGTCGAACAAGTAAACTAAAAAGTATTTAATTATACCAAAGCTAAGACTAAGTGTAGACAGAGCAAAAAGCAACCCAACATCAGAGAAGACGACCCCCTTTCTTACCCCCAAAAAAAAACAACAATAGTCGAAAAGTTTTAGCATTTAGGCAATCATATATCATAGTTCAACTAAACCAAGCTAAAGTAAAGGCGATTCCTCCCAAAAACTAAATGTACATTTCTGAGAATAGCGAGACAACAAAACACCAAGAACTAAAAACGCATTTAAAACTTTAAGTTTCGTTGTTTTTTCTACCCCCACACCAGTTGAGTTTGAGCAAACGTAATATTTACCCATTGTATGGGACAAGTTGTTTTCCTAAGATCTTGTAGTCTAAGCGGAACTTATAATATAGACCATACGATATATGATAACTACGAGAACTAAATTAAAACTATTAGCTAAGTGAAGTACATATGTCCAGTAGAAAGGACAATAAAGATTTAATTGAAATTATACGGTACGATTACAATTACCACTAAACAGCCGACGAAGAATACGACAAGAGGCTCCAACTCGAACTCATCAAAAACAAGCTAAAGCTACCAAACAAAATACTGAAAAATAAACAACCTTTTAAAACTTACTCTCGTTAAGCGAATCGGAAAACCGGAGCGGAAATGCGGAAAATCATAACTGAATAATAAAAACCGAAAGTATTCTTAAATTCTTTAAATGCATTCGTCAAATTATTTGTTGTCGCCTATTTTTTTGTGCAAGGCCAGAAATACTTGGAATTTTTGAATGGAAAGCGAAAGTGACATACCAACGAAGGTATACAAAGGGAGTGAAGTAAGTAAGAACACCCAATAAATTCAGCAAAGCTCATTTGTGGAGGGAGTAAAAATGCGACGCAGAGATGCGGCGTTTTAAATGGCATTTTAATTTCCTGTATGCGCAGACGCCGCTCCAAAAGGGACCGGCATTTTGGCTCCTCAGCATATTGATTTTCCACAGCAGCCTTGACATTGCCGAGCTGTCAAAGTCGGTCATTAAAAATGCAGTCTAACAAAAGGTGAGATAGCTACTAAATATAGCACACTTCTGGGGGAAGATTCTAAAGGTGAGTATATTAAAAATGAATAGCACACCTTAAGGAGCAGGTATTTGAGTATTTTACAGGTAGAAACACTTAACTTTGGTCTTAACCTCACTATGATTTTGGGAAAAACAAAAAGTATATTGACTATATTATTTTCTAAAAATTAAACTAAATTCTAAATATTTAATTTCAAAGTCCAATATCTTTTCACACCTTAAGAAGTAAGTACGTGAGTATTTTATAGGTAGAAACACTCGTGGAAATTTAAATAATAAAAAGTATATTAATTATTATTAGTTTCTAAAAATTAAATTAAATTATAAACATTTAGTTTAAGCCCCCAATATCGTGTTAGTCTTTATATTCGTATGCTTTATTATATTTCCTGAAAATTGTACTGCGTTTAATTGCACGTCTTGCTACTGATTAATGCATTCCCAGAAAGAAAATACAAAATGATACGTCCAAAGTTTATCTAGCTAAATGGAAACCCCAAACCGGACACAATTATCACACTTTGTTGACTCAATCCCTGGGCGATTCATTAGCAGAGTGTACTTTATACTCTTTTTAAAAAGAAAATACAAAATGAAACAAGTTTCTGTGTGATCAATTGTGTTGTGAGCGCAATTAAATAATTAGCGCCAAATACGCGCTCTTAGCGCCGCAACAGTCTCATTAATCAAAAGCGCGCCAGCAGCATGCAAAGTTTGTCAAGCCAGTTTGTTTGCCCGTCTGCGAGTCTGTGAGTCTGCGAGTCAGCCAGGTGCTAATTACACACGTGACGCCGGTCCGCGAAAAACTGGGCTAAAACCTACAACTTTCCTGCGCAAACCCAAACCCAAACCCAAGCAAACCAAAAACACACAGACGCGGGGGAGAAAAGGGCAGAGGGACTCTGAAAACCTGCGGGCCAAATCCAAATGCCAGCCACAGTGCTAATTGTTTCAGTTGTTGCTCCCAAAACTTGTGCAGCGTTTATCAACCAGGTCAGAAGTCGCTGCCAACATCATTTTCCAGCGGCATTAGAAAAAATTAAAAGCACCCGCGAATAATTGTCACGAAACAAGAAGCTACACACACCGAGCTCGTTTCTATGGCATAGAACGTAAAAACGTAAAAAAAGAGAGATGGCTACATGAGTTGTGCAAGTTTTAATTAGTTAATTTAACGCCTGGCACCAACAGGAGTCCCGTTGCACGCTGCGTATGAGTAATGAGCGAGCTGGCTCAGTCGCCAACTACACGTATGCGTGATACGGAAAGACGTCTGAATACGTACAGTGAGAAATAAAACACAAAATAAAGATTATATTTTGTTCAAATATTATTCGGATTGGGATCCATACTGAATAAAGTTTTGTAAAAAAAAATTGACAACTAGAAAAAGCTCTTCAAAATGATTAATTTCTAGTTAAAGCTTTGAATATCTCAAATTGAGATTGCAGAATAAATTTGCGCACCAATAAATTTTAATTTACCCACTTAACAACAAATGCACGAACACATCTGTTTTTAAAATAAGTTTTACATTAGTTTCTAAAGACGTAAAGCCTTCTTAGCTGATCAAATAAAAATATAAGAATAAGAAGAATGTCGAATAAATAATTCCTATTTAATTCATAATTAGAATATCTGATATTGGGAAATACAAATTAATTTTTAAAACTATCATTATCAGTTTAATATACTATGGTAAATATAAACTTTAGTTTACTAAATAATTAAAAAGATTTTAATATTAAGAGTGGACTAAAATAAAAATAAGGAAATTCAAAACGAATTATTAAAATCAAAAACTATCTGAATTTTTTTCCGTGTACAGGATATGTAAGCCATCTACCCTTAATGTGTATTTCTTGAAGCTGTCAACATTTTGCCAACGCTTGAACTTTTGCACCAAGCCAGGCAAAACGGTTGCTGGGTGGGGAATGACAGATAGGAAGTCGAGAGACGGGGAGGGACTTTTGCGGTTCGCTGTGCTAAGTAATTTCCCCTTGCGGATGCAACTAATTACTAAACATTTCGCATAAAATTCTCAACTTGACAGCCTCTAACTGCATGGCTAAGGACACGCGCCCACACCCACAGGACAACAACTTGTACAACTTGTCTATGTGGTGGGTGGTGGCAGTGGGTGGGTGGTAGTTGCTGGATGTGGGTGGCTCAAGGATGTGAGGTGGTGGCATGTTATCAACGAATCTAACATGCGGTTTGTGCTAATTCACTGGCACAACCAAGCCGACCGCCAAACAGTCGACCACCGCCCTGCTTAGCGGTCATAAAGTAAACGCTATGCCCAGGATAGAAAGGATGAGGGTCAGAAGAGGGATGAGGAGTGGATGAGCTGGTGGGAGGCAACACTTCCGCTGGAGATGATTAGGCGAACTACCCACACGAGCAGACTGCCGACAGGACTAGGCCGGCCCATTGGCGAGAAAAATGATCGTAAAATAGCTGAAATTATTTAACACTGTTTCGCATTTAATGCAAAAACTTTTCTTTGGCTGCGTGGAAATTGTTGCCGGAAGTTGCCCACAAAGTTGCAAAGTCTGCAACATGCAACTCGCCGCAAGTACCAACAACTTGAGCGACAAACGAAGCGATTAATAGTAGCTGCACTGAGAGCAAAGAATTATCTGTTAGAGATAAACGAAACTGCTTTAAAATATATACAACATTGTTAATCCACATTTGCATATAATATTTTATGATCAATTACATCCGAATAAGTTATAGCTTATAAAAAATGTAAATGCTAATGTTTTATATCAATCGCTAGCTTGGTTT
This sequence comes from Drosophila prostipennis, assembly GCA_037075205.1. NCBI lineage: Eukaryota > Metazoa > Arthropoda > Insecta > Diptera > Drosophilidae > Drosophila > Drosophila prostipennis. Next base: position 152,601 of record JBAMCJ010007677.1, on the reverse strand, counting down.
GCTATTTGAAACATTGTTATAAGTCCCCGTTAAATAAATCAATAAAATAATGTTGGAAAAGGTAATCATTCTTGTTTTAATATTACAACAGTTTATAGTTGTTTAAATACCTTCATATAATACAAATACTAATAAATACAAGTTCTCTATCAAATATAAAAATTGTATACATTTTTTCTCAGTGTATTTGCTTCTTGAACCTGCCTCCATGTTTTACTGGTGTAAAACATATGTAAATAGGGGCTAAAATAAACGCGTTGTTAGACATATAATTAAAGGTTCGACTATGAGATATGAGTCACTTTAGCGTGGGGCCAGGCCAATAGGGCCAAAAGGAAATTCCCCCTTCTAAAGGGCCAGAGAATTTCATTTTTGCCCCTGCACTTGACTCCGCCCACTAAACAGCCCAGCCCCCGCCCCTCCCCTTCGCCACCCATCATCAGCCATCCAATGTAATTGGGCAAAGGGCAGTGTCGACAATTGCTGTTTGTTTATCTACACTGGTCGGTGTCGTCGTTAGCGTTGCATGTGTTAATTATATCGCGTTACGTTGCCATGTTTGCGCTGGCATTTCGAATATTTCCATTTCGCAGCCGAACGAGGCAAATGCACTTTGCGTGCTGCGTGGAGCAGAATCCATATCCATATTCAATTGCTTGGCCACTGGTCAGTGGATCGATTGTGGGACCCAAAAATATGGTTAAAACCGGCTCTGTGCCACCGCAGCCAGTGCGTAAACAAATCCACAATATTTGCCTGTGCGACTAAGAGATGTTCGTTCATTTAAGTGTTGTATTGATACCCAGTAATCGTAGATAACGCGGGTATGTTAAATGGTGTTGTTGATTAAAGCTAATATCTACAAAAATCATTTCTTAAAGTTGAACCATTGTGTAAGATTTTATCCCACAAGAAAATATACAAAATTAATTCAAATAAATTGAACTTTAAATGAAAATAAGAGATCCTTTAAAAATGTATATAAGGGTAAAATAATATGGAGGATGGGTATATCTATTTATTATTTTTTAAGCTTTAATAAGGTTGCAGAAACCCTAAACATGATCTCAAATTCTTTTCTATATTTCCTGGTTTCATAGTCCGGGATACCCTCTAACAAGAGATCCTCCACCTTTAAGCAAATTTTAAGTCAACGCTGGGTATCTCAAAGTCGGATCGCTCGTTCAAAGAGTTCTTTCTTGATTTTTAACGTGTGGAATCAATGCGATTGGGACTTTGGCTGTGAGATGCTGTCGCTGGCGGTACGCCCAGCAGAGCTGCTGGCGGCGCTGCCAACGTCGACGGCTGCGTCTCACGAACCTTCCGCGACGAACAGATCGAGCCAACAGAGAAATAAATGCCGCCCAAGAGGCAGCCGCGCAGCTGGCGATGAAAACAAACCCGTCGTGGCGCTCGCAGACACAAGACGCAGTTCCGAATCGATCCGTGCAGCACTGACAATCCATTTCGAAAACGCCAAGTGTCCGAAACCGAGAAATTTCGAAAAATAAGAAAACGGAAGAAAACTAAGCTCACAAAAAAATCACAAAAAAAAAAGTAAACGCAATTATTATTATTTGTTGCTCATCTTAGCGTGCTACAAAAACACAATTTATTCACCAACAAAAGCCTGGCAATATAAAGAGGGAAAAGAGAGTAGAAAAAAGTGTAGGCGATAAACGGAAAATTGATTGAACAAGTTCGGCATTATCAGGGGCTTTGCAATCACGCGATCTGGCTAACTGGAAGTTCAATCGAAACCGAGAGGCATTTATTTACATAACCCTTTTTTTTGAGGGCCCTTGGGTCACTCGTGCGGACGTGACAGAAATTTTTGATAACGAAGGTCGACCCACCCCCACCCAACGGAGATGTGGAAAATTTTGTTGTGCTTGTAATTTCGAAAATTTGCGCGACCAAATTGTAGAAACTAAGCGGAAATTTTTGATTCCAAAGAAATTAAATTCCTATTCAAATAAATCGTCTGATTTGGTGTGTTTTTTATGGCTAGTAGTTTTCGGATTTTGATAAATTAATTCCAAATGCTAAATATTTACGAACTTTTCACATGGTCAGGCCATTAATTCTGGCCTGGACGCCTCACAGCTCATTAGCAATGCAAACGAGCTACCAAAATATAATCTAAACGGTTTTTAGTCAAACTTTTCAAATGTGCCACATAAAGCGCTAAATAGTCAGCTGGCAACGAAACAGGTTCCCCGAAACGGCTCACTCTTACTAATTGAAAACAGATTTGACTATATAGATACTTACAATATCTATTTGATTATGTAAATCCCTTCGAAATCAACAAAAAAGATCTGTCCAACTTATTCCGGTCCATTCACTGGTGGCAAATAGAATTGGGGTTCGTGCCCGCACATCTGCTACAAACTGTAAAACTATAAACTATAGACTATATAGTGATGTGAATATGGAAAATTAATAACAAATGACAATGGGAGTCGGAAGAGAAGAGAGTGCGGGGCCTTGAGCTTGAGCCCTACATATAGCCGGGTGCAATTACCTGGCCCCCAGTGTGCTGTGTCACAATTTCCGCAAATTATATTAGTCGCTCGTAGTCGGTCGGCCAGCTTATCCCCCAATCACAATCGCATCAACATCGTTTTCATTTCCATTCCATTTTCATTTTCAGCCCAGCCCCGCCCCGCCCCGCCCCGCCTAACCCGGCAGAAAGAGTGAAAATTAATTAGTGCCGTTATAAATAAAGCATAACCATTGGGCGGCCAAATCATTTGACATTCAGTCCCCCATCAGACGTGGGACAGACCAGTGCGCGAAAGAGTGACGAATGCTGGCCGAAAACCGAAAAGCGGAAAACAACAAAAACAATAACTAATAGCCAGCCAGTCGAGCCAAAGAAGAAATAAACTGAAAGCAGAAAACAGAAAGCGTAAACCGGAATCAAAACAAAAAGTAAAAGATTTATACCAAAAAAACAAAACCGAATCGTTTGGCGCCGGTTAAATCAAAATCATTCGCCAGTCACGTGATTACGATTCGCCTCGTTTTTGAGGTGACATCCCACTATAAATATCTCTAGGTTCACGCAAAAATAACCCCAATATCATGTTGGTATTTGAATGTAAAATATTACATTTTTTAGATAGTTTCTGATCTTTGAGATCAAATATTAATTCATCCTTAAAGTGAAGAGTTTCCTTAATAGAGAAGTTTTAGTATCACAATTTCAAGATCTTATATTAATGGTTATTCTAAATTTTACAATATTTTTGAATCCATGAATTTTATCCTAAAAATCTTAAATCTTAAACTTAAAATATAATTTCTTAAACGAATTTTATATATTTTTTCTTGTGCATCCCTGCAAGTATCAAATATTAATTCATCCTTAAAGTCTAGATTTTCCTTTATGGGGAAGTTAAAGTATCACAATTTCAAGATCGTATTGTAATGGGTATTCTAAATTTTCCTATATTTTCAAATCCATGAATTTTATGCTAAAAATTTTAAAATATTATTTCTTAAACGAATTATATGTATTTCTTCTTGTGCATCCCTTCAAGTTTACCTTGATATGCACTTTCCTATGTCACTGTCATGTCTTTAGCCATTCTCAGTCATTGTTCCTTGTTCTGCTCTCTTGCTTTGTTTATCGCTTATTGCGCTTGGAATGATACAAAGATATAGGGTATAGAGAACATCGGAGGGGGAATGATATGGCCGAGTGTCGCGTGTGGCGGCCGTTGCCACAAGATTTAAATTCTATTAAAGAGAAACTGGGCAGATAGCCAGGCAAGAGTGGCAAAAACAAAAAGATAAATGAATATATAAAATAATTATAATCAGCATATGAACTGATTTAAATGTAACAATGATTGCGGATATAAAACATTTTGTGGCGGTGAAATCTCGGCGATTTATGCGTATTTTTGGCTTGGACAAATGCAAATAGGGCTAAAAATATTTTTATGTCGCGCTAATTAACAAATCAAACTTCTTTTTTTCTCGCTGACGTACCAAAGATTCAACGACGGATTTCGCGCTAATTACCATTGGTGACACTTTTTCTTCGCGTTTGACTAAGGGTAAGTGTGAATTGATTTACTTAGAAGGGTTTAAATAAAAACCCGTGAATCAGATGAAAGTGAATCACTACTATACTATTGGGTATACAACTGGGGCATCTGAGCGGCAGTCTCCCGTTGTGGATCCAACTATTTATCGGGCTTGGAGAGTGGGTTCGGTTGGTGGGTTGGGTGGTGCCGTGGGTGCTAAACATGCAAGCCCCCTTTGGCAACACTTTTTGCCGACGCGCGTTTGTCATGCAATTTTAATCGCAATTGCATTTTTAATTTTCCTCTTCCACCTGACGGCGGCAGAAGAGTTCCTCTAGCTCAAAAAAGAAAAATGTGCTCGGCAGCGGGTAAAAAGGGAAAATAAAAGCAAATAAATATTAAATGCAATACACTCAATACCCAGACAGGCGGACAGGACAGACAGACAGACAGACAACCGGCAGCGAGCTGGCAAGCAAACTGAGCTGACAGTGGGCAAAAAAAGCAGGAAAAAGGCGATGAAAAGGAGGAGAAGCAAGGAGGAGGAAGGACGAACGCCTGGCGGGCTACTAACACATTGGCATACAGGGAATGCGAGATGGGACAGGATGCGAGCGAGCTATGCGTTCCATTTGCATAAATCTACATTTTAACTATTTTTTCCCCTCCTGCAAAAGACGCTGGCTTTTTTAAAAGAAAGAAGGGAGCAAAGCCGGCGGAGGACCAAGCGCAGACTAGGGTAACTTGATAAATATTCGCGCTATGCTGGGGCGTGAAATATGCAACGATATTTCTTCTTGTGCAACGATACCAATGCCGCTGCGGCCGGCAAAGGCAAAAACAACAACTGTCAACCGAGTTGCCGATTGCAATTGGAATCGAAATTGGTTTTATTTTTAGATAGCAGCTACCCGCTGCTGGTGGCCAGCCAACTGACGCTTTTAAATGAGCTGCATCGATTGAAAAGCTCATATGTCAGAATTTGTGACAAACATGACTAATTAAACATGAGCCCGCATCGGACAGATTGTCAAACTGGTATTACCGATTTATCTCCCATAATAAGGACACGCGTAATATTGTGCACTGGGAAAAATTTTATTTTATAAATGAAATATTTTTAAAATTTTAATTCCAAGAGCTCAAAGAAGAGTACTGAAAGAAATATAGATTTTTCAAATGGCCTTTTAACTTTTTTTTTCGAATACGTTAGATGTATTCGACGTAATTACCTTTTCACATGAATTTACTTGTGAAGCACGTATTCTATCAATCCAAATCAGAAAGTTTTCATTTGATGAGGTGTATATAAAAAACAGATTATTTTAAAAGAGACTAGTCATGTTCTAAAATAATTGTTTCTATCTGAAAATCTGTAAAATTTTTGACTTTACATTTTTATAATTTAAGTTTCGACTTTTTTTTGTCGAGTGTAACGACAATGGCTTTCTGTAACCACATCGACCACAACCTGCGACCGCACCGCAAGCCGAATAATGAAGTCAAATCCTTACAGCACATACACTCGTAGAGCATATTTCATGAATATTTTATCGAGACGACAGCATTGTTGATGCCAATTTAACGCCAATGCTCGAACTTTTTGTTGCTGTTGTTAATTTTTTATATTTCTGTTGACATCCGACAAGTCATGAATGAAAGATTTCTTCTCTTTCACCTCGTCTGTCGCTCCCTTCGAATTTTTCTGCAACCTTTCATGAGATCGTTTCTTACGTCGGATTACAATAATTTTACAAAATAGTCAATTAGCATAGCAATAGCAGCCCCATTGCGTGTCAAGTGCAAGAGGCGCGAGTTTCACATTGTTTATTATCCAGTCAACTTCTAGAAAATCCCTCATTTGGCATACATATACTTACAAAAAAAAATGCAGTTTTGAAGGTGTAAAGAAAATTTGTAGATTTTAGCAAAAGGGAAAACAATTGGAACTTAATAAAGAAACAATCCTAAAAAGAAATAAATTTTTTTAACAAAAATAAGTTTTAATTTTATTTTAAAACCCTTTCTTCTTCGATAGATTTTTTGTATTAAATTTCAATAATTTTCCGGTAAATTAGTAAATTTAAAATCTTCCAACATTTTCCTCCGAAATTCCCACAAAAATTAGCAAACCCGTTTAAGGAAAACGACAAACCCCACAAGTCACGAGTTATTACACATATAAGCAGTCCACGCGCCTGCTATCTGTGCAGCATACAATTCTCCTTAGCAATCAGGCAATGGAAAAACAGCACATGACCACTATATCAACTAGTCGGAAAACAAACCAAACCCGATTGCCAAACCACGTGACTGCATCGATACCGGTTGCTTAAAGACTCCACGCAAATAATCTTGCAAAGTGATTTCCAGTCTGAAAATAGCTTTTCCAAGCGCGACGAAAATAACATTTTCTAGCGGCTTTGATGTCAATAGCACCATTTTGATATTTCACATGAAGTATCACGAGCTGTATGTTCGTATAAAAAAATAAGAAAATACGAGAAGATCAGTTGATTGACTTAAGGCCTTAAATACTTGACATTGACACCTCGTAAGTGGCCTGGTTAAACGAACTGTTTGTTTTTCTTAATTATTTGGCCATTGCAGGCGGTAAACAGCATGTTAAGCACACTTAAGTCAGAGCTTGTGAGTCATGTGGAATACTGCAAGGTATATTTACTCTACTGATGACTGTCTGCGACTGCTGTGGAATTATTTAATAATTGCACTGCAGTGGGCCTGCAGTCTGCCAAAAAGGCAGTCGCAAATTCTAGAGCTTTCGGCTGATTAATTGGCATCAAATGACACGAGTTAACTATTTTTAAATCGATTTTGGCCAGCGCCCGCAAGAGGTGTCATAAAAAATGTAAAAACAAGTTCCAATAGAGCGAAACTCTCGCCAGATGCTCGGCCACTATACGGTTTTTTTTTTTGGGCTAATCAATACAGATCGATGGCAGAATTCGCAGACATTTCACAAAAGTTGAATGACTTGGCGGAGAGTTCGGTTACCTTTGGGCCACTGATTGCAAATGACCCAAATTGGATTTAAGTCGATTAAAACGAGCCTAAGTGAGGGCATACTTATGCCCCGGCACGGGCATGCAATCAGAAATCGAATTGCCATCGAACAAACAACCGAAAGGAGCAACAGTAGGGGCCCCATGCATGTTGCAAGCAGCATTTATCAATGAAGTTCAATAAAAATACATTTTGCATGCCAGTTCGTTGAACCGTCGCACACAAAGGACTTCCCCGGGCCAAATGCAGCTTACCTTTTATGTTCTGCCTGCTTCTCTTCTGTTCTGTTCTTTTCTGTTCCATTTCATTTGTCTGGCTGAAGAAATCGGCAAGGAATCAGCGGGAACGACTTTAAAAATCTCACTTGCCGGTGGTAACTTGACCTGCAGCAAGTTCTGCAAGCACTGTTCCGTTCCCCGCAGTCAGACAGCCGTGATAAATGTGACAACAACAGGCCAATAGGCGGCATCCAGCTGGGCATCACATCCCATTCGCATTTCGCATCACCGACCATCCCGATCCACTCCTTTCCAGTTGCGTTACTATGCACAGGGAGAAATAAAGGTTTAAATATCAGGAAATAAAATATTTTTAAATTTAATAATATTAAATACTAGAAAAGGGAGAAAGAATGATCAGTAAACAAATTATCTTATCTTGTCTTAAAAGAAAACAAAATACTTTATAATACTGGATACCTCTTAAAATATAGTAAATCAATGAAATGGTTATTGAATAAAGAAGATGTCATATTTTGGATAAATAAGGAAACTAAAACGACACATTGTTTAAAAGTACCTATTATTAAAATGGTTTTAATAATTCCTCTAATTTAAGAAAAAAATGTATCCAAACTCTGATATCACAGGAACACAAAATTAAACTTTGTGAAATTTCCACGAACCATTTCAAGTTTTCCATGATATTTGGGTGCTTTTGAGTAAAAGTCCCATACAAAATTATTTTCCATCACCTACAGGTTCCGCGGTATAGCTAAGAATACAAAAAACCGATGTTTGCCGACATTTTGAATTACGTGGCCTTTATAATTGGACTTACCCTTATTATTTTCGCTAGGACCTACTCTCAATACATCACGGCACTACTAAAAAATAGTCCCCATTGTAAACCATGGTCCATGTCTTTGGAATTCGACGCCAAAGTTGAAAATCCCAAAATTTAAAAGATTTCTCTGATAGAAAAACAATTCTGAGAAATAAATCTTAAATGGAACTAATTTTAACTATTCGTTGAATCTATTGTTCATTGTATGCTTTAATTTCGGTTTAAAGCGTTTTCATGAAGATATTTTATTGGATTTCTTATACCAATAAAACCGTATTATTTATTTTATTATATACTCCTATGAGCTGTCAAATTTTGAATAAGTCATGGCAACCTCTAGAACTAAGAAATTAAAAACGTTCACTGAACATACATAGAGAAACATACATGTTTACTCCCATTCTATAGGATGCCCTGACTTATTTGAAATTTGACAGCACATAGGAGTAGATAATAAAATAAAAAATACGGTTTTATTGGTATAAGAAATCCAATAAAATATCTTCATGAAAACGCTTTAAACCGAAATTAAAGCATACAATGAACAATAGATTCAACGAATAGTTAAAATTAGTTCCATTTAAGATTTAATTCTCAGAATTGTTTTTTCATCAGAGAAATTGTGAAAATTTTGGGAGTTTCGACTTTGGCGTCGAATTCCAAAGACATGGGCAATGGTTCACAATACGGACTATTTTTTACGAATGCCGAGATGTATTGAGAGTAGGTTTCAGTGAAAATAATTGAGGTAAGTCCAATTATATTGGCCACGTAATTCAAAATGTCGACAAACATCGGTTTTTTGTATTCTTAGCTATACCGCGGAACCTGTAGGTGATGGAAAATAATTTTGTATGGGACTTTTACTCAGGAGCACCCAAATATCATGGAAAACTTGAAATGGTTCGTGGAAATTTTTGGCTGTGTACCTGTGTATTTTGCCTTCATAAAGAAAATTCAAAATGTTTTAAATGAAATGTTATAACTTTCTTCGCTCAGTGCCCCAGGGAGCAGCCCAACCCATAACTCCCTCCCTTCCCGCGACTTGTCATTTCAATTCCATTTGGCCAAAGTTGAGATCCAGTCGCTGTGCTTAAGTGCAGGCCCAATTCCCGACCCATCGCCGCACCAGCGGCCATCCTCAACACTATTAACAACCGTCTCTTGGTCGGCGCTGCTCGTATTTCAACTTGTGCCTAATTGTTGTTGGCATGGCGATGGTGACGGCGACGCGACGCCATCTGAATATTATTCCCGGCTAATGCGCTCCGGCTATTTTGAAGTTGAATCGACGAGCTACGTGCATAAAATGCGTCGATCTTTCTCTCTAATCATAAACGCGGGCATGGCTCGCATTTTAATTGCACATCGATTGGCATAAAATGTCGCTGCAATGGGATTTAAGTTTAAAATTTATTTGGTTATTTAATTCTATGGTGAATCAAAGACCAAATCCCTTACCCCTCTGAAATTACCAAAGCGAACGGGCTTTGGGCGAGAATTGTATACATTGAATATGAAATTACACAAACTTTTGGCACCCTTTCGTTAGCTCTGATTGCCACAATCAAAGGAGCAGCTGCAGTTGCAATGCTTGTGCTGTAAATCCAAGCAACACCCAAACAAACACACGAGAAAAGTCGTCCATCAGAGGAGAAATGGAAAAAATCCATAACAAAGTAATCAATGAAAGTTGGATGGGAATAGGGCAAAGTGAGTAACCCAGAAGCTCCAGACGGAAGCCGAACCCAGTTTCTTGTGGCTTCCAGTTCTGTTTGGCCAACACGCTAAGCAGACAGCAAACCAACCCAACGGACCCGGCCAACTCAGGCGAAATCAAATCCGCAGTCCCCGGGAACACTCAGAAAAATCTTATTCAAGGAATATGGGAAATCATATTTAATTATAAATATTTTTTGTAATTTGGAAATGATTTCAAAATATTTCATAGTCATATAATACAAAAAATAGATAAATAGAATAATTAAAGCAGAAGATATTAAAAAAACATTATATTTTCAAAAACAAATCTTATTGAATTTTATTCTACTCTTAATTTTATTTATGTAAAAAATGCATTATAAAGGATAAATTTCTATAAATATTGATTTGTTAAGAAACGAATTCAGTATGCAATCCCAATAATACAATGTATTCATTGTTTTTTTCGTGTGCATTGCAATCGTGCACAGCAGCTTCTTCTTCGGCGGCACTTGAACAACAAAAACAACGACTGCAGCAATGAAGTGGCAGTCTTGCTGATAGTTTTGTGGCAAAGTTTGCAGCGATGAAAGCCCTCCTTCCAGTTATCAGGCTACCATTTACTCTGCTCTATTTGGCGGGGCCAAAAATGATTGCAACTTGCCGCTGGCAACAGATCGAATTGCTTGCCACATGCAACACAGGGCCGCTCCAAAGTCAGGCCAAACGAAAGCAAAACGGTGGCGAAAAGAGCCGACCGAATGGTGTTTTCAATTTTCTCCTCTTCGGGAGGCCGCCACGTCATTAGGGGGCATAATTTTTCTTCTTCGCTGGCTTTTCAGCCGGGCACATGGGGCGTATGTGTAATGTGCCTTCGGTGCTCTCATGATAAAGCATTTTTTGTCAGTGACGACATTAAATTACAGAAATATACGAACTGAATGCAAAACTTGCAGTCGATTCGATGGTACGATGGTCCTTTTCCGACTGACGTCACGACATTAAATTGGAAAGAGCAGCACAACAAAAGCTCGGGGGGAAACGCCTTGAAGTATGCTGCATGGCCTGCCCTCCAGTTGCACGCAACATGCTCATAAAAATTAGAGCCTCGAGTGCTGAAGCTGAAGTGAACTGAAGGCAAAGCCAGAACCAGAACTGAACCGAGGCGCTCTTCAAGTTGCATGCAACATCGCTATTTATGAACTCAACAAGCAGGACGTCCTGGGGACCGCCCCTTATTTCTTTGCTCCCATCTGGGGATCCGAATGTGTGTGCTCTCGACATGGGCCCAAAACATGCTCCATAAATCGCCACAGATAAATTTGTGTTCTGTTCTTTTGATTTCGTTTTGCTCTTCATGGGTTGTCGTGTCCTGTACTTACGAAAATATCATTATTGCTCACTTAATGAAAGGTACTGCAACTAAATCAAGGGGTTTGCAACCAGTCTAGGCGGAGAATAAGTTAGGATGTATATACGATCTTAATTTAATATTATACTAATATAAATATTATTCATAATACAATAATAATAGTATTAATATCTTAAAAAAACATTGGAAATATGTTTTTAAATCCCTTTAAATATCTAAAAAAAAAAATTTTAATTAAAAACAAGAAAGGAAGCTAGCTTCGGCCAGCCGAAGCTTGTATATCCTTGCAGATATTTCATATTAATCACTAATTTTCCGATCCTTCCTATGGCAGCTATATGATATAGTAGTTCGATATTGATAAAATTAAAATCGAAATTCGAAAACATTTAAAAAATGTCATATCACAGAGTAGAAGAGAATACAATAAAAGTCAACGAAGCAATAATTTATTTCCTATTATATTCCCATTAATTAATTAATTAATTAATTAATATAGTCGTCCGATTTTGAAAAAATTTTATTCAAAATTCAGAATTAGATAAAAAATGGCATTTCCAAAAGTAGGAGGCTATAGGTTCAAAAACACCCAAGATATAATTTATTTTAAATTTTTTTCCCCGATTGTTCCTATGGGGGCTACTATATGATATAGTTGTCCGATCCGGCTCGTTCCGACTTATATACTACCTGCAACAGAAAGAAGACTTTTGGGAAAGTTTTAGCCCGATAGCTTTAAAACTGAGGGACTAGTTTGCGTAGAAACAGACGGACAGACGGACGGACGGACGGACAGACGGACGGACAGACGGACATGGCTAGATCGACTCGTCTAGTGATGCTGATCAAGAATATATATACTTTATGGGGTCGGAAACGTCTCCTTCACTGCGTTGCAAACTTCTGACTGAAATCATAATACCCTCTGCAAGGGTATAAAAATAATAGGCACTAACAGAACCACATATTATAACATTACTGCCAGCTAAACGGTTTCACAAAAAGTGAAAGTAAACATTAAATTGGTTTATTTCTATTGACTGTCTGGCTTTAAGGTGTTAAAATAAATAGTAAGCAGCGAGTTATCATATTTTGCTCTTAACACTTGCATAGCATTTTCGTAAATTGAATTCCCAAGCCCAGGAGCTATTTAAGTGTATCGAAATTTCATCTTTCGCCAGCACTCACATTTGTCTCCCTTTGTAAATGCAGCAGGCAGGCAGGCCGAATAGTACAAGCCGAAATTGTTTTCATGCTCCTTGGCCAGCCAGCCAAACGAAACAACCAACGGCTAACCAACCAACAAGCCACCGTCAGTCGACCAGACCCCTTTTATTTATGTCAATCTCTGTCGGCTGTCCAATGCCCCTTGGCCCGGGAGCTCGGGAGCCCCGCCCTTTGCCCGGAGATCATAAATCTTGGGCCGGCAGTAGGCGCTGAAAGTGCATATACAATATAAATAATGAGCGGGCGGGCGGGCAACGGGCCACGCCCTCTTCCCGACCAGGCATTGTTTCGTATATGCATTTAATTATTTAAATTATGTATATTTTGCAGTCTTTTGCGCAGTGCTGCACAAATTCCTTTTTATTTTTTTGCCTTTGTCCTTTGAACTCGGTTTATTTTGTGCTGTTATTGCTGTTGTTTATTTTACTGTTGCCTTTCATTGATACAAGCTCAAATTAATTACATTCTTAATATGGCCATAATCCCCCGGCCGTTTGCTAAATGATTTTGTGCAAAATACGTAATCCGCGTTCAATGCCCAACCCATGAAATGTGGTCCATGGTTTGCGAACCCCGTTGAGCAAGCTGGATTTAGTACCTATCTGCGATCACGTGCTTTGCACTTGCAGCCGTGTAAATATTTAAAGATCTCGAGTTGAAATAAATATCAAGACAGCTGCGTGTGCTGCTGACTCAGTGGTTGGGGAAGCACCAATAAAAAAAAAAAAAAGAAATTCGCATAGAAGAATCACATGACAAAATAAAACATTTTTAGTGAGCCGTGAGTGCCAGACATTATTGGCGAATAAATATGACTGGAAAACCCGAACTAAGCAAACACATTATGGTGTAATATTTGAGTAAGCAAATAAACAAAATTTTTCAATTTTAATATTTACTCAACTCGCCACAGGAAAAAAGGCAAGGAAAGCAGATATTTAAATTGAATCGTTTTTTATTATTTATTTTTCTGTCTCACTATCATTGTGGGAGCTATTAAAAATAATGAATAATGAATGGAAAAATTCAATTTTATGGACTGGAGTGGAAAATTGAAACTGTCAGTGTGCGGCAAGAGTGCGTAAACACACACACCCACTCTCGGCTACTCGGCCACTCGGCTGCTTGAGCCTCAATTAAAGTCCGCAGTGTTTTATCAATTTTTTCTCGGCCACATTTGCAACGCATTTTAATTGCTTGTCAGAGAATGTTGGTTGGATGGCTGGCTGGATGGCTATCTGGAGCCCCTGGAGCTACATCTCTCATTGCTGTTATTGTGGATGAAGCATTTAATTTGCTGCACAGCGTGCACGTGTCACAATAAAAAATCACTCAAGTGCAATGCTCCACTCGACTTCGCCCATCCAACAAATGCACCACTAAAGTCGGCCAGACGCACCACTTCGTTAGCCTCGACGGTCCTCGGGGCTTTGGTTTTCAGGGTTTTCAACGATTTCACTGTTTTCAGTGTTTCCAGTGTTTCCAGTGTTTTCCGTGTTGTTTTCCGGGGGTTTTCTGGTTTTCTGCGTTTCTGGGATCGTGGTCAGAAGCCGGCAGCTCTGTGGAAATGCCAGTGACAATGGCCAATGGTGTCTGTGAGTAGTCCAAGTGCTTTGCTTGTTTGCCTGTCGGTCAGAAGTGCAAGTATCTCACAGCCCGAACATGGGAACTCAATTTGTTGATAAAAAATAAATAGCTGCTGACTGCAACTGGGAGAAACTTTAGCGCGGAGAAGATCAGCCGTAAAGTCTCTGGTATCTTTAGGGTTTTCAAGCAGATAAGACAAGACTATATTGTGGGTTGTGTAAGGCAATTTCCCAAAAACGTGAATGATAATTCGTCGGAAAAGTTGTCATAAAGGTATTTGCTTAATTAATCACAAAAAACTGAATTCCTAAACCAGGAGGGTTGATTTGTAGGCAGCCAACCGAGCTATAATTTTTTACAGTCACTAATAAAATGAATTACCTATCGTATTAATGACTTTTTAATGCCCTGACATTATTAAAACAGGGTTAAATTTGGTATGGTGTGAATAAAGTTAAGTAAATATTTTCCTAAACAATTATTTTGATCCAACTGCGTGCGTACATCTGCAGTGCAAACATAAAGTCTATTAAGTTAATATTTGGCTAGCTGCCGCTAAGAAACTTTCTTTGTTCATCTGTTTTAAGTATTTACCTAGAAATACATACACATGTTAAAACAAAAGTTTGACTTTGACTGGCAAAACCAGTAATTGTGGTCACGAGATTACTTAAACGAAGTAGCCTATTTATATTTTTAATTTATAATAACAAGGCAATCAAAATTAAAAATAATTGCCTATGATCTTATTTGATTTCTGGTTTTTATTTAAATCTCTGTCTGGTTTAATATTTAAGATGTCTCCATGAGTCACGAAAATGCTATTTGATAGGAGATATTTTGGGGGAAGAACAAATTTGTTAACCAAGATAATGTATCGGGTTTTTTTTTGGGGAAAAAACCAAGTTGCCATTAAAAACAATAATTAGAGGTAATTGTACCAGGAAGCAGACTAATGGACAGGTTAACTGATTTTAATTTGAAAATCACATAATTAAATCGAAACTGAAGCACTCGATGGAAACAACAAAGGCGGGCTGACACTGGAATGCATAAAAACATTGTCAGCAGTATCAATTTTCGCTGTTTCGGTATTGTTTTGAGGTCGGTTTTTGTATTATCAATTAGTTTCGGCACGCGGAATATTTACAAAAGTCGATGTGTGATGTGTGGCACTTTACACGCGAAAACACGCAAATGAATGCCGATGGCTGATGGCTGATGGCTGATAGCCGATGGTTCGGGGAGATAGGACCACTCAGCGCACCCAGTTGATTGCTTATTGTTGTTATCGGGCCCCGGGAGTCTGCTGACTAACTCCATTATTTTCTGCTAGACTATTTTTGTTTCGAGCTTTTTTGTTTCGACTAATTGAAACGATGATGCCCAGCAGATGATGATGAAGTGTCTGTTGGACAAATAGATTTAATTTGGCAGACATTTTTGATTACTTTAATTTACTCGAGCAAAACCTGGTTTTAAGTGCGGCTGCCGGCGCTTGTATAATTCGAAATCCAATTTAGATGTGATACATACGGAAAGCAATCAAAATGTGCAGTCAAATGAAGTACAAAAGTATCTCAGATTTGTGCTTTTTGCTGTTTCCATTTACCATTTCTGCCCTCGAGGCGAGCAAAGTGATCAATATTTGCCCACTTCAGGCGGACAGCGCACAGTGCATTTGGCAAATATTAAAACACTAAACAATATTCATTGAATGCACGGTTGGTCGTGCTGCTGCACAGCTAATCGATGGTAATATTACCAACAATTAGGTGGCAAAAAATAAGCCACATCACAGCGGAGCCTACTAATCATCTAGAGAAGAAGCGGGGGAAGAAGGCGGCGCCAACATCCCATGGAATTTAATTAACTTGGCAACGCGGCGCAAAATTAGCATAAATCATTTAATTAAAGGTAAGTGCTGACGAGTGGCAAGCAGAGCACGAGATTCCCTCGTCGGCTTTGTTGGGGGTGTTAAAAATGCTGTTTGCCTCCTGCGAGCAGAGTCATGTGTTAATTTTTTAATGGAATTTGATAAATACTTGAATACTTCAAGCTGCCGCCTAGTTGCAGGCTCGAATTAAATTAATCACCAAGTGAGAGGCAGTTTAATTAATTGCTTAGTCATAATTGAATTGTCTAAATACTCCATTTATTATAAATTGGCATAAAACACTTTGTGTTTTTGGAAATGCAAATGAGCCAAAAATACCCTTTTCCCGCAATTAGAGTAGAACAAACCAACAAATGCATAAAGCAGATACGAACATTACTGATTTTAGAATGCCGATTTCAATGCTCGTTGAACGCCATTCAAGCAAAAAATAAATGCAACAGCTGCAAAAATTAAACTAAAAACACAACAATGCGTTTGAGGGGAAATTGTTGCCTTAGTTGTTGCCGGCAACGTTATTGTGGTAAATAAATAAAAACCGCATCAAAACTATTGTAATAAAAACATTTTCATTCGTATTTTCACAATGAGCGCAATTGCAAATTGATTTGTGTGGTTCGGCGAAAATTTCAGCTCTTTTCGCCCTCCTTCAACCATTTTGTTTGCCAGCGCAGCAAAAAAAAATATTATGGAAAGAAAAAACAGTGAAAAACACACTGAAGTACAACGAAAACAACGACAACAAAAATATTCAGCAATGAATTCGATATTTTCGCAAAGCTTATGAATTTTTGATAACGTTTTCCCTGTTGAATATTTAAACATTAAACAAACAGCATCCTCATCACTGCGACCCTATAAAGTTGATGTTGTTTAAATTAACTTATATTTAATCCGAAACATGCGTGAAATACAGTGTGCAATCAAATGAGTAAATATTTGCAAAGATGATAGTTGAAGTAAATATTGACCAAGCTGGATAACAAACATAAATTAAGGAAATTATCAGTTAATAAACAAAATTTAACATTTTTTTTAATCAGATTGCAATCCTTTCAGTAACACATTTTTCGATCCTTAATAAACTCGTAAAGTCAATAGAACTTTTAAGATTTGAGCTCTCGCAGGTTCATACATAATTTAGAAATGCAGAAAACGTTTGGCTCAGCGTAAATTTCAATTAGTTAGCCATGTAAAGAGAGCAAACTTTTTCGTCGTTTTGCTTTGAATTTTTGTTTCGTGTGGCTAAGCCGGGGAACCTGCAACAGCATCCGCATAAATTTTGCATATTTATAGGCACATAAAACCCCACTCGAAGCCACCCACTTCCAGGGATTCACATACATATACCCAAATATATATACATATATATATGGACATGTACTTGTTGAAAGGGCGTCAGGAGCACCTTTGGCGATTGCCAGGCGACCTGCCCTTGGTGTGAAAAATGAAACATAAATTAAATCTGCTACACCGAATTCAACCCACAATGCCGGGCTTAGGATACTTAAGCGACGGCCTCTCCTCCTTTTTCACTTTATGATTTCAGCCAAATGAAAATTTATGAAGCAGATGGCGTTACAACCTGATGCCAAAGCCAAAGCCAAAGCCAAACCAAAAGCTAAAAAGAAAGCCAGTCAGTCGGTGGCGCTGAGAAGCAAAAAATATGAACTTGAAATTTTGTGGTCTCCAAGTTTTTTGTGGCAAATGAAAATTATGCCTCATTAAATAATCAAGTGGTGGCCATAAATTACACTTTACATCGCTGTAATCATAACTGAACAGGCTGCCGTTGATCTGAAATGCTTATAAGTCATAGAGGTACATAAAACCAACACAGTTAATCATGACTGCAGTCGGCGCAAAAAGCTCTCCTTGCCGTGTGCCGCATTAATTCCACTTAAAACTAGTAATTAGTTGGCTAGAACGACGTAGGCACTACATCTCTCAAACACGCTTGAGTTATGGGCTCCTCCCCGGCTCATTTAGATAAAATTCTGCGCTCCGTCTGGGAAAAAACACTTCCGATTAAGTGCTCTAGGTCGAGGCAACTTCCCACCCACCGGGCGAGGCTGTTGGTTGTTGGCTGTTGGGCTATCATCACAACTGACGTTAGCTCATTATATGATTTTATTGTCTGGCAAACATTTGTGTCTAGCCCGATTCCGTTTAACTCGATATACCAGTGTACAACAGTTAAAGTTCTGCGGAAAAAAACACCTGGCGAAACAGCCGACAGCCTAGTGTTTGCTTTGGCATTTACCGCTTTAATTCAGATCTCGGTCTTATAAATAAGGGCACAGGGCCAGAAGCTGTATGCATTCCTTGTGCGATCTTAGGCAAGGTCGGTCATTCAGTTTTTCAGTTTTCTATTCAATATTAAAGTGGTCAACTTGTTAAAAGTTGGTTTTATACCCTTTCTTTCAACCGTTTTTTATTTTCACGTGAGTAAATTATGATACATGGAAAATATACAAATATTTCGCATTGGAACGTTTAAACAGCTGTCAGTGGTTTTGCCGTTGACCCATTAAAGGTTTCGGTTTCTTTTGTGTGCCGAGAGAACTTTCAGAGTGAAATATTATTTTTAAAATTTTATTTTCGGCTGATTCGTATGCCCAGACAGTTATGGTTCTCAGTTGCGTTTTAGCCGTGATCGGAGAATTATAACCCAATGTTTAGCGCTATGGAATATGATTACCCTTCAAGAGTGCCGTTTGCTGAGTAAGCCATATACATATGTTAATTCCGGCTAGAAACCTTCGGCTCAGCGCAAGTGTTTCTCCTTTCCGGAAGCTTTGTCGCTCAATCTGTGCCGCTGGCCTTCGCTTGCCGGCAGAGCACTCAAAAGTTTCCAGACAATGTTCCTAATGAGTTCTCAACAACTAGACTAGCAGTGGCAAAAGCATAAACTCTATGCAAATTGATTCACTTTCGAGCAACTTCATTTGAGTTCGTTACGTATGCGGCCAGTTGCCGAGTTAAGACTTAAGGACCCTGCTGGAGTGTAAGCAGGCTAAGTAAGCTGCCTTAGATATGACAAAGGACAGCATTTCGAGAGCCGCACACACACCTCGCACACACAGGATGTTCCACGCACCCACGCAGAGTAGCAACACGAGTTGCCTAGTAAGTGATGTGGCGGCCACAGGAGTCGACTTAAGGGAAACCTCTTAAGATCATGTGCAGTGAAAGAAATACATTTCTAAGTTTACAAAGTTCTGAAATGCAACTGGGTCTAAGATCCTTTCTAAATCTTTGTTTTGAATCCAAATATAACAAAGTATTATTATAAAAGTGTAAATTAATTGAAAAAATTAAGATAATTTTTTGCACATAATAATAAATTAAAATAAATTTAGGGATACAACATTTTTCATGGAATTTTTAGACGTAAATTTGATGATAAATATTTTAACTTTGGGTTTCCAAAAGTATACATTAATGCTAAAAGAAGGTATCCTTTTTTTATAATCACAGTTAGTTTTAAATTCTTTCCGCTTTAAGAACATTACTTAAATAATTTTTTTTTTTATATTATTTCTTTAATTAATATTCTCCCGATATCTTTATAAATGCTTCGTTTAGTGTATTTCACACAAAGACAAGATGACAAAATATTGTAGTTGTTTTAGCTGTTGCTGTCAATCAAGACAAGTAAAATTTTTGCGACATTGTTGCTGGACAAGCTGCTGCCGGGCGAGTTTACTTTGTCTTTTTCATCATTGTTCCGCTCCCGAATCGCCTGCGACTCCCTTTTGTCCTCCAGTTGGCCATGTAATTGCCGTTACACTTTGGGCCAAGTTATTAAGTGATTGTTATTGTTGCTGCTGCTGCCGTCTCGTTGATGCAACAGCATAATCTAACGATTATGCGGAGCTCTCGGTCTGGCCAAATGTAAATTAGCTCGTGTCCGAGGGACCGGGAACAAGAAGTCCAGAGATCCATGGCTGCTGGCTAATTTTGTGTAGTCTGCTTTTTTGGCCAGGCGACTGGCAAATTAATTTCGATTTTTGCGAAGAGTTGGCTGTCCAAAACAATTTGCCAAATTGCCAATTGCAGCATGTGTGGAATGTGAGTGGCGCAAACTGTTGCAGCTGGGCCAACTAATTGCCTTTAATTATGAATGGAACAGCAGCCCCATTCCCAATATCATCCCCAAAGCCAGAGGGATAATCGTTCGTCCGCTTGTCAGACATGGCGTATGAGTAATGGCTGTCTAGGTAATAATGCATTATCGATTTAAAGTGTCACCCGATACGAAAAGTGGCATTTGCATTGAAGTGCAGACAATAACTAATTGCCCCCTCTTCGTAACTCTGTAATCGCCACCCCCCAATGGAATATTTTCCTGTCAATTAAGCCGGTAAAATGCGGACAGGATGGCTAGCGGGTCGAGGAGTCGAGTGAGTGAGCCGTATTTATCTGTAAATATCGTTTACATGACGTTAATTGCATATTGATAGTGTTTGCTCAATTGTTTGCCCTTGTACGTTTTATTTGTGTTTGCTTTGAACGACTCGTGTTTCGTCGATGCAACTTTGTCCGGCCGGCCATCAATCAATCAAGCGATCCATAGATCAATCAATGCGCCACTGCCAAAGTTGGCTGGCCGTCCTCCTAATTGTGCCGCTCGAAGCTTGTCAAACCGTTTTGGCCCCCCGAGTTGGCTGCAATTTGCGACTCATGAATATTTATGCGCGATATAATTAAATATGCTAATTACAACTGATTGTACGCACAATCATTTGAAATTATAATTCTCAGCGAAGCGCGGCGAGGCGAGTTTACTTCTCGGCAACAAAAACAAAGACAACAACAGCCAATCCGCCAGGATAACACGCACTGTGAAACTGACAATTTAGCATAAATTCAAATGAAATCAACACAAAGGGGGTGCGACTTGGCAACTGTTGCCAGTTTAAATTGCTTTGCAGCGTGAAAAAAATTAAGAGCAGTTTAGTTTACGGGGGATCGGGAGATGGGGCGGGAATTAAATAAATTACATTGTTGCCAGCATAAAGTTGACGCTGGCAGCTAAACAATTTGTGCAGCCATCAGGGCCACCCCACCATCGACCCGTCGGCAACATTGTTTTCCTTGGGGACGAGGTCCTTGCACATCCCTGCATGCACCCTCTATGTATTTAGCCACCCAACTGCCATGGCCAGCCATCCACACCGGATGAGCCATGGGTAATTTTTTGTGCTCCAACTAAGTGAATTTAAGTTTTAATAACGGACATTGGCCATCAAAGATCGAGCCAGCTGCAAGCCAGGTTTATCCGGGTTAATTGAAAATCTAAAAAGGCAACAGGCAAAATTGCATAGCATATTTTAGTTTTCCCCTCTTAATGGCACAAGCATAATATTCACGAAATTGCGCATAAATTCTAAAAGAAATTTATTTTTCGTTTCCGAATTCTGGGAAGATTACGGGCACTAAATTAGGCAGCTCTAAAATAAACCTGATCCCAGAACAGAACATTTGTATTATCATTTTCCAAGAATATTTTTAAATACTGAAAACTGATTATACAAATTTTTAAACAACCTAGAAATAGTCACATATATTAAGCTTTAAGAAAAGGGCAACTTCCTACAACTATAAACTATAAACTCTTGAATTATGCAATGAAATCCCAAAGCCAACACACAATCAGTCAACAATTGAAGGACATGTTAAGGCCTGTGTTCGTACAAACATCAATAAATAATTAAAATATGTATTGCCATATGCACACTCATTACATAAATACTTAATTAACCAGGCTGGACAACAGCATTATGTCCCCGGCCGGACATAAAGAGTCTCCCCAATGATAGCCGGTCACTTGAACAAATCACCAGCACGTGGCCAACAAACGGGGATGTGACTTCCCCTCATTCCTCTTAAAGGTAGTAATAGTTTCCCAGATGGAGATAGCGACGGAGAGGAGGCCGTGCAGCCATAAATATCCATTTGTGGCATTTCCATGGTGCCACAAAAGTGTAGCCATTCTAATTTATTATCAAAAGCCATTGTGCAAACAAAGAGGGCCCAAACAAGCTTTTTAAATTCCACAATCTCCACGTGGACGACGAGTGGATGGTAGATTGGTAACTGGACTCAGACTGAGACTAAAACTGGGCAGGGCAAGGGCATTTCATTAGTTCAATTAGCTGGACAGGTGCTGGCTGGATGTCAAGTGGCAGCTTTTTAAACGATGATTAGTGGCTTTTCGTTTTCGCTCCCCGCACACGGACGAAATACAAGACAAATTGTTGTTTGTTTAGCCCCTGACGGGAGCCACTTGAATGCAAATTTATGTGCCCGAAAGGATTCCCTGTGTCGGTCATTAGCATTGGCAGGTCGCAGCTAAGGGATATTCTTAACATGTTTTCTAGTCTAGTTTTTTGAGCGATGGCCTTGGGGGAAATTAAAATGTTTGGCATACAAAAATATTTTTATAAACGGTCAAAAGAGAAAACTAATTAAAACTAATGTACTTAAAATGTGTTTGTCATATAAAAAAGATAATAAAATCAATTTGTATATAATTATTCAAACAAGAAATTAAATACAAACAATTTGAGCCAGAAAATAGACAAATAGGGAAAAAATGTTTACATTGCGTATATGGTAATGGGCAATTTAAATTTATTCTTGCAACTTGATTTGCAATTATAATAATTTACAAAAGAATGAATAAATATACAACACTTTGCTGATTATAGCAAATTTAATGATAAAAATCTGCTCTTTAAATTCTGATTAATAAATAAAAATCCAATTTATTTTTCAAATCGGGTTTTGAATAAAAATATAAATTTTTTAGTCAATTAAAAAGTGTATAAAAGGCTACACTTTTTTTATAGAATCATTGTATGATTTACCACTTTTGTCACTGCACGACAATGTTATGGAAAAGCTCTTCCTGTGAGATACTTTTCATAGCCACAGGTGGTCAGTGGCCACCACAATGAGCTAATGGCCAGGAGTCGGAGGTGTTGGAGAGTGCAGAAAAAAGGGCTAACAGACATGGCACCCGGCGACTAACTAACCCAATTATTTGTAAAATGCGAGCAGAGAAAGAAATAACTGAGAAACCAAAATGAAAAGAAACCGCAGCCCATTGTTTTCCCCCACAGCAGGTGAAACTGGGAACTGGGAACTAGGAACTGAGAACTGGAAACTAGAGACACAGAGAAGTTTGCTGGGTGGCGTGGCAAAGGGAATCGAGATGGCAGCGGGAGAACTTCGCACAGCACGCGTAATGAAAACTTTGTTAGGGCAAACCAGTGGCGTAGAGAAAGCGAGAAAATAGAGCAAAAAAAAAAAGGGGGGTAAACAGCTTTTCCTCGCAGTGCCACTCGATGGTGTCGAGTGCTCTCCGGCTGCTGGACATGAAAGTGGCGACAACGGGAAATTAGTTGTGCACGCTTGCAAGTTGCAACGCAAAACCCGGGCATTAGCCGGCTGTCCTAGATGCCCTGCCGCTGGGGGTTGACCACTAAATTGCCGGGATGAAGTCGCCGGTCCGACTCCGTCTCCCGCTCCGGGCTGATGTTGATCAAATTAACAGCATGTGGCGACTGCGGCAAGTGGCTGATGACCGCCCGACCAACCGCCTCTTTAATGCGCTTCCTTTTCTCATCTCCGCGCGATTTTGTAGCATACTTTTTAGAGACCAGCAAATTGCTTAAGCTGCGGCCAAGGTCCAACGAAAAAGCTGCACAACGAGAAATATATTCGCAAATTATTAATTTATTTCGGTGGCATTTAATATTAGTAGGCTCTTTTCTATAGAAAATATTAAATCAAGTGGTTACAAACCATTGAAAAAGTTTATTAAAAGATTTGATAGATGTGATAGATGAAAAATTCAAATGAATAAATAACATTTTAAATAAATATTTGACCTTTTAAGTGTGTATAAAATGTTTTCTTAATATAAAATCTTCCTAAAAAAAAAATAAGAAAGTATTAAATCAAGTTGTTACAACCATTGAAAAAATCTTTTTCATCTTTGATGTCTAGGAAATTATTATAAGTATCCTAGATATCATAGATGATAAATTCAGATGAATAAATAACATTTTAATTCAAAAGATTTAAGACTAAAAAGATTAAGATTAAAAGAGTTTTTAAGGGTGTATTATATTTTTCTTACTATAAAATCGTTTCTAGAAAAATAAGAAAAGAGCCTAAAATTTCTCAAAATGTAATTAACAAGTTGAAAAGTTCAGATCACGATTTGTAAGCAAATATCCTGCGCTTTTCCCCTCTGTGTACGTGAAAAGAAGCCTGCCTAATTGTTTGACAGGACAACTTGTAACGCGGAAAGTTTTGCTTTACTCCACGTCTGAAATGCGACAGGGCCACAATGACGGGCAACAACAAGTTGCAATTGTCACTTTTGTTGAAACTTTCGCGAAATTTACAAAGTGCGAGGAACTTATTTTCTTGCTTTCCCCGATTTTTTCCCCTCTCCTTTGCTCTCTTTTTTTGCTAAGTCTACATTTTGGCAAAGTCATGCTGGAAATAAATTATAAAAATGTCCGCGGAAAATTATGTTTTCCGAGGACGAGTGAAAGGCAGGAGCATTTGATTCAGCAGCACTCGTTATAAATGATCGCAATTGAAAGTTTAACCCCATCCGGGGGCTAGTTGAAAAATTGACATTATTTTCTGTTGGCAACAAACAGTCAGCGAACGATAAATAAGAGGCAACTTAAGTCGAGTATTTATTTTTCGGGCATCTTTTGATAAATGACTTTGACCTGGGCCAATGGTGCAAGTGGAAAATGAGGGAAAAAAGGAAGGAGGAGGGAGGAAGTAGGAAAGGGAAAGCCACATGCCCCGCCCCCAATGACTTTTCTCATTAAGCCTGGCCAAGGCGAACGTGGTCGAAAAGAAATCAAACTAAACTTTTGCACAAAATTCTTGGGTCGCCGTCCCCGGAGGGACGAGAACATGTGTAAAGCGTCGAGCGGTTAAAGCTAAACAAACAATTGCCAAATGCAATCGAGTTGGTTTTGGCCCCCGAGGAGAGAATGGTCGAGAGTGGGTGGCCTGGGTGGCTAGGTGGCTAGATGGGCAGGATTGGACGAAAAACACTGAGGGGAACAGTTGCATGTTGGCAAATGGCAGGAAGAAGTTTGCCAACCGCATGCTTCAACTTCAATTTGCTGGAAGGATTGTTACGGGGAACTGGGATCGCTGCTTACAGCTTGACTCGTATTTCATTACTCGAACTGGTATTAAGTGGCAAACTTTTGTATTTAACAACTTTTAGCAGCCGAGCAGCAAAAATGAAGAAGATGAACCGACCGAAAGTTTGCCATCGCAAAACCAACGCAAAACAAACAAAAAATGTAGCGTAGAACGTAGAACAAAAAGTAAGTTGCAGTCACTTGACTTAACTGCAATTCTCTCGAAATGCACTTGTCAAAAAAATGCATTGTAAAACTTAAATTGCCATTTATAATAATATAAACTTGATTTTTACGTAGCTTAAATCGATACGCGCTTGCTAAAATTCTGATATTAATACGCATATCGTTTTTACCATACAATACTGGTACAATTGATATTAAATACTATCATTTGTCCGATTTCTCTCTTTCGGAGATTCTCTGACTTCGAAAAAGAGAGGAAGAAGCAATATGACGACCTAATTCGAAATAGAGCGAGATAGCGCTTGAAGTTACATGAGTGGGAGGGAGAAAGACACATTCGAAATTCGAATAGGCATTATTGCCCATTCTTTTAATATATTTAAAGCTCAAACTATTTAATTTAATTAATTTATTATTTTATTAATTATTTTCCATTTTTTTTTTTGAGTGTAACAACGAAAAGAAGAGTAATGTAAATGAATAAAGACAGCTAACCAGTTTTTGGGGCGAAAAGCCAATTGGCAAGAACGTATGGTCGAAAAAGTGAGGCAGTGAGGCAGTTAAAAGCAGTGAAGATTCCCGAAACTGGGACAACATTTTGCACTTTGCAGTTCCTCGAAAGTTGCATTCCCAGCCCGAGAAATCTGTCAAATAAAAGTTTGATTGGCACACCCCCTCCTCGCTCATTTGCCTCTTGCACCCCTTTGGGTGTTGGGAATCTGGAATCTGACTTTGCCCGGACCGTTAATTAGCAAATGCAGCGAACTGAGGAAACTTTCGAGTATTGCCATGAAACGCTTGCAACTTTGTGGCACGCCCGTAGCATAAACTCATCTGAAGTGGCGCATAAATTGAGTGCATATAGTGCCCATATATGCAACAATGTAGTGTAATTTCCGCGGCATTACCATAATTATCCACGGGCATTCCTGTTGCTGCTGCTACCGCTGCTCCTGTTGATCAGCCTTCGTGAGAGGCCACTCCTTAATGGCAGGTCATGCAAGGTAGCGGAAAACGAAAGTTTTTCATACGTTCTGCGTCAGCAAAGGGCGGAAAAATGGAAAAATGGTGAGCCGGAAGGAGCAGACCATCCAACACCCACCACCCACATACTCGTTGGCCGCCGGCCAATGTCGGGGCTGCACTTTGGCTAAATTACATTTTCAATTTGTCAGCTGGCGGGGCACTGCAGGCCATTAAATGGCAAATTAAGTTCAGCTTCGGCTTTTATTTTATTTGCCATTCTGGGCGCTTGCAATTTTTGCATTCTTGCTATTTTCCATTTGCCATCCTTGGTGGGCAAATGTGTTTTTGATATGCGTTTCATTGTCTGACGATCTTGGCGCATTATCGTGGCAGATTTTCCGATTTTCGGCTCCGGCCATCTGAAAGGGATGGAATATGCTGAATATTTCATGAGTGTCATAAATTTCTCCTTTGCGAGGTTGAGGTGGAAGTTAAGTCAAGCGCTTACGCGGGCTTCAGTTTTGCCGGCATTTTATTTTTAATAACTTTCCATTGTGGCTGTCAGTGGCAGGCAAGACCAACACAAACACACACACACACACGCGTGCTTTTCCTTTCTCGTTTCGCCTTTATCCTGTTGCCAGGACTCAGGACATGTCAGCAGTTCGTTGTTGCTTTTGTCGCTCCTTCAAGCTGCTTTATAATTTATGATGCTTGGCATCGAAGACTCCTTTAAACACACACGCCCCCCCACACCCACACACACACATGTCGCCAAGTTTTGTATAATTTTTCAAAAAACTGCATGAATATTAACTGCAAGTGGCAGAATATGGCGACGGCAGCATCCTGCCACCGAAATCCTGGCCCATCTTGGCTGCCACTTTTATTGTGCGGGCGCCGGGCGAAAGTTTCAAGTGCCAGCTTGATCCGGAAGGGGCGGTGGCCACGCCCTACGTAACTTATGCATACGTGTAGCTCAGTCCGTCTTCCGCATCCCCAGCTTCACTATTACCTTCCCTCGTCCCTTTTTCCTTTTTTTGGGGAAAGGATTTTACCATACATATTTGATGCAAATGTTCGCAAATTGTCGTCGCTGTTTATTGGACATTTTGTGGCCACATTCGTTTTTCTCGCCCATCAAACAAAAGACCAGATGCACTTGAAAGAAAATCCACAGAAAATAGATTGAGAGTAGTTACTTTCTTAAAGAATGTATAGTTTTTTGTGGGATATATAGGTAACATTTAGAAATATATTTTTATAAAAATTACCCAGAAAAAAACTTATTTAAGTATTTTTCTGATAAAAAAAACCTCAAATTCAACTGCTTTGAAATTATTTGTTGGTTCAACAAATTAAAGACATATGTAAACATTTCAGAGTATATGAAATATTCAAGACATTTATCTTAACCACGATAATATAGTATAATATAATTTTATATCGGATAAATAACATTTAGTAATACACTTAACTTGAAATTTTTTGAAAAAAATTCATTATCATCAAATTAAAATTTAGTTCCAACTGCTTTCAAATTATTAGTTAGACAGATATTGCATACAAATTTCAACAAATTAAAGAAATACGAAAAACATTTTAGAGTATATGAAATATTCAAGACAGTTATCTCAACCAAGAAACAGTTTGACTTATATTTTTTATGCACTTGTGGACGTTCAAGTGGAGTGCAGGTGGCACTTTCGTATGGATTACGGATAATTTGCTTAAATTCAGCAAGCAGAAAATAACGTTTTGCACACTAGCTGGCACGCACAATGCCACAGACCAGACCTCCAGACCCTTGGAGCTGTCCGCTTTGACTCCTGGTTCTACTGGCTCCTGTCCTTTGTCCCACGGCTTATCACTTTGGCCAAAAAAGCAAAAGGACAAAGATGAGAGAGCTGGCCAGGAGATCCTGGTGCTGCTGCTGCGAATGTCAGGAGAGTGACACGGCAGCTGTGCTTTAAACAAAGCTAAGCCCGAGTAAAAACAACATGACTAATAGTTTTGACAGAGCCCGGCAAAACAAAAGCCAGACAGCATGTCAGATAAAAGCCAAAGTGATGGCAGCGGGGAGCGGGTAGGAGGGCAGAACTGCATGCTAAATGTTGTCAATTAGTTGGCCAGTTGGTCAGCCAAAAAACGAATGACCGAATGACTGGGCAACTTCTTTCAGAAACAGTTGACCAATTGGGCGTCGTTTGGGTATTGTGAGACTGCCACGGGCAAATAGTCATCTTTGCACAAATGATCAATTATTTTTAATCATATGAAATCGTGTGGGAACTTTTACGGGTCCAAAAGTACATGTGACTTGCAGATTTATTGGGCTTAACCCAAGCTAACAATTTAAGGCAATTTCTAGAGAAATGGATATTTAAGCATAGACAAAAGTACACTTCAATGCTGTCAATCAGCTTGTCAATTCATTTTAATATTTAGTTCTCAGAATCCAACAGTTTATACTCTGACTTGCAAATTCTCTCTAAAACAATCATGATAGATGTATTTTAGATATGAGAATTAGTCAAAGGTAAGCCAAGTTCTCATGAAATCGAAATTTACATGTACAAAAGCTCTGTACAAAGCTTAAACAAAACTAACGAAACATTAGTTCCAATTATTCTTCCCTCATTTTGTAAAACTCTCTTGTCTGACCCCTTTGAAGTTGTAGCTCCGACTTTGAACATATACATAAAGCAAGAAGTCCGCTTTACGACAGCTTCAGGTGAAGGAGAAAATCCTAAGCTGGGTTATGCCATTTCTTTGGGTCGCCTGGCCCCTGAATCACAGGGCAGCTCAACAGCTTGGCTCAGCTATAAAAACACAAAGTCGCCGCTAAAGTCACACTTAAGCCGAACTCTCCTCCTATTTTGATTTTCCTCACCCCCACTCATGCTCACAGAAACTGAAGTACAGTGGAATGTCCTTACGTCGGGACGTGCATACAGATGTCAGCAAGTGGGGCGAAGTTCATAAATTCAAACAACGAGCCATATTTCCCTTGTTTGCACTGAGAAAAAATAAAATTTTAGTTAAAAATTAGTCAAAAAGAGGAACTTTTTTAAGAAAACATAAATATAAAGTAATCTTTTATAATAAATAAAGTATATTTATAATATTTTTGCAAACAGACAAACATTTTTCAATTAGGGGATTCTTATATCAGATTCAAAATGTTATTTTTATTATTTAAGATTTATGATCCTTAAACGAAGTGTTATAGTTCATTGTCTCTCTGTGGGACTTTTTGCTCCCTGTAAGTTTTGTGTAGCTGCCGCTTTTTGCCGCTCATTTGGCCTGGCCCTATCTGAAGAGGTGGCCGGGGTAGTTGGATGCAAGTGTTATGATGGGTGCAGGCAACCACAACCCACCCACACCAGCCGCCTGCGGATATGCAACAATGTTGTCAAGTTTCCTGCTCGACAACGGGGCCGCCGAGCCACCGAGCGCTCAGTTGGCATTATGTCCACCGGGCGTGACTAACATGCACATGCTCAACTGTGCTGGAAAACGTTTTATCCAGCTCACATCTCACCTAAAAGCCCCCCCAAAGTTGAAAAGATTGTGTTTGTTTTTTGTGCCGGTGACCAACTTGAATTTTGATTCTCATTTCTTGCCTTTTTTCATTCATTTTCAGCAGAAGCAGAAGAAGCAGCAACAACATGGCCAAGGACTTGAGCACTCTGGGCTGGGATTATCTGATGTTTGTACTGTTTATAGCCCTCACCGTTTTGGGGCCGCTGTGGAAACGCATTTTTGGCAAAAAGAAGGAGCGCAGCAAGGCCGATTATGTTTTTGCCACCGGAGGAGTTTCAATCGTGGCAGTGATGATTTCTATAGCACGAGGAACCCTGGGCGTACGATCAGTGCTAGGTGAGTTTTTGGGATATTTTGAGATATAACTAGAAATAGTTATAGATCAGGGGTGTTCAGCACATTTGTTTTTGTTAAGGCACAAAGCTTGCCTAGATGCACGCACCTATTTCTCATAGGGCACACGCCGATTCTTCTTTATGTGTGATTTTCTTTTAATTGTGTTTGTAAATGCACTGCCATAAGGCAGTTTTGAGCACCTAAATAAATATTATTTTTGACTTTCGTTGCTTATTTTTTCTACAGGCTATCCCAGTGAGTTGTACTACCGCGGATCATCCATGTGGGAGATCATCTATGGCATGATGAGCGCCTATCCCATCGTCTGCTTCATGTTTGTGCCCGTCTACTTCAATCTGGGCATCACCTCCGTCTATCAGTACATCGATCTCAGGTGAGTCTGGTTCGCAGGCAGTCCAAAGGAAAGTCCAGAGAGTCCCCAGAGTGCACTATGGGGCATTTGACCTGTTTTTTTGGCATTAATTAATTATTCCAAAACAAAGAAACTTTTTTGAGTTTGGTTTTTTGAAATAAGTTTATAATATTTAAATACATATTTTTAAGCAAAAATTAAACACGACAATAAATTAATTTAAAAAAAAAAAAATTTTTTCCTGAACTTACAAAAAAAAAATTTTTTTTTATGGTTACTAATAATGAAAAACCATATTAAAACAAACAAAAAAACGTTTTTTGATAACTTTTTTCTTTGAAGAGATATCGATTTTTTGCTGTAAAATCTGACATTTTTGTATGCCAAATACTGGAGTTGTCGTATAAAAAGATATTTTCCATGAAAATAAGACGCGGAATGTTTTCAAATCAAATATAATGTCATGGCAAAGACTATTTCATTAAATTTATTTTGCATTCCATCTTACAAAGCAAGAAGAAGACAAATAAAGTGTTAATTTGACCATTTTTGGCAGTTCCGTAAAAATTGAATTTCTCATAAAGTCGCAAAAAGTGCACATTAAGACTGGATGTCCCGAATCGAGAATTGACCCCTCTTTAAAATGGTTCAACCCACAGGTTCAACAAATTTCAACATTTTTTCTAATCTCTATTCAAAGTTGAACTTTGTTTTTCTAAACCTATTAAGAGAGACTACTTGGTATATGAAGCCATTGCTACAAATACACTCATGAAATAAGCAGCAAAGTAGTATTAACACATATTAAGGACATTTTTAAGGAATATCCATTCCAAATTTTATGGTTCTACGTCTTGTCGTTGAAGAGATATTAATTTTATATATGCACTGCAAAATCAAACAAAATGTAAACACGTTGTGTTCGCTTGCTACGCCTGACTTTAACAGCTGTTATTTTAACATTGGTCTGTTAACTTAACATTCGCGGTATGTAACATTTTAATTTGATCTATTCTGAATACGTTTCCATTAATGTTTCGAAAATTTGAATACTTGTAAAAAACACATTTATGCCAAAAAAACAGGTCAAATGCCCCATAGTGGAGTGGCACATCGTTTAATTAGCACGAAGCGAAGCGAAACAGGCAACAGGAAAATTGTTATTTAAACATTCATTTTAATTTCGCCAAATGCGTCGCAGCGACGACTGGTGTCCATGGGTTTGTGTCGCTTCTCTTATCGCCAAAGCGCACACAATTTTATTCTTCATTAAGGAGGCCAAATGAAACTAAACATAGAAAGCGCCAAGAGGGCTCAGAACAGAACAGAAAGAGCTCAGCTCAGGTTCTGCCTTTGCACAAGTTGCTGCGTTGCTAAATAAATTTGAATTACATTTTACACACAAAAAACGAACAAACAGAAGGGACAACAACAATGAGCCGCTAACAAATGGCCAAACAAGAGCCAAGCCGGCAGAGCAAATAATCTATAGATTTGTCCTTGCCCCGCCGAGGATAGCAGCTCCAACAAGTCCAACTTGGAGTCTCAGTTTCGGACTTGGTCTCTTGGTTGCTATCGTCCAGTTGTCGTCAGTGTGTCTGGGCATCCTCCTCCCTCCTCCTCCTTTCCATTTCCATCTGTCGCAAGTTGTCGCCTCGTGGGCCTAATTGTTTTTTAAGTTCGAAATTAGTTAACAAATTTGTTATCAAATGTTTTGCAGTTTCGACAACAGAATTCAATTAATTGCAAAAACTGACAGGGCAAACAGCGACGGGGGGTGTGGCCCTGGTGGGCAGAGCATAATTTGATTGAAATTTAATTGGCATGTGCCGCACATTGACAACATTTTCGGAGGAGGAGTGGGGGAGTGGGACGTACTGGACGTTGCCAAACTAAGTTAAGTGAAAGCTGTGCAGAATTGACAAATTATTTAAATGTTTGCTTGAAGAACTGAAGGTAATTTGTAAATTAGCATAAGCAAACTGAAATACAAGAAGGCATTACAAAGGGAAGAATTTCTAGGGGAAATTAATGATAAAATCAATGGATGACTAATGTGCACACATCGTTTTTACTAGTGGAATTCATTTCAATAATCCCAGGGTTTTGCAATATTTAAATAATTAGCCATTTTGAACCTTTTTTTTTAAAAAATATTTATCAAACATAAAGCATAAATAAAGTATACTTTTCAAAATGGAATTAAATTAAATGACTTCGGAATTATTATTATGCAATTCAATAAATTGCTTTACCTCCTTTAAAACACAGCTAAATTAATGACCTCATCAATGACTGATAAAGTTAGTTTTCCAAAAAATACCATTTAATAAATGTTCATTTTACTCGACTTGGACGCACACTCAAACTAATTGAAGAGCCAACGAGACGAGCTACTCCATCAATCTTAGTCAATTGGCTTTGCCCCAAAAGCGGAGAACTAAAGAAAGAAAGCAGGCGGTGGGGAAAAAAAGAAAAACAAGAAAAGGGTTGAGAGGAGGCGCAACATGGCCAAATGTTGCCCCAAAAAGTTGGGGCGCACAACATTTGGATGCCTCATTGTCGCTTGTCATCGCAACTGGCGCCCCGCGACATGTTTATGCATACAACTTCATCAAAATAGGCTGAGCCTCTTCTGGGCACAAGAAACTGGAAATGGATGTGGAAATGGAAATGGGAAATGGGGTTTAAGGGCAAACACACAGAGGCCGATAAGTGAATATGCTACAAATTGGCAAAAGCCACTTGGCCAAACACATCCAACCAGGCTAAATAAAGCAAGTTTCAGACAAGAAAAAAATGAGTAAAAGACAAAAGCCTTGACGTTGGCAGCATGAGGACAATGCCAAACAAGAGGATGATATAGTTTACAGGACTAGGCTGAAAGATACCCATTAATTACATAGAATTTGCATACTGTGTTACAATAAATACCCAAAGATTTATATTCTAAATTTTTTAAAATACTATAAGTTCAGATATTTCTTCGACCGATCGTTTCAATGAAGAACTTAGACAATCACTAGATAATATACCCCTGAGTCCTCCGATTACCCCGTATAAAACCAAAAAAAACGCAAGTGAAAGCCGAAAAGGAAAAAGGAAGCAACAACAAAGAAGCCACTCGGTCTGAGGCTGTTGACAAATTGTATGACAATTCGTTTGTGCCATAATGTTTATAAATAGCGCGTGTTGTTGCCTGTCACTGGCATCAGGCATCAAGCACCAGGATCTCTCCACCCCAAAAAACTTGCGAAACAAAAAACCCAAGACTTCCCAGGCACACACGCACCCACAAAAGTCGTGGATTCTCTCACTTGTCAGTCGCCTGTCGCAAGTGATGTCTGCCACTCAAATCCAAGGAGGCGGAGTGGGTGGAGGAGGGATTTGGGAGGAGCATGACCCTTGACTCGCTGCCAACTCAAGTGTTAGCCAGCGCTCACAGAGAGATTTGCTATCTGGCCCCCATCGAGTTCAATGGTCAAGTAAAGTTCGGCTTTGTTCGCCCCGGATAATTCATACTGCCGGTGATTTTGGGGTGGCAATTACATGTAAATAAATTGATATCAGGCTTGTGTGCCCGAAAAGCGGGAGAGATCAATGCGAACAGTTGTTGGCACTTAGCAAATGGAAAAAATGCATTCCGGTTCCTTTCTCCATGGTTTATTTACGAGTACAAGGGGCCAAAGTGCTCCAGAGTGAATGACAACCAAGTCAGGAAAAAAAACCCGGAAAAACCGGTGAGGGAAAACCCCTGTGAAGGAGTACAGGGGTCGGTGTTTTAGGACGACATGCATACGCATAAATAAAGACGTTTTCGGCGCTACAAAGTGACGCCGTGATTTGCAATTCAAAGGCAACAAAGTTGTTTGGGAGTAACACACATGCCCCAAAAATGGAAACAATTAGAAAAGGGGATATTGGGACTTAGACTTGCCAACGAAAAATCAGGCAGTATATTATATTAATCTAATAAAATACTATTCTGTGTATAGCAAAGCATTAAACTATTTTAAATTGTTTTAATAGCCAAAAGCGATTTTAATCTCAAGATCCACTAGAATTATCTTTAATATACATTTCAAAATTTACAATAGAAAATTAAAATGAAATTATTTTAGTATCCAAAAGCATATTTAAATCTCAAGAACCACAAGAATGGAACATGCTTAATTTACTCTTCAAGTTAATAAATTTTTTATCATTTATATACATTTTCAATAGAAATTTATTAATCTCTTTGTAGTAATCGTTCACCTTTCTTGGGTACCTCCAGGTCGATTAAATCAAGCGAAACCTTTTAGCTTTGATTCCGTTCTTTTCCCACCTTTTTTGTGGGCGGCTTTTAACGCATTGCCGGCACTCAGGACACCGACTTCATATGGCTGATTATGTTTATTTATGCATGACATTTAATGCAATCAAATGTGTCACCCTTGTTGCCCGTTTCACCTTTGCGCAGATTGCCTTTGATTGTAAAATTAACTCGACCCTCCCAGGAGACAGGCGATTGAGGAGGAGCAACTGATTTGGGTTCGGGACTGGGATTGGCTGGCTAAACGGCGATTATGTGGCCATTGTACAAAACCACTCGTCATATTAAATTTGCCATTAATTTATGCCTTTGTCGCCTGGCCAAAAACTGGCTTGGCTTAGCGGCTTGCCATGATAAATGATGGGAGATCGAGGAGGAGACTAAACTCAATTTCAAAAGGGGGGCTAAAGTGGGAAAGTGAATACCCAGTAGGGCCCAGCCAGGCCAGGCCAGGGTTCAATTAATGGATGGGTGGCGCAACGACGCCTGCTGACCTGCTCATTCGCTGGCAAACCATTTTCACACCCTCCACTGATGGTGGTCATTGACGTTGTCCTGCCTGCCATCCAGCCATCCTGATGGTTGAGTGGGTGAACGGGTGAACGGGTGGATGGGTGTGCAAATGGGAGCCTGGAGCTGCGAGTGCTGTCCTTGCTGGTAATTGCTTGCCCGCCGGCATGGCTGCAGCAATTATTGCATACTTTGCGGCACTTACATTTCATTTAAAGTTATTAAGCGACAATCGCATCGCAGGACGTCTTTAATCAACTCGGCCAAGTAAATTATGCCGGCAAAAGCGGCTGGAAGCGGCTGGGTGGTAGATTGAGATTCGCTGCCTGGTTAAATCAATTAAACTAAAACAAAAGCCAGGAGCAGGCCAACGCTCAATCAACTGGACGGCGGTGACAGGCCCCAGGTCAT
The DNA here is from genome assembly GCA_037075205.1 of Drosophila prostipennis. Lineage (NCBI taxonomy): Eukaryota > Metazoa > Arthropoda > Insecta > Diptera > Drosophilidae > Drosophila > Drosophila prostipennis. The sequence continues at coordinate 116,851 of JBAMCJ010007677.1, read as the reverse complement.
TACTCACACAACACAACGGAGGCGGAGTGAGATGGAAATGGAGCAGGAGATGAAATGACAGCCAGACAGAAACGAGAGCCGGACAAATCCTAAGCCAGGACAACTGGCCGAGCACTTATTGTGATGAACACAATGTTAACAGGCTAAATGAGAAACAAATGCCACAATCAGACAACGGAGAAAAACACTCGCCGTCCGAGCAAAAGTAGAGGACGGAATGAAAGGCAAACCGAAAACAATAAATCCCATAAATCATATTAAATTGACATATCAGACTAAAATTGACCGCAAGCAACAATATGTGTATGTGTGGGCTTGTGAGCTTGTGAGCTTGGGATATTGTATCCTACAATAATATTTCTTTATCAATTTCCCCAAACAAGCTGAGAGTCCTGGGGAAAAACAAGAAAAACGAACGAAGAAACACGAAATAGATGAGACGCCAGGAGACGGGCGGCGAAGGCCTAAATAAATGTTTGACCAACCAAGCAAACCGAACCGAATCGTACCGCCCCCAGTGCCACGCCCATTCAATCAACACATATAAGAGCGACTGTCATACATGTCCTTGGCTGTCCAAATTGGCCAGGCTTTTATGGCAACGCTGGGCGAGTGCGGCATTTTCCGATTGTTTTCCTCCAGCCCACAGACACAGCTGTGTCGCAATTAAAATGTGTATCAAGCATACGACGCGTTGTCATGTAAACCGCTTAAACCCCCGCCCAACAATGTAAAGTCGATCGGGTAAATATGTTAAGCCCGCTTAATGCAAAGCTAGCCTGGGGGCGTGGCCCCATCCCCCATATATATGCACACATGTCAATTGATGTTTGCCCATGGGGAAAAGTGCAACATCATTAATTAATACACACAGTACGGGGTTCCTTTGCGGACGCCTGCGGCTTCGTTTTATAATAACCAGAACATTAAGGCGATTAAAGATGAAATCCACTGCATCTCTTACTTCTGCTTACCTCAACTAAATATGCATTTAATCCTCTTGCCGAACACCTGCGTCCCCAATCGCTCATGCCCCAAGCCCCAGGACCTCACCAAGACACCAAGACACGGGCCCGTTGACAGCCCAACTCAGACCAGCTCAGATCAATATTGGCCAAGGGCAATTAATCATTTAGTGGGCCATCTCACACACGTATGTAGACCGATGCGAAGACACCGAATGACAAACACAGGGACTGCGACAGAGAACGGGGGAAATGGAGCGGAGTTTGGGGCAACCGGGCAAAAGTGGATTATGCAGTTGGCCCAGATGTTCAACAAGAAATTACCTGTGCTTACAACTCACAGTCCGGTGCGAAGGTATAAGAGCAACTATCGGCCTGCAGTCAATAAATCGAACTTCCAATAGGCAATGCAAATCTCAGATGTCCCAGAAAGCTCTTCAACTTTAAGCAGAAATGGCATTTTCAACCAACAGTCTGTTTAAATTAGTTGATAAATCAGTGTATAAATCTAGAACATATCCATTTCCATTTCCATTATAAAATATGTGAAAATTTGCACTCATTAAATACTTTTTTTTGTGAGACTTAAACAAGTCAGTAAAATATGACATTGAAATATATAAATGCACCCAGCATTCTGGTAGTACAAATTGATAATAGATACGTTTAAATGACACCATAACTCATTTACTAAAAGGAAGTTCCAGTTAAAATTGATAAATGAGTATTTCATTAATCTGAAATAAATGATACCAGGGATGATTCAGGATGAAAATAATGTAAATGCAAATAATATTTAAAAACTATTTAACAAAATCCCCACGCAAGAGACTTTACAGGCTTCATAACTATTAAATAGTTCCGAAACGGACTGTTAACTTCGTGCCCAAAATAGTGGCCTTAAGCTCAGGATGCCAATCAAAGGATTACGGACGTAAAGCAGTTTATTTAAGTTAATATAAGGACCCCACCCCGGTACGCCGGATGCGTGTGCCAAGGCACTTGAGACATTCGCCCATGGCCACATAACGCATACTAAACGATCATTAGGTGGACCCCCAAAGCAGTGGTCCCCATCTTGTCGCCCATTTCGCATCAAATTAACACACAAATTTTTACAACCGAGCCCATAAAAAGCGACCGGCTCAACTATAAAAACAATCAAAACGAGTAACAGACCCGCCAATTTCTTAGGTCTTTTTTCTCGCCCATGTCGTAAATTTTAACCCGCCCGCGTGCCCGATTCCACATAACTTCTTTACAGCGGTAGTAAATCATAAGAAGGGAAAAGCGGGTGGTGCAATATAAGGGAAAATAACAACAAGGAGCGCCACCCGAGAAGGGGACAAACATTAAAAGTTTAATAAAAATAAATAAACGGACAGAGTGCAAGAGGCACCTGGAGGAGCTGCTTAATTAAAGCCTGCACTCACCTGCTCCTGTTTTCATCCTTATCCTCGTTTCTTCCCTTCTGCAGGTTCAAGAGCCGCACGGTGAGATGCCTGGCATCGGCGACCTATATTGTGCGACAGATCTGCAACCTGGGCATCACCGTCTACACTCCCAGCGTGGCCCTCTCGACGGTGATTGGCATACCCTACTGGGCCTCCATCGTGGGCATGGCCATCATTTGCATATTCTTCACCATTATGGTGAGTTGGGGTTGCGGGAATGCCAGCGATTTAATGATGGAAATATTTAAATTCCTTCTTCACCCCTGTGTTTTCCAACTCATTAGGGCGGCCTGAAGGCGGCTATCAACGCGGACGTTATCCAGACACTGACCATCCTCGTTGTCACTGTGGCCGTCTGCATCCAGGGAACCATCTCCACGGGCGGCGTGAAGAAGGTCTACGAACTAAATCGGGAAAATGGTAAGCCATCAGTTGGTTGGGGATTTGCTTCGATTGATCATGGCAGCTTATTAGCCAGCTGCCAGGATGTGTGTGTGCGTATGTGGACGAGTATAGTGCTGACGAATGATGACTATTAAAATGGCATCCATTGTGGGATGCCGTTGCTCCGCTTCTGCTGCTGCTGCTTCTGTTTCTGCGCCGGCTCATTATGCACATAAATGATGATGATAAAAGTGGCATAAAACAGCGGCTTCCGAATCCGAAGGGGGAGGAAATGGCAGCCTCGCATGACGACAGTAATAAATGTGTGTCGGCAAAGCGTTTGTCACTCGAGTTTGAGTTGTTGGCTGTTCATTGTGCGGCAATCGTGGGGCTCCTGGGAATGCCTCCACATGCTGTTCCCGCTCCTCCTCCTCCTCCTCCTCGGTTGGGACTCAATCTTTTCCCCGCCATGCACTTGCACTAAAGACACCATCCCTTCTATTCCCACCAGGACGCCTCAGCTTTTGGAACTTCACGGGCGACATGACTGTCAGAGTGGATACCACCTCCGCTTGGCTGGGGCAGCTGTTCATGTCCCTCTCCCAGATCGGCTGTCAGCAGAACTTTATGCAGCGCTATGTCAGTCTCAAGTCGCTGAAGGAAGTGCGACGGTAAGTCATAAGCTGTAATCAGAAATCCCATTAACCAAAAAAATCTATAAATAATAAAATATTTCTCACAGAGTGATGCTGACCAATGTGCCTCTGGTGTTCTTCTTCTTCTCCCTCTCCTGGATCTCCGGCATGGTTATCTACTCCTCGTACATCAACTGCGATCCCTATGCCGAGGGCTACATCAAGAAACCCGATGAGATTCTGCCCTTCTTTGTGGAAGATCAGCTGGGATTCCTGCCCGGCTTTGTGGGCATTTTCATGGCCACTCTGTTCAACGGAGCCCTTTGGTAAGGAATACTTATTTTGGCAAGTTTATCCCATCTAATTCGAGCCTACATTCCAGCATTATGGTGTCCAATCTGAACTCTTTGGCAACGGTTGTTTGGGAGGACTTTGTGTCGCAGTTCCCAAGGTTCAAGGGACTTTCCGACCAGCAGCAGCTGGGAATTCTGAAGACAATCACCGTGATCTGTGGCCTGATTATTATGTGCGTGGCCTTTGGCGTTGGTTTGCTGGCGGGCGTCATTGAATCCTCGCTACTGGTGTTCTCGGCCACCTCGGGTCCCCTGTTGGGCTGCTTTATCCTGGCCATGTTGGTGCCGATTGCCAATTGGAAGGGCACTTCCGCCGGCATGATCACCGCCTGCGCCTTTGTGCTGTGGATCATCGGAGGTGGCATGACCATCACCAAGCACAATCCCATGCTGCCCACCAGTACGGATGTAGGTTTTTAGAAGGCTCTTTTTGCGGAATTTATCTCTAATTTCCATTTCTTCTTGATTTCGTAGGGCTGCTCCAATGATACCTTCTCGCAGTCCATTGGAAAGCCCATCATTGAACCAGGACAAATGCCCTGGCTGCTGACGCACACGCCCGTCGATGGCTATAACCAGAGCTTTGTGCCCACGCCACCCACCATTGCACCTGAAAGGTAGGATAATCAATTATCTTGTATTGGAACTTTACATATTGATAAATACCCTTATAGATCCGGACTGGATAGCTTCTATTCGATTAGCTTCATGTACTACAGCTTGATTGGAACCGCCTTGACCGTGATCATTGGCACGGTGATCAGCTTGCTGACCCAGCATCCGGATGACGCCTACGATGGCAAGCTGCTGCATCCGCTGATCTTCCGGCTGTGCGAGCGTTTCTCGGGCCGGAAGCCGTACTATGTGAAGCACGAGGAGGAGTCCGGACTGAATGGACGCAGCAGCAGCGATTCCTCGGCCACGACCACGACCTGCAAGGAGGAGAAGGTCAATCACGGCTACGAATCGTCGCCGGAGGAGAAGGAGAAGAGCAGCCCCATTGCCGTGGTGTTCACCACCTCGGAGGGCAAGGGATCCGGGGATCAGCAGTCCATATGCGACAGCAATAGGATCCAACTGGACATTGTGCCGGGAGAGGGAGAAACGGGCGTCTATCGCCAACTGGCCGGCCGATCGGCGCTCTGAGGGTTAACTAAATACTATATACTATACATAAGTAGATAGTTAGCTCCACCACTTAGTCTGTAGCGCGTAAGCTAAGCCCTAGGATAGACCAATTAGTTAGCCAAGTGTTTCACGTCTATAAAGATGCTGTGATTTCTGTGCGCGACTGTTGTTGAGCAATTGCTCGCGCATTTGTAGCAACTCGAGTTTCATTCGCATGTACTTACCGCATGAGTGTGTGCGTGGCAGCGTGCAATAAATAAAGACAAATAAACGTATTTTTATACAAAATCACAATAATGCAGTTTTTCTTCACGATTTTCACTATCCGCGCGCGTTGATAATAAGTATATAGTATATAAGATAGTAAATCTAAATTTAATGTTTTGTAAGTGAATAGGAATGATCTTCTAGCTTCGATCTTTGAACTTTTTTATTTTTAACGGTTTTCCCACTTTTTTCGATTTTTACAAGCAGTTTTCCCACTTTTTTCGATTTTTACAAGCAGTTTTTCCCACTTTTTTCGATTTTTACAAGCAGTGCTCTTTATTTTTTGTTATCGCTTGGCGGGATATTTCGAACTTATGTGAAAGGTTGCAGCAGGGCATACAAGTGAGGTTTCTATCTATTTGCTAGGTCACTTTGCTTGTCAGCACATTAAACATGTTTAAGGAATTTCTTTGAGGCCTATCGTTTTGCCGTTATGGAAAGGATAAGCATAAAAAGTGCAGATTTATCTGTGGAATTGGAGGCAAACTCCATCACCGAGATCGCAGAAGCTGCTGCCTCGCTGATAAGCCTGTTCCGCCCAGCAGTGGCCACCCCTCCTCCAAGGAAGCGGATTCGGTTCGGAGCCACTGCTCGATCCTCTGGATCTCGGTCACTGTCAAGCCAAAATTCGCCAAATGATGTACAACAGAGCATCAAAGGTCCAGATCCTGGCCAGGTGCCGGATACTGGTGCTGCCTACCACATAGCTGGTGGCGATCATGATGAGTCCTATCTCGGGACCATTTCGAATCAGCCCATCACGGCTCAAATGGCTGTGATTGTGAAGGAGGAAAATGCGGAGCTGGAGGCAAATACAACGGTCAACTCCCAATACCTGTAGTTTCTTGGAAAGGCCAAGGATCTCTGCACAGCCTGTTCGGGCATAAAGACGAGAAGTAACTTTAATTTTTTAATCTATTTCCTAACTATTTTAATGCAATGTTCCATTATTATTACCCTGGCAGAGTTTTACAAATTTATTCAGAGGGCTGCATCGCAGTGAAGAAGACTTTTCCATATAGTACACATACATATGTATTATTGAACACCTTATAAATAGGATCCAGCCCTATCGATGACGACGATAACTAACATTAATACGACATATAAATAAACAATAATTTCTTATGTGCCATCATTTGTAATTTAAATTAGTTTAAATTTTCGCGCCAAACGACTCGCCAGTGCTGCCCATCACTTCCGACGCGTTAGTGTGTTCCTATGGCCGACGCGCTAGTACCATTTCACCACTTTTGACACATCGCCCAATAAAAACAAATCAACTTCGTCTGTCCGAAAAGAAACAAGATTATTTCAAACTAAAACCTCACAGCGCTGAGCAAATAAAATTCACAAGTCTCTAAACCAAATTGGAATCAAACCTTAGTTATTTTCAGTCACAGAACCCAGAAACATTCTTCAAAATGACACGTAAGTAGGGGCATCATGGAGCCATTTTGTTGGTGGTCCGCTAGTCATTAAATATGTAGAATGGTATCTATTCGAATGAATGGCCAGGAAATGGGTTCACCTTCCTCTGGGAATCCCCTCTGCACCCTGGGAACTATGATATAGGGGCTGGCTAATCTCCCCCAAAGGAAGTCCCAGGGTTATGCGACGGTAGGGCAGGCAAAATCGATGGGGGCGACATTAGGACATGTGAGCGCCTCTAACCTCTCTGTGATCAATAGATTATGTAGATCACACTTAGCACGCGCGACTGACTAACCAGGTGACACGTATTAACCAATTAAAATGTGATTAACTTTCTAGGTGGCAACCAACGCGACCTGGCCCGCCAGAAGAACCAGAAGAAACAGGCGGATGCCACCAAGGGAAAGCGAACCGATAACCTCACCGTGGAGCAGAGGAAGGCCAGGTGAGTAATGGCTATTCCCCTGTATGTTATGGAACTCCCCTATATATTATATACCTTTCCTTCCCCAGGGACGCTGAGGTAATGCGCGAGAAGCAGAAAAAGAAGGAGGACGCCGCTGCCGCCGGCACAAGCAAATAGTTAACCCACTGGCCTTGCAGAGATCCGGACTCCGGATGCAAAGCCAGACAGGTTAGGCACATAGTCAGTCGTTCGTCAGCCAAGACCCCGATTCGCCCCAGGATTTAGGATAGTCGACCACGTGGTTAAATTGTACATGGAAGCAACGTAACAACAAACACAAGAAGAAGCGAGAATTGTCTACATTTCAAGGCTCTGCAACTACGCATAGATATTACCGGGCTGTACAGCACGCGACATAGCAATAGCAACACATAGGTGCCACCCAAGGACTTCGATTCGGTTCCGGTTTTCGTTCTCTTTCATTTGCAGTGCTGCCTGCTGTACGTTAATTAAGTACTGTAACTTCTTATTTCTCCACCTACCTGACTAAATTATTTACTGTAATGTATATATATAAATTTTCAAATAAAACATAATATGCAGCCGCCAGAAAGACTCGATTATGTATTATTGTGTTTAAAGAAAATATATATATAGATTATGGCACGCAATGGCAGTCGATTGGTGCCGATTTGTAAACGAAACTAACGAAACCCTTTTATAGTCATGATGAGAAAGATGGGCGCCGAAGAGAGAGATACAAAGATTGATGTTCGCATAACCTCTGGAGCAATCCCCCTAAGTATAGTTCAATGATGTTAAATATAAACCCAAAATCGAAACTCCTGGATTATTAATAGGTCGCTGGATAACTTTTAACTACAATGCAGGCCGATTGCCGAATTTGCATACAATAGGAGACAGATAGAAATGGCATGATTTGATAAATATGAAAGTAGCTGCACGCCGCGGACTGGCCCACAAAACTCTAGCCTAGATGCCAATAAGTCGAATGCTAGCCTTTGCCTTTTACAGTGGAAATGGCCAAAAACTTGGCCACTAACGATCGGCAGATGCACTGAGGAAAATATGCTGTACTTATGTGAAAGTTATGTTGTTTGTTAGGATGTTATTTACGATTTAATTTAATTTATTTTCTTTGTCCTGTTAAATAAATTGTAGGTTCTCAATATTAAGTATTCTAGGCTATGCTTGAAATCTCTAAAGATTGGACTATACAAAATATGGATCTTTGAAAAGCATTACCTTTGGTACTGCATATTTTGAAGGAGATTCTGAGTTAAAAATCTAGCAGATAAAAGTTTTCTATAGATACAAAATATTAATCAATAATAGATAGTTTCTTTTGTATTTGCCTCAGTGCAGTAGCCGATCCATGGCCAAAAAAGGCAGATGGCGTGCCGAGGTATCTGAGGCTACAGCATCTCGAGCTGCTCCAAGCCGGGAAACACGGATGTCGAGCCCAAGTAATGAGAACGTCTAATGATTTGTTTGGCCTGGCTAGTGCGAGTGCAGCTAGTGTAGCACCGATCGCCCCACCATTGTTTGACCAAGTGTTTAATAATTTCATGCCGGAACGGAACAGCAATCGCCTAACTGGTTTCTGCTGTCGGAGCGCCTAAGTTAGAGAACTTTTCGTGGCCAGCCAGCTAGCCAAGAACGAGCGGAAAAGTCAACAAACGCAAACGCTCGCAGATGAGAGCAAAATCGCGATCGCGGGCTGGCTCTCTAGGCGGCGGCAGCAGCAGCAGCCCGCGTTTTCAGTCGCTTCGTGAAACCCGCCGCACTCACATCGAAATCGCGCGCAAGTCGTCACGGAATCGCCTCAAAAAGCGCAACGCACTTGGGAAGCCAATATCCCATATCAAAAACTAATTAATTGCGAGTGCGAATCAAATTGATTTCCCTGTCTGCCAGCAAATCGAAAAAAATAGAAAATAATAGAAAGTGTAAGTGAATTTGGCTGGTGGCCAGGTGCCAAGAGGCTGACATTATCAGCGGAGAAATGCAGGCAGTTGGCAGGCGATTGGCGATTGGGCGGAAGAGTAAACGATGGGGAGATCAATCGATCGCCGTCGCATGCAAATCGAGTGATAAACGATCGCCTCGAAATTGAAATAACAGGCGAGCAGCTGGCCCCCGGAGGTGGATATGCATATACATATGTGTGTGATTGAGCACAGAAGTGTTTTTTCAGGGAGGAGGAGGAGGCGGGAGGAGTAGGTAGCCCCAGTAGCCAGAGACGCGGACCTATCTATAATGTGTAGCCAGTTCCCCGACTTGAGGCGCGCTTGCTGCTGCTCGTCTGCCTTGCGGTTGTGCCGTTGTGTGTGCTTATTTATACAAAATATATATTCAATTTCATTTAGCTGTCGCTGCTGGGCTGTCCGGCCATTTCAATATTCAAATGATCGCCGAACCCCAGACTGATACTTTCTGAGCTCCCGGGTTGAAAAGCCGCAGCATTTGAAAAATAATGGGGAAACAATAATGCAACTGTTTGTTTGCCTTTGTGATCGCTGACCCAATTGGCTGCGAAAATATGGCTGAATGAAAACAAAGTCGGTCTATATAGTCGATGCACTGGGTGATGTCAGAATTGCAAGCTGACATTGAAAGTCTGCGATCGCCGATCGCCGATCGCCTTCTTCTGCCTTTTAGGACGTCGATTCGATCTCAAGTTGAACAGGTGGCGGGGTTGGGGATAAGTAGGCCATCGTCGAATCGGGAGTCCCGGAGTGCGGGGGCGTATACGTAATGTGTGTGCTTGTGTTTCGTTTCAACTGAGCCACATTTTGGCTATTCTCCTCAGTTGCGAACCATAAAAATCACATTCGAAGCCAAATGAAAGAGTCGAGTGATGAATTTCAAGTGGCCAATCCCCCGGGGAAGTAATTAATAAGGGAAATTAACGGATCCCGGTTCGAAATCCCCGCATTTGGCAAAGTTCAGTGACGCGCAACCATTTGGAAGCAGTGAGAAATGAACAATGTGAAGGTTACTCAATTTACAAGGCAAAAGATAATGACAGAGAATATATGAGACAAATAAAGAAGAATACATGGCGTACAAAAACAGATTCTGGCCGAATAAACGAAGGCGTTCGCACACCTACGCCAAATGAAATGGCACAGTGGCGCCGAAATCTTGGCCAACAGGTGCAGGTATCTCCCATTTGTTGACCCCAGATTGTGAGAGCGGTTCCAAAAGTTTCACTGCCTTGTTGATTTTCTAGATTTCTAGATCTCCCCGCCGAATGCTCGCGACCTTGCGAGCTATTTATAAGTGTTTCGTGTTTTTCGTTTCTCGTTTTCTATTCTCCCGCCTTATAAATGAATCACTTTGATGGGCCATCTCTTTATGAGTTAACTTTCGCTTGGCTGGGAAAGATCCTCGAGAATTAAGCTTTTGAACGCATTCAATGTCGCCTCGCTGACATTGAAAATCGTAAAGCGTTGACAGAATATGAAGCCGAATCGAAAAGTATCTCGTGGATGCGCACATTTGTATCTTTCATATGAAAAGATACGCCGCTGCCTCTAGTAATTACACAATCTCGATCGGCAATTGGAAACTTCAAAGGCTGCAATTGAGTTTGCAGCTGCAACGGTTTTAATTGATTTATATGACAAGTCGAGTGATTGAAAGCAGCCGAGAAAAAAGGCAATTTGACAAGAAATCAAAAAAAATCAAAAAGACAAAAGTCAAGTGGGAGCTGGAATAGCAGAAGTTGGATAAATAAATAAAAGCCAAAAATGCCCCGTGCTTTGGACTTGTCAAATTTGGTAGAACGATTTCTACCGGTTTCAAATGGGCCCAAAACAAAAAAAACCTGACTCGGCCACTCAAGCGAGCTCCCACTTTCTGCCGAAGATTGTGGATTGAGCAATTTCCAGCCACATCGCAGATACGATACGGAATACAGAATACAGAATGCCTTTGTCTCTTCGATATCTTTTGTGTGTGGCGCAAAAAGTAGCGCAGAAAAATGTCAAACTTAATTACGCGTTGAAGCGCAAACTAATTGTTGAGTGCTGTTCGTGGGGTCCAACGGGTAGCAGGGTCACAAAAGTTCGAGTAGCGATAAAGTCAACAAATGCCAAAGCCGAGAATAATTGGCTTTGCGGCCCACTATAACAGATAAATGCCGAGAACAATATCGTAGTTGTCAGATACAAAAGCTGGACACGCGCTCATTGCACACGAAAATTACAATTGCCGGCCGGAATTTGCCTGTGGATTGAACCAATTTTCCATGATCATAAAGCCAATAGCAATTGACATGATTTATATGGACAATATTTTCACTTCGCTGGCCTAGGCAAATGGGTCAGCAATTGATTAATGGCTTGAGATAAATGTTTTCAAAATGTTATTGAAAGTAACCACTTTGGAGTAGATCGAAAATGATTTTGATCGATATTTTCGATATTTTGGCAATAGCGATTCGATAATATCGATGTTTTAAATATCGAGAGGAGCCTCTTAAGTTAAATTGAATATTTTAAAAATATTTATTAAGGATTTGATAATGGTTTAGCTCAAAGCTAAAATTTGTCAAGAAAACTCTGTATATTGTAATTCAGTAAAATAACCTTTTATACAATCATACCCTTTCTTATATGTTTAACCTTATCTGAAACCTTTTACTTTTTAAATATTTATGTATTCCATAAATTACCATGACACCAAAATGCAGGTTTTTGGAAAGCTCTTGCCCAGTTCTTATGCATTTGTGTGTTGACAGTCTGCACCTTTCACATTCGGCAGCATCCGACACACTCGTACACCCACTCCGTCACACCGAAACCCAAAGAAACTCCATCAACCCACAGATACCGAGTGCAATGACAACTGCGTCCAGTTGCACTTGTCAAGTCTCGAGCACTTTCCCAGTCTCCAAGCCTACATACGTCAAGTGGAGGCACGAATTCCTCGGAAAGAGTCGCCCACGCCTTGGCTTGAACTTGACTCCGAGAGCTATGGATCACGCCCATTTAGTAAATGGCATTTACTAATGCCACTTGGTGTGAGGCGAGCGGAAGTCAACGTCAGCATTTGATGAGTTCATGCGAATATTAACGCCATTAAGCTTGTGAGTGGGTAGATCGTCTGTATATCGAATTCCTATCCGCCATTCCACTGATATTACGCAGTCTGACTGTTCGTATCTCGACTATCTTTACTTTGTTCTCCTAACCAGGTCAAAACATATCGCATTGCGGGCCAGAAAGCAACCCAAGATGGCAAAGCTATGGAAACCAGACAAATGCCTCTGGAGGTCTGTGGCCAACTGATGTAGCGTTTATAAACAGACGCAAACGTGGAGATCGCTTGAGTAAAACGCGTGCGAAACGCGTGAAAAACGGCATGTTAATGCGCCATATGTCCGGTTTATCAGCCCCGCCGGCTTGTGACGAAACTATAAAAAGTTTTTAAGTGCCTTACAGAGAAGGGAATGTGATGTGATCTTTGGCACGCTCCCTTTGGCCGCCGCCCCTGCCCTGATAATTGCGCAATTTGTATAGCACTTGTGTTGCCCAGATTCTTTGCATCTTTTCGCTGTTTCTAGTTGGCTTTTTGTGTGAGGTGTGAAACTCAGCGGAAATGGCCTTTCCATACAAATAGCATTTGTATCTGTATCTGTTGACTGAACTTTCCCAGGCAGCCCGCTTAGTCTGGTCTTTCTAAAATCACTCTAAGCGTTTCCATGTAAGACAAGACATTTTGGCGTGTGATTATCTCATCAAGACCGCCGCGAGCCACATGTACACATGAGATATAATGCCCCCAATGGATGCAAACCAGCTGCAGAGGCATTTGCAAGTGCCGACATGCGCCACATCAATCCAATCCGCAGCCGGGGACCCAGGCACGTTAAGCGTTTGATTAATTTAATGACAATGCCCGGTGGCGCTATTTCGATGGATGTTTGGATGGGTGCAACCCATAGATAGATACGATCGTGTGCACATGCGCATGCGCGGATGATATCAACTTTCCCAAACTGGCCATCCACTGCCATTTCCAAGCTCACATCCCTGCAGATAAGCAACGATTTATTACTCATTCGATCCGTTGATTTATTTTAAAGCATTGCTAAATATAAATCTTACGTTCTCTCGAGTATTTCACGTTTTCTGACTATTGTTTTCTTTGTTCCTTCTATTTTTAAAGCAGATTTCTATTATAAACATTATTATACGTCTGTTTGACGTCACAACTGGTCAGTCTTTTGGATTTTTATGTTCGGTTTCTTTATCTTTACTTTTGCAATTGCCAAGGCGGTCAGTGTGGGCAAGTTGAAGTTCCATAAATATTTACGTTTCGTTTGGAAAACGAAAATAATGAAGAAATAAGAATTAAGCTACATTATGTGAACAATGGTCTCATATATTCTGTATTATTTATCACCACAAGTAAACTGTATCTTAAATACCTTTACTGTGTAGTCTACAGAATTGTAACTGGAACAAATATTTTTGAAATAATTCATTATAATAAAAATAGGGAGGGTAGTCACAGCAAGATCAAAACAATCTTAAAAATTCAAAAAAAACTTATTTATAATAATAATTTATTTCTAATTTATTTTTAGCTAGTAATCCCAATATAGAACTGCCAAAATGCCGAAACCCCTATTAAGCTCATGCTGCCTGTGTCAATCGACCCGGAATGGATCCGTTATTTCGGGCATCCTGGCCATTATCCTGTCGATCATCACCATCGTGGTGATCTTCACGACACGAGTGCACTTCAAAACGATCATCTTTGACTTTATCCCCAATGATATCGTTAAGATAATCCTCGTTATTAATCTGTGCATGACGATTTTGATATCGCTGCTTATGATCGTGGGTGCTCTTAAGGTGAGTTGTCGATCAAAATCTTTGAATGACAGGCAATAATCTGGATTATTTTGCAGCGGAACCACTATCTAATGGTTCCCTGGGTGGTCCTCGGCATTATGATTGCCATCGGTCTGCTGATCTCCGTCATCTACACGGGCGTCGTTTTCTTCATTGATGGCTATGTGCTGACGGGAGTCCTCTGGCTGATCTTCGGCCTAATTTTCTGCGGTAAGTGCACTTTTCCATGGGACGCGAAAAATGGAGGGGCAACGCAACTTTTCCATGTGCGGCTTTTAGCACCGGATGGCGGTTATTGCGAGCCGTTTTTAATTTATAGACGCATTTATCATACGATGATTGCCCGTGCGCTGAAAGCAGAAGTGCCGGCGCCCCAGGCTAGGAGTTTTCAGAGGGGATTGCCGGTTGGGTGATGCAAGCAAATGAGGCGCGAAGTGGCCATTTGTACAACTGCCAACTTTCTGCAGCTCTTTAGTGTAATTAGAACGTGGGCTAAAGCAAAGCTCCCATTTTTTAGCGAAGCCATGCGACCATTATATTGAGTTAAAATACAAAAATTTGTTTAAAATATATAACATGGGTAGTAAAAAAATTATACAGTCATGCAGTTTGATAAATTTTGAATTTCAATTCGTATTTGAGAGTGAATAAATATAAATATAACAAGACAAAGAACATTAACTTATTCAAAATTTAATTTTTTATTTTCACAACACGACGATCAATCAGTTTTGGATACATGTCATAACGCATATTACAATTTTTTAGAAGTTGCGGTCGTTATGCCAATATTACAAGTGTCATAACGCCCGCGGGCACAATGACACTTTTTGAAATGTGGTTTTGACACCGGGCGTTATGACACGCAACCCAAGAATTTACATTAGCTCACTTAAAACACATGGCCGGTTTGTAAAATAAGAAATAATAGCAGACTTTTGTGCGCAATTAATTTAATTTTAAATTTCTTTTCGTTGAACTATAAATCACCCAACTGAAAACTATATCTACATATGTATATGATGACAATTTGTTTCCCATTTATAGCAATTATGACGTACTGCTGGTGCGTGGTCTACAGTGAATACGCCAACTTGTCGGAGGAGAATGAGCGCGGCCGCTACAACAAGCAGCCTTATCGCCGCTAAGGATCTCCAGGATCACTATTCATCAAAATTTGCATTCTAGAAGCAGACTTTCACGCCCACACATCTTCATCCTAGCTTCTTATGTTCGTTTTTAGTAATTATGTCTAACTAATAATTGTAATTTAGTTGAGGCGAGCCAGCCCTTCGCTCACATCGAATTTACGCGGCCCGCGGCAGTAAGTGCAATGGAATTATGTATTTAACATTTAAATAAAACTTTAATCCAGATATTTTGTGAATTTCTGTTGTAATTTGTACGTAATACTTGTAATTGTGAATGAGGAGGTCAAGAACCGAAAAAGATTAACACGTGGAAAATAAAAACAAACTGTTTATTTATCAACCGTTTGAGAGCACGAGGTCTTGTGTGTTTGTTGTTTTTTATTTCAAAATATATGTTTTTTCTTTAGGTATATATAGTTATATTCAATTCTCTCAAAGTCTATCAAAATTGTAAATTAACTAAAAATATGGATGTGTAGGGGGGCGTTTCATGTGGTTGTTGTTTTAGCTAAGTGGGCGTGTTCCATGTAACTACACAAGTAACTAGATTGAGCTCTACAGCTCGCCGTGCGAGTACTTCGGCTTCAGCTCTTCGATGCGCTTTATGAAATCGCCCTTTTCCAGGCAGCCATCACAGCTCTCGTCCCAGTCGTTGAGGATTTTCTTCAGGTCGCGCACCTTCAGCTTCTTCAGGTCCACGCTCTTCAGATCGATTTGTTTCTCTGCAAAGGACACACGATCGATGAGGAAATGTTCATGGAAAGTTTTTGGCATAGTATAGTATAGAGCCAAAGTTCTTATCAAACTGTGATTGGAATTGATTAATGTATGAACTTTTATTCTAAAATGATTAAATAGTTCTTCCAATACCTATTCATTCAATTTAATGATTTTAAATGGTACTTTAATTTGAGTATACACCAACCAATGAATTCTCTTTAACAGTTTAATTCTAAAGAATTCTAAAATGACAGTTATTACTGCTGAAAGAATATGTAGCAATTAATTTTATCTGCAAGGACAAATTAGAGAGTTCATCCTGATTTAACAATACTTATTTGGATATCAGAAGGATATACAGAACATTATCATGGATTGGAATGACTTTTCTTTCTGTTTAGATAGGTATACTTTCTCTCACTGCCCTACAGGACACTATATTTACCATAGCGAAGATCGCAGATCTGCGCATCCTTCTTCTTCAGCTTCTCGCAGACTTTCTCGGCGGGCATGGACCAACTGAGGGGTTTGCTCAGCTCGTTGAGGATGCCGGTGGCGGATTCCTCGAGGCCTCCAAGGTAGTAGCACTGCGTGAAAATAACGCATACGTGTATCATTTTTTCCCAACGGGAGGAGAAGGGGGACGGCACTTGTTTGCCGGCTACTCACGAATCTGTGCTCCTTGTTCTTCTGCGCCTTGCAGAACTTCTTGAACTCCGTCTCGATCAGTTTGTAGTCCTTCTTGGTGGCATCGTCCAGGGAGTCTGCGAACCGCCTCACCGTCTTGATACAAACTACAGAGCCGAAGAGTGGAGCCCGGTGAAAATCTGTTCCAGAACATGTTAACCACTTACGTGGCCAATCACTTACCTTCGCAGTCCTCCTCTTTGAGGGCCAACGACGTTCTGGCCAAGGTCGCCAGGAAGCCGATCACCGCTATAACGTACCACGTCTTCATTTTGTCGTTTATTTAACTGTGCTGGCGCGGACTTTAATTAACTAAACTGAGTTCTCCGCCTGCGATTTTGATTTTGTTCCTATGAATTGTTAGCGTTAGGTGGCCGTAGAGGTGGGCGCTGGGCGATAGGTCGGGGCAATCGATTAAAGTACTCGTTTATCGGCGGTCAGAGGGCCACGTTTTCAAATTCACAGCGGGCTGCGATGGTCCCACTGCGCAGACAGGGAAATGCTCTCTCATTTTGGGGTCCGGAATGGAATTTGCTTGCTAACAGGTGTGGGGGATCACTCAGCTGCTTTTGGGCTCTCCGGTGCCCCCCAGAAGTATTTCTCCGCAGTTTTCACTCACGCGCCAAGACGAACGGAACAGGGCAACGGGTCTTATTATCAAGTAAAAGCTGAACAAATATGCACTCGCGCGTACTTTACCCGTGACGTCTTGGGCTCAAATCCTCCTCGATTCCCTTAAAATAGCCGCCTCTTCGTGTAACCCCCAACAGTATTGACCAGGTCGGCCAAGTGCTAACTACCCCGCCGGTTATTAGAGTTATCGTAACCGTTGGCAACTGCCACAGCAAAGTTATTTACACTTTACCGGATATAATTTGCAATTACATACCCGCCTAAAAATAAACCCGAAACAAAAGTGGAAAATTTAAAAAGCAACCTTCAAGATGCCTGATGTAAAGTTCCTTTCCGTTCTGCCCACGAATGCTAATCCTTCGGATCGAGTCACTAGGCTGTCCATTAGCGGTGACCTCCTCCAGAATCCCCAGCAGTAAGTCCTGTCCTCCGAATATCCTGGGACTCTAAAAACTTTAAGAAAATCGATTAGCCACTTCCTGCAGAAATAGCCTCTGCGTGCAGAAAATAAAGTGCCCCAAAAAAGTTCATATATGACCCGGTTAGAAGAAATTCTCACAAACTAGCGGACGATTTATGGCGCACACATGAAACATACAAATGGGCTATGAAATTTAATTAATTTATGCTAGTTCCCCAGTTCTGTTCTTAGGAAATTCCAAAGACCTCTTATAAGTTGTGAGGTATTAAAGCGATAAGGGGATGATAGCAGACAATAAAGCAATCTTTGGCATTTATCAGCGGTCGTATTCGTCTGGTTTTACTGTATCAATTCCACAATTTATGACATCACCAGACAGAAATTAAATCAGACACACGCGCTGAAGATGCCGGCTACGAAGAAAACAACAAAAGGCGTAGCAAATGGTAATGATGAAGCCGAGAAGAAGTATAAGATGGTGGGAAGTTCGTTAATCAGCTTATGAATAGTTAAGTGATCTCAATAAATCAGAACCATCGTTACATCACTCTGGAATCCGGGTTCTTGATTGAACAGCTCTACACCCTCGATAGCTGAAGACCTTGTATTCCTTATCTTTTACCATGATCGATAAGGTACTAGTAGCTTCTGATATGTGTCATACACAGCTTTCTTGCTACTTGGATACTTGAAGTTTTCAGACTGAAATAGCGATTACTTTTAAGTGGAATTTCTAAAGCCATTGTGACTAAGGAACCTTTAACAAGGAAAAGCACAATGAGCAGACGTCAAAAATTAGAATTCCATTCCTTAAAAGCGTTGAGCACGTTTTCGCGCCTATTCACTACGTCTGGGAGCTCCGGTCCCCAAAAAAAACTTGTCAAACAGCCATGTGCCATTCAAACAATTACGATGACTAAGCTTTTGTTTGGGGGGGTCAAACATTTAACTAGCTACGTCATTATCACAAATGTGTGATAAGTTATAGTTGTGACGTTCCTATGAGGGGTTTCACTTTTCAAGCACGTAACAGCCTATTGTAGATTTGTTTATTCTCTCCTAATAATTTAGATTTAATCTTTATTTCCTATTTCTTGACACCTCTGATAAATACATAATTTATGAATGTTGACAGTCATCATTAGCTTCTTGTTATAATCTTCTGTAATAAATTACCCAGATCATTGACACCTATAGGTGATTCTTTGTGAAACGTATCGAGATTTTCTTCATGGTCTCAAAACGATATCTCATTTTTATCACAATATTACACTATTTAAATAGCATTTTTAAAAAGGAAAAATAAAAATCTATCCAACAGAAACGAAGATATGGCGATGCTTTATATATTTGATCCACACAACAGATTTTTAAATATTTCCTTTTCATCCACAGATTCTCGGTGAACTTTGTCAACAGTACGGACTGCACGGACAACATCACATATCACTTCAAGGTGGTCATCCCCACGCAGACGATTGTCGAGAACTACAAGCGGAACGGCGAGTGGAGCAGCCTGCAAAAGGATACTGAACTGAACATCTTCGACGGTACAGGCGTTAGCGATAAGAACCTCGATATGACACAGAGCTTTGTCCGCCTAATGTCCGAAATTGACGAGTCGCTCCAACTTTCATCCACAGAGACCTCGTTTTGCCTTGAATTCGTCTTCGACTACCAAAATTCCACGATGCTTGTATACCAGGGCAGGGAAATGGGCCACAATTTCATAACCAAGTATGAGACCCTCTTTTCCCTTACCGACATCCTGGCGGTTCAGGTGTGGGGCGATGTGCAGAAGGTCAACCAGTATGCCCTGAGCTACAACTGATAGGGAGTTAATCAAGATCCAAGATCCATGATCCCCCAGGTAGCCAGTCATGTTCTTCTATTTAATATTTAATTCTTCAATCGCTTAGTCTGAAGTTTGGTGGCTGGGCACCTTTTAGTCCTAACACTGCACGACCATAAACCCCTCACCTGTAGTTCTAACTAAAGTAGTTTGTTGGATTTTGTACCCCATCTACATTATTGTGCTGTAGTATTGACCTGCTTTCACTCTTTCTTCGTTTGTTTATTTGATAAACTTTGTTATCTAGGTTTAAATAGCTTTTTCTTTGCAAATGGTATTAAAACATAGTTTTTTAAATGGGCAAGCATATCAAAATGATATGATAAATTGATTAGATTGATAGATTAGTTCGCTGATCTTATTTCTTATTTTCCAAAAAATGTACAAGTTATTTGACATTTGAGTGGCAAATTTTAATAGCTCTTAGCACCCTCTTGCCCACAGATTAAATTTATTTTATCAGTATTTCCAAAATTTCCCTTACCGAGAATACTCATTATTTTAATTGGCATAACTAGAGATCTGCTTTTTACTATTTATCGCAGTTGATTACTTTTTCGTTGATAATAATTGTTAGTTGTTAGGCCAAAGGATTTCAAGTATTATAAACGTTGAATTTCTCGCTTGCTGAAGTCTTCCATTTAGATTTTGAACGTAATTGTAAGCTTTCCATGTAATACCCACATACATATACCACAACAAGTATTAAAAATTGCATTGCTTTTTCCTTAATTAAATGCGTAACCACGAAAATTCATCGGAATTGGTTTTCTTTAATGCTAATAAAAATTTTACTCGGAAATCAAGAGAAACGTGCTTGCATTTGTTTTCCATTCATTCGATCGCATGGTAGAGTTAGAATTACGAGCATTTTCGAAAATCTTTCAGAAATCTGGCCGACCATTGGATTAACCGTCTGATATTCATACTTTCAGCGGGAAGAGCCTTACCAAAAATTATCACGTAAACATTGGGGCCTGTCCGCCTGCCATCTGCTTTATAGCGCCACAAAAATGAAGGCTCCAATGCAATAGCAAACGAAATACACATAACACTATTTGCCATAAATTACACATTATATTTATTTTTGCAATGGAATCATTCTTTTCACCCAAAAAAGGTATTTTACCATCAATTGTTTTCAGCTTGTACATACATTTAATAGATACACAGATATTTACAATGCCCTACAATAGGAAACTTTACACAAACACTCTCTTTAGGGGTTTATCCTAATCTAACTGCTGCGAGACACTGAATAAAAACAGTATAACACAGACTAAAATAAATTAAGGAAATAAAAGAAGAGTGAAAACACGTTTCAAATGATTTATAAATAATATTGCACAAAGAAAAAGTAAAAGGTAAACTAAACGAAACTAAAAGCAATAAGGAACTGGCGACCAGGAGGTGGAATAGACCGCGGACTAGGACACGAGGTAAAATGGAGTACTTCTCGAGCTTTCAGATTAATTACTTGGCTGCTGGTGCGCTGGGATTCTGGAACTGGGAAAAGCCCAGCTGCACGTAGTTGGCTAGAGATGCAGGCATATTGGAGTCGGGTGCTTGGGTGATGGTTATTGTGTTTCCGGCCAGGTCCTGGGTGGTCACCACATGCATGATCTGCGCCGGCTGCGGCTGTGTTTGCGTTTGCTGCTGCTGAGGAGTGCGTTGCTGCTTGATTTCGTAGACCGCCTTGGGGATTGAATTGAGGTGTGTTAGTAGTTGCAAACTTAAGGCGCATTAATCACTCACCTTATTGGGGACCTGACCATTGCTACGCGCAGGTGCAGGGGCAGGAGTAGCCGCAGGAGGAGCAGTGGCAGCCGGAGCCGCACTCTCCGGTCGAGTTTTCTTGTGCATTTCCCGATGCTTCTCGTAGTGCAGCTTGGTGGCGAAATTCTTATTGCAAACATCGCAGCAGTAAAGCGTTTCGTTGGCCGGCTGCGTGTGAATCCTGTCGAGAGTGAAGAGATGTTTGTTATATTGTAAGAAATTAAGAATAAAAAGGATTTAAACCCACCGCTTGTGCTTGTTGAGGTTGTCCTTCCGCGAAAAGGGCTTCTTGCAGACCTCGCAGGTGTACATCTTTTGGCCCGAGTGGGAGATCAAGTGTCGCGAAAGGTGCTCTTTGCGGCTGAAGGTCTTGTCGCAGCCCTCCTCCGAACACTTGAAGGGTCGCAGGCCCGCGTGCAGCTTCACGTGCTGGGTGAGATGCTCTTTCTTCTTGAACTCACGCTTGCAGGTGGGGCAAACAAGGACAGCAGTTAGGGGTCTCAAGAACGCTTCGTTGGCAGAGGAGGTCGCATTCTCCCCTTCCTGATTAGGCGAGGGCAGAATCTGTTGCGGTGGCCGCGCTGGTTTAGCCTTCTGCACAGGGGTCTCCTGATTTTCAGGTGGCTTGCGCACGATCTTCTTGTGCTGCGCCGCCAGCGGTGGCGGCTGTGCTTGATTCAGTGCGGGAACAGGCAAAGGAATGGGCTGAGGAGGAGCAGGAGAAGGCGCTGGCGCAGGAGGCTTCGTTTGCGGCTTGGGCGCTGCCTGCATTGAGATTCGACTGATGGTAATATTCTGCTTGTTCAGCATAGGTAGCTTGGCGGGAGTGGGTGCTGGCGCTGGCACAGAAACGGGCTGCTTGGCCACCTTGGTGATGGTTGTGTTCGAGGAGAGTCGCTGCATGGCAGCCTGATTGGCCGATGTCGTTGTCTGAGGGGCTGCTACCGCGACTGCTGCTGTGCTCTGCTGTTGTTTCACCTGCGGTTGTTGCTTTGCCTGCGCCATCAGCCGCTTGAACTCGTTGGTGGCCGGGCATACTGCTTCCTCCAGAGGGTGAGACCACTGGAGTTTTGCTCTTCGGCGACGGCATCTGTCTTTGCTTTGGCGGGGGAGTCTTGAAAGTAGGCGCCTCCTTGCTGCTCGTGGGCGTGGTGGGAGTAGTCGGGACATTGGTCACATTCCTTATCACCAACTGCGGATTGGTGGTGCTGGTCTGCGGAGATCTTATGATTTGCTGAGAGGTCACTTGCGCCGTATTTGGCAGCTGTGTAAGCGGCTGTTGCTGTTGGACAGGCTGTGGCGGCGGAGGCTGCGGCGCCAGAAACTGATTTTGAGCCACAGCCGTGCCCTGGAAATTGCTCCCCGTCTGCGGCGTCAGCTGTAGCGTGGCCGGAATCGACGTGGGTGTCAGCTGCATGATCGGCTGACCGTCGGCGGTGGCCAGCTGGGGCTGTAGCTTCATCTGTACTTGGTAGGTGGTGGGTAGCACTAGGTTTTTGGTGTCTATATGCGCCACGATCTGCTGGTCCGAGTTCTCGTCCCGAATGGTGATGGGCAGAAAGCATTTGTTCGGTGAGAGCAGATTGGGAGTTGACTGCGGAGCCGCCAGGCTAGAGAGCAGTGCAGCGGCATTGAACTGCGACTGGGCAGGCGCTGCCTGAAGTGTTAGTTACTCCACCTCCACCGGGCATCAACTGCAGCTGGATCTGCGGCTGACTTCCTGCGAACTGCGGCAGCGAAGTGGTGAATTGAGGCGCCGACTGCGAGGAGAGCACAAAGTTTAACTTGGGCTTTTTGCTATCGCCAGGATTGGCGGCATCTTCTTGGGTGGCGGAGTACTGAGTGGTGGCCTGCAGCTGGCTGGTGAGTTGTTGTAACTGTTGCTGCAGTTGCAGCTGCTGGATCTGCTGCCAGAGGGGCTGCAGTTGGTCTCCTAGTTGTGGCTGTAACTGCAACTGGGGAGTGTTTATTGTAGTCGTCACTGTGGGCGGCTGCAGTGGAGGTGGCTGCTGGGGCTTGGGCGGTGAAATGGCTTCTTTCTTCCCGAGCGGCGTTATCTTGATGTCTGGCTTGAGGCGGATGAACTCCTCCAAGGCACTGAGGGAAGAAAAGGAGAACGACTTAGTATACAGTCAGGAGGAGGAAAGTTTGCCCACTCACCTCTGCCTCTCGCTTTTGATTTGCACTTCCGGCAGTTGCTGCTGTACCCCGTTGTCCACCGTGATGGTGTACTGCTGCTGGGGCTGCATGCCCACCGCCTGGATGATGCTGTTCAACAGATTTCCGGACTGCTGAGCCCCGCCAGAAGCTACTGGCGGCGCCTGCGCCACGCTGAGACTCTTGCCGGTCTCGTCGATCGCATCCCGGATGTACAGCTTCTCGCTGCTCGGCGCCGGTCGGATGTTGAGGCAGTTGCTCAGCATCGTCTGGGAATTGCGACAAGTGGCGCGCAGCCCGTGGATCTGCTCCACCTGCTGCACGCACTGGGCGCACACCACCTTGGGCAGGCGATCCTTTTCATCGATCTGGGAAGAGAAAGGGAATATTAGCCAAAGGTAATAAGAGTTTGATCCAGGATCGCGACCTGCAGCGAGAGGCACTCGAGGATCTTGTGGCTCAGGTTCTTGGCGCGTCCCTCGGGCGAGTAGATGTTCGTCTTGTGGTCGCTGCTGTCCGTGCAGATGCGGCACAGGTCGTAGTAGTTGATGCAGCGGACGTTGCTTCCGGCCGCAGCCATTTTCCAGGTGGCTCAGTGGTTGGCGAAATGCTATTTATGTTTGGTTTATTGCACATGCAAATATTTGTTGTTTTTTTCCTCGACTGTCTGAACGACGCTCACTGCTAGAGGTGGCACTGCAACTGCATCGCAGCTCGGGGTGAATGGCGATAGTGCAACAAAACTATCGGATGCAAGTAAATTTCAAATTTCAGGGGTCCAAAAGAAATGTTTAATTAATTAATTAAATTTAGACAAAAGCCATGAAAAATTAGCATCATAAATTAAATGTAAATTAATTAGATATTTAAATTTACTTTCTGCCACCTCAAACGCACTATCCTCTCTATAACTATCGATATGCACACCTATCGAAGGGTTTCCCCAACTCCCGCCAACGGTCATACTGCGTCGGCCATTTGTCTTTGTGAGCGTGACGGAAAAAGTTCTGTGAAAATCGAACAAGAATTTCAGCAAGCAAGTCAACCGAATCGTCTGATTTAAACTGGAGAAAATGGGTTCACGCAACGAGTGCCGCATCTACGTGGGCAACCTGCCGCCGGATATCCGCACCAAGGACATCCAGGATCTGTTCCACAAGTTCGGCAAAGTTACGTTTGTGGACCTCAAGAATCGGCGTGGGCCGCCATTTGCTTTTGTTGAGTTCGAAGATGCGCGGTGAGTAATGCGAATACACACTGGCCAGCTGGCTGGCTGGAAGAGAGACACCCAACTAATTCGCGCCCATCTCTGCCCCTCCCCCCTTGACCCTGGTTCATCTGCACCGGCTGTCCCCCTCGCGATTGGCGCCAAAAACAGCGATGCCGACGATGCGGTGAAGGCGCGCGATGGCTACGACTACGACGGGTACCGCCTGCGCGTGGAGTTCCCGCGGGGCGGCGGTCCGGGCAGCTACCGCGGCGGCAACCGCAACGACCGCAGCCGCGATGGAGGCGGACGCATGGGCGGCCGTGGACCGCCGGCCAAGCGCTCACAGTACCGCGTCATGGTCACCGGACTGCCAGCCTCTGGGTCGTGGCAGGATCTCAAGGATCACATGCGCGAGGCCGGCGACGTCTGCTTCGCGGACACCTACAAGGACGGGTCCGGCGTGGTGGAGTTCCTGCGCCACGAGGACATGAAGTACGCCATCAAAAAGCTGGATGACTCCCGCTTCCGTTCGCACGAGGTATGCTAATTCTAGATTTACCATATTGTAACATTCAAATTGATTCGCCTTATCAAGCCTGGGCAATTTACCTATGCATTTATTTGGTCAGCATACATTATTCACCAGCTGGAATAATTTAATAGGTTTATATCAGGCTTCTTCATTTGGTATTCGCCCTAAAGTTAAGATCAGCATTAAAATATTTAAAACGAGGACGGAAGCTAACTTCGGCAAGCCGAAGTTTTAAAAAAAAAAAAAAAAAAAAAAAAAAAAAAAAAAAAAAAAAAAAAAAAAAAAAAAAAAAAAAAAAAAAAAAAAAAAAAAAAATAATAAAAAATAAAAAAAACCACAAAAAAAAAAAAAAAAAAACCCCTCTGCGTTCCAAACTTCTGACCAAACTTAAGAACCATCCTAAATAATTTTACGACAGTCTGAACTTGGTTTAAAAAATCTTTTAAGATATTCTAGGAAGTTATTCGAGAAAATTCCATTTTTACTAACCTTTGCGTTATCTTTATTAGATTTGGTTTTAATTACGTTTTAAAATATTCTACCATGTTATTCGAGGAAATGTTATCTTTATTAGGTTTTGTTTAAAAAATTCTTAAAATTATGAAACATTAAAGAAATTGTTTCTTTTTTATTTTCTTAGGGCGAGGTTGCCTACATTCGCGTGCGCGAGGATAGCGGTGATAACGACCGCAGTGGCGGTGGCGGCGGCGGCAGCGGAGGAGGTGGTGGCGGCGGCGGTGGTGGTGGAGGAGGAGGCCGTGATTACCGCGACAGGTTAGTTAAATATTATTTCAATTTATTTTTCAATATTTATTTTTGTAAACCCTCCCAACAGATCTCGCTCGCGCTCTTTCTCGTCGAGGCCGCGTCGTCGTGGCACACCAACTTACTCCCCAGTGCGACGTCAATCTTATTCCAGGTCTCGCTCTCGCTCTAACTATTAAACACTACCAAGCATTATCCATTAATCTATAATATTTCTACGAGCAGGAAACATTAGGAAAAGCAAGCTAAATTAAGAAAGCCCATTGAATATTTGTTCAAGACCCCCATATATGCCACTTTGTAAATTGACTATTCAAGCCATCTGCGAACCAATCAAGTTTGATCATTCAAGTTCCGAACTCTCATCGAAGCCAACACATTTCAAGAACCACTTGCTTTTCCAACTGTATCGCACGTTTTAAGAAGCAGAGAAGTTCTCCTAAATTATAATCCACCGGACATAATTTGACAAAAACAGTTCGAAAATGGCAATTGTAAATCAGGGAATTCTCTTCGTCTACAACACGTCAGCATTCCCTGATTTGCCTTTGTTTTACTTTGAGCCTTTGCTCTGCCTCTGCACACTAAAATTATATTAAAAACCCTATGTTGGCTGCATATTCACCAAGCATAATTTATTAGAATCTACCTTAACGAAAACAAGAAACATCGATACAGAATAAATATGTTTATAATGAGAGAATGAAAAGAAACAGAATCCCCGAACACAACGCAATGTCAACCGCATTGATAAACAAACTATTAATACTTCAATTTTTATTTTCTTCTCTTCCCCATTTTGCGCGTTTATGTTTGGAGAGTGATGAGGATGAGGAGGATGTGGATGTGGAGGATAAATGGAGGAGGAGGATATTTTGATGTTGATTTTGGCGTGGATTGGATAAATTTGGAGTGAATTTAGAGGAGGCAGGCCATGTCTAGTGATCTTATAAACATAGTGTGTTTATCAGATGGTAATCAGGAATGGATTTGGATTTAGGATTGTTCTGAGCCCTTCGCTAGGACAACGTGGGATGCAGTGTCCCACGGCTAACTCGCACCTCGGAGGAGGAGACAGGATTTTCGCATTGTTGAAGGATTTTCAGTGTGAGCTTTGGTCGTGTTCAGGTTAACGGATGTGTGGAGGAGGAGCAGGATTTCGCTGCCATCGGTGACGGTGAGGAACACTTGAGTTGCCCTTGGACAGGACTAAAGTGAACAGTTTCTCGGACTCGGACGCATCTCTTCGAGCCTCGCCCCTTCTTCGGCATCCTTAGGATTCGCTTGGACAGGCTCACACGCGTTGTTGTCGCCTTCTTCGGATCGCACCCCAAACACTCGCTCACCCAGGGAACCGCGTATTTCGAGGCCTTCGCGCCCCTGTCGTTATCATTTCACGGATTTGCTGTGCATCATCCAACGTTGACTTGCGCCCAACGCTGGATAGTGGATAGTGGTCCCTGGTCTGGTCCGCTCCGATTCGATCCGGTCTCCCTCTGTCTCGCCTCTCAGTGGTATGTTTGATTGCCACATCTATTTTAGCTTTTAATTTGCGTTTTTTAGTTTTTAATTTACATACAATACTTTTACCCAACTCTTTCGTCTCCATTGGTGTTGTTGCCTCCGAAATGTGGCGATTGTCGCGTGTGCGTTTTTGTTTTCCATGTTTTGACTAGAAGGGCGAAAATTCGTAAGACCCGACTACTGTAGCCCACACCCACAGCATTTGCATGAACTTTCTTTTACCCAATACAATGTAATAATACCCACAAAAAGCAACTTTAGGCCTGAGAATTGATGTCTCGGTGCTCTCTATGCTTATCGAACAACCTACAAGCCATAGTCTTAACATATTTTTGAAATTTAATCCACCTTTACAATAAATATTCATATAAACTGAAGGAGTTTTGTTGTTTCGCATTTTCTTGTAATTTTCAGACTTATGGGACTTTGAATAAACTTCTTGAGATGTACATAAAAACATTTGGAAAGCAATTTGAAAAAATTCTTTGTATTTAAAAGAGTTTTACAAAAACATTCTGAGGGCCAACAATCAGATTTAAGTTTTTAGACACAAGAAAAAAGGATCTGCTTTTAAGGGGCTTATATAACACCCATATTAGAGGCAAATAAGCTTATTTTTCTATTTTAATTGAGAATATTGTATTGGTCAAGCTAGGTAACTTCTTATAAATTTAAACAACCCGCTCAATTGTTATTAACAGAGTTCTGTTATTAAGCCATTGTTGGCTTCGCTCTCTTTAACACAAAATCCCAAGTAGGTTGTGAGCAGAGAGGTTATTTGGCCACTTTGAGCAACGGTCACATAGCATTTTCAAACAAGAAAGGAAGCTAGCT
This sequence comes from Drosophila prostipennis, assembly GCA_037075205.1. NCBI lineage: Eukaryota > Metazoa > Arthropoda > Insecta > Diptera > Drosophilidae > Drosophila > Drosophila prostipennis. The sequence goes on along the minus strand of JBAMCJ010007677.1, from coordinate 88,673 downwards.
TCGGCCAGCCGAAGCTTATATACTCTTGCAGATAATTCCTATTAATCACAAATTTTCCGATCGTTCCTATGGCAGCTATATGATATAGTTGTTCGATATTGATAAAATTAAAATCGAAATTCGAAAACATTTAAAAAGACTCATATCCCAGAGTAGAAGAGAATACAATAAAAGTCAACGAAGCAATAATTTATTTCCTATTATATTCCCATTAATTTTTCGATCGTTCCTATGGCAGCTATATGATATAGTCCGATCTAAAAAAAAATTTATTCGAAATTCATAATTAGATAAAAAATGGCATTTCCAAAAGTAGGAGGTTCTAGGTTCAAAAACACCCAAGATACATTTTTTTTACATTTTTTTCCCCGATTATTCCTATGGGAGCTATATGATATAGTTGTCCGATCCGGCTCGTTCCGACTTATATACTACCTGCAATAGATATAAGACTTTTGGGAAAGTTTTAGCCCGATAGCTTTAAAACTGAGAGACTAGTTTGCGTAGAAACAGACGGACAGACGGACATGGCTAGATCGACTCGTCTAGTGATGCTGATCAAGAATATATATACTTTATGGGGTCGGAAACGTCTCCTTCACTGCGTTGCAAACTTCTGACTGAAATCATAATACCCTCTGCAAGGGTATAAAAAATCGCCAGCTGTTCGGACGCGCGTGGAATGTTTGTTTTCATCTAACGTAACGAAAACGTAAAGAGTAATAAAAACGTAACGAAATACGTGAACTCTAGGTCTGAGGTTTGTTTTCATTTTTCATCTGAACGGAACGGATCGGTCGCGGAGTATTTCTTTTTCGTATCTGCGTCTTTCGAAATAATAATAAATAATATGAAAGTATGAGTGAAATTCCGAAATCCTTATAATAAATATTCAAATATTCGAATAATAATTGAAAAACCCAATAGATAGATCGACTTGCAATTCAAATTGTGTGCCCACGTAAATAATAAATATTTCGAAAAGTGAATGACAAACTGTTGAACTTAGTTTCGTGGGCAGTTTTGTTTGAGGAGATACCCGAGGTTCGTGGGATCCAATAGAGTGTTTTACCGGGTCGACCCTTTATTAACTTTGTGCGTTGTGTTGGTGTCGCCGGCTTATCACCGCCTATTTTCGGCTCCAATTTGATTGAACTTCCCCCGGATCGGTCGAACCTAATATGCCCCGCGAGTCCAACGAGGAAGCTTTAATCGATCGCGATTGTACAACCAATTACCGGGTTTATCATCTAATTCCTCTTGGCACGACGCGAACTATAAATAGAAGGTGAAGTGTCCAAATAATAAGTAGACAGCACTCGAGTAAACTCAATCGCAATCGGGTGTTATAGTGTGTTAAAGTTTAAATTACCGGTGTTAAAAACATTCATACGTATATAGAGCTTGAGGTAAGAACTGCATTTTATGGATGTTTTGCATGCCCACGGAATTGCTGCGATCGTTAAAATTGGCAACTTAAAACGCAAGATCAGCAAATCTCCCCTAGGAGTCATTGTTCTCGCTGCCAACTTGAAAGGTTTTTAATGGATCATAACTTGAAATTAGTTTTACGGGTCGGGCAGATCGCCTGCTCCAAACGAATCATGCGATATTTGCCGTTTATGATCCCCCATTAGGCATTCCATCCTGTTGAGTCGGTGTTCTACGTTGTATATCACTTCCGCAACAGAGTCCCTGTCCCTTAGTGAAAGTAAGACTCGATTTCGAACGTTTGACATTGGTAATGTGACCCAGTTAGGAGCAGCACCTTGGCCTGGGTAATTCGATCTGTCAACCCAAAGGTGTTGCCCCTGCGGTAGGTAGTTAACTGCTTGCAATACCACCTACCTAGGGTCTTCAAGGTCTCCTCCCCGGCGGTTTCCTGTTCATCTAAGTGTGCACTGAGGAAAAACAGTAGCTATGAAGTCAATATTGTATTTCAAATGGGAATAGGGTTTTGGCGAAAGAGTTTCCTTCGGTAAATTTGTGTTTTTAGGATCAATATTTCCATTTTCTACATATTTCATTTGGGTTCCTTATAAAGAAATCCCATTAGTTTAACTCCCACATTTTTTAGCAGTGCATATCTGTGCTGGCAGGTCGTTTGAGAGCCTGCCGCCTGGGCGTCTCTAATCGGAGACCTGTCCCTGGAACCGGGCTCTGCTCTTTGTCCCGCTCCGGCGTGTTAATCTTTTGTTGCGATGCGATGCTTATCACACCTACCGCCGCCTTGCGACAGGTGCATTCTGAAGTTTCCGCTGGAGCCGTAAAAAAAGACAAACGGCAACTGGCAGCCGTGGAAATGGGAAACCCTTTCCGTAGCTCGGCCATTCAAGAGCCGCAGTTCGTTTGCTCGAATGATTGACGGGCGGCAACTGTGACCCCTTAACCCCTTGTTGTCCGCACTCAATGGGCCGCATCGCGTAAGCAATTTATGTTAATTGTTGTTTGCCTGTTGTGCGCTGCCTTTGAGACCGGGTACATTCACTAAATGTTCGGGGGAAATTCAATTTAATGCGTAAAGGAACAACCCTTAGTATTTATGTCCCAAGTGGCGACTAATTGTGGGAAAGTACTGATGAGTTTTACCGAATCAACTGCTGTTTTTCCAAACCATTGTTTACTTTAAGATGATAAAATCGTTAGATCAACAATGATTAGATAACTTTTGCGTAAATGGAAGAGCAAAAGATTGCGAAAATGCTAGGGAAAAAGTTGAGTTATAAAATAAAATAAAAAAAATTTTTTTTTTTAATTTTACTTATATTTTCTAGGGACTTTCTTAAGAGTATTTCCGCTTCGTAGAAGCTTCTGCCATTTTCCTCAGGCACTCGGGCCAAGCATTTAATTAGACACTTTTTACTTTTCCCAGCGCAAGACACAAACTTTTATCCGCGGCGGCAACAAGATGAAGACGCGAACCCCGTCCGTCTGTCTAATTGTTTTGACTGTGGCAATTTCTCCTGGCCTTTTTGGAGTCGGAGTCGGAGTGCGAAACTGGTTATTCCGCTCCACGCAATCCCAGAGCTTTAATTCGGTCAATTCAGCGGGATAAGGCTCTGGCTCTGGCTCATGGCTCTGATGATGATGACGACGATGACGATGACTAACGCGGCTGCTGGCCCCGAGGCATCGACCAGGGCAACGAGAACGGTCCAATTTGGCCTTTTACCGCAATCAGGTTTCGGTTTTCAGTTTTCAGTTTTGGGTTCGATACGATACGTCGACAGGCGGGCGAATGGATGAATGAATGGCCGGGCTGAATGAGCGATTGGGAGCCGAGTTATTCAGCTGGCCGGCAATCCATCATGCTGTCCTCGGAACTGGTTGACCAACACCACTTAATGAGTGGACAAGGCGTCTCGGACATTTCCCATTTGCATCTTCCTCCTGCGATTTCCGATCTCCAATCCCCCCATTCCTGATGCGAAGTCATTAGCCGCAAACTATGCCTATATGGGCTGATATACCAGGCCAGACATGGCTCGCATAAAAATACAGCCATAAAATAAAGACGGGAGGCGGGTTCCATGGGGCACGCGTTTCGGGGCGCCGTTTAATTGCGGTGCGGTGCGATTTGTGCGCGATTTTAAACGCCTCAATTTGCATTTTCTTTTCCCCAGTCGCGGGCTCTATGAATGGAAAATTAAACGCCCAAGCGGAGCAGCTGGTTATGCATGTCACTCTATAGGCAAGTGTAAATTAACACATGTTCATCGCATCAATTTCAATTATTCTTTGTCCCTCTGAAAACTGATAAGGACAATGGGTGGCGAACTCGTACTATCTGGGGTTAATTGCGAATTGAATGAATTTTTATTGAAATGTTTAGGAAACTATTAGAGATAGGACACTCAAACAGATCGTGCAATGTAATAGTATTTTTTGCCAGACTATAGGACTTTAGATTTTGGGATAGGAACAACATTTGATAGGGAATAATATAAAGGTATATAAAATAAAAAAGAAAAAGTACATTAAATACCTGCATAGCTCGTTGGTTATTACGAATGGTATTTATTTTTAGCTTCGCTCTTCTAGACCCAGCCTCACCATGAACTTATCGTTTCCAGTCCTATTTTACGACTTGTCCTGACCGCAAGGCGCGTTTTAAAACGCTAGTGAAAAGCCAGCAAATCGCGTCAAACATTAAAAACATTACCCTGAGCCGAGGGGGTTGGCCCAGGTAATTGTAAGCGGCTATTAAAATAATTTAACGCGCCTCCGTTCGCAGCGAAGTTAATAAAGCTAAAGGCCGTAGGGATGGGCAGAAGGGATTACCCAGCCAGCCCAGCCAGGACTAACATAATTTTTGCTAATTTTGTGAGCAAGGCTAGCAGCTTGCAGCTTATAATGCGCTTAGAAATATGGTATGAATAAGGACTGCATTAACCTGAATGGTGGCCACGACTGCAGCAGCTGCAGGAGGGATTGTGGCAACGGATTGTGCCAGTGGCACGCAGGCTGAACTTAAACTGAAGACTTAAGGGTGACGAGGAGCAGAGGTGGAAAAAGGGGCATGATCCATGATGAGCTGTGCGGCAGAAACGCGCCAAAAAGCAGCGACGTCGACTGCATTAAAGTGGAAAATCCTGTCTGACAACATTTAAACCAAAAAAAAAGAAATATATATGTATATGTATACAAACCTATAGTAAATATATGTGCAAAATAAAACCTACAAGAACAACACATAATAAGCGTGAAAAAAGGCAAAATGAGAGCAAAACCTACCCAGTCCCATTCCCATTCCCAGACTTAGTTTCACTCCGTCCCAGGGCAGGATAAAGTGGAAGTGGGCAATGAAAAGGGAGTGCGGCTAGAAGAAAAAACCACCAACAAACAAAAGAAAGGAAACAAAACGAGAAAATTGCCCTCCACTCCTAGACAGAATGCCCTCATACCAGATTAATATTTTGTTTTTCAAAAAAACACAGCATTCATACTGCAACATTCATAAATTTTGAGTCGAGATAAAATTTGTAGGTAATTTCAAATTTCCGGAAATCTTTACAATTTGTTTATCAATATTTTTGGAAAATGTTTATAGAAGGAAAACAATTCTAATTGTGGTGCATGTGTTATTATAAAAAGAATATTAAACCAAGTTAGACAATTTAGGAACAATTCATTGAAACAAACCACCAATAATAATTTCCTAGTTATTCTGGGAAATTAAATGATTCATCCCACAAAGTGTTCATAAAAACTTCATGTGATTCGGTTTTCTTCAACCATTTACTGAAAACATTTTGGGATACCTGATCCAAAGGCTAACTCAGCACTAAAACCATCGCACTTTGCAAATTTTCTGCGATTTCGTTTTGCACCATATAAAACACGAGCAGCACTAGGAATCGCATACATAACATCAATAAAAGTTCGTGATTGTTTACGAGAAAACTCAATTAATAATGGAAAATCACATGTGGTTTTTCACAAACCAAACACGAACCAAAACATTCTCTCATCCCCACCTGAAGCAAGCGCAATTAAAATCGGTAAAGAATATTAATTTGTTCAGATTTTTAAAAAATGATGATTATTGCTTAAAAATTGAAAGAAAAAGTCTGCAAATTGAGCGCCAGTTAGGGGGTGTTGAAAAACAATAAATCTTTGAGTGGCCGAAAGGTAGTATAGTATCTTGTGCTAAATGATCTTGAAACTACCGTGGCTGATGATTAATGATGAGTTGTGAACACACATATTAATGTTTATGAATAATTTTGGTCATATTTAACAGAGCTCTGCGATGGTTAATAATTCTCCACATTGCTGGCGAGTGCTAATTGAAAATATTTCCAAGAACTCCGTGTGTGTTTCGCTAAAGCCATTTGTATTGCTGTCAACAAATGCGAGTGCGATTTATCAGGTAGTTTGGTCGTTAAGTCTTTGCAAGTAATTTCTGGTGAGCCAATTGTTCGATTTGAGGAACCGCTCACTCCATTGTGGCATTACCGTTTAGAGTCCAACCAAATTCTTAGTCCAAATTCCAGCCTTGAAGAATTGACACAAATATATCATACGCATTCTGAATACGCATTGTTTCCCCGAGAATGTGAATGTTATAGGCCTCGTTTTGTCAAAGTCAGCGGCAGAGAGAAAGGTAAGAAATGAGGCTTTCTTGGCCCAAACATGTTTAATGCCCTCTGCTCTTTGCCCTTTTCCCTGGCCCACACCTCTGTGAATTTTACCGGGAAATTAACGACAACTGACGGGCGCAGAACAAAGGACTCGGAAAAAATCAAACAATTCTGGTCCGACAGTATCCATAAATAATCTCTCTGCCCAGAACGCTCAATCAATTGTTAAAATGCTGAATAATTGATTCGGTTACAATGCTCTGCGCGGCAATCAATTAACAGTCGCTTTAAGAATGCAATATAAAATCATTAGGGCCATGAAAATAAAATAGCAATGGCAATAATAATAATACCTAATTGTGATTTGCATGCGCCATTTCGATATCAATCAAACCGAGGGCGTTTATTGCATTATTCTGCGTGTGTTTCTATATTTGATGTAGAAACTTGTCAGCTGGCTTGTGGCACTGGTTGTTGTCCGATATAACTTATTTTTCGCCATAAAAATAGTAGTTTTATTCGATTTATGACAGGCCACTTGAGGTGGGTTGTAATTGAAATAATGCTTATTAATGTGGTGGTTTAATGTCTATAATGGTTGGATGTCTCAAAAGCTATTTATATCTTTATTACTGTTGGTATTATCAAATTCATGGGAACTATGTAACATTTTCTAGCCATATCAGGTGGAATGCTTTCTCGCACTCTCTCATCTGATGGTAATTGGTGCGTAACTTCCCCCTGATGATCAATGAAGCGTTACCAAAAGCGTTATTGTCTGCCATTGGAATTGATTGTTTATTTGCATTGTCCATTTGCCTCCATGAAATCATCGCCATGCAACTACCTGTTTCCCAGTCTGTATTTGCACTGAGAAAAAAATTGTTTCTTTCAAAAACTGTAAAAAGAAATCGAATGGTAAATATAAAACCGTAAAAAACGGTTCCCAACCACAGAATTGTCGGTTTAACCAACCAAATAGTTACTCTCACAACAAATAAGGACACTGACTATTTTATAGTAGTTTTACTATTAAATAGTACCCAACAAATAAGGACACTGACTATTTTATAGTAGTTATACCCGTTACTCGTAGAGTAAAAGGGTATATTGTATTCGTGCAAAAGTATGTAACAGCTAGAAGGAAGCGTTTCCGACCCCATAAAGTATATATATTCTTGATCAGGATCACTAGCCGAGTCGATCTAGCCATGTCTGTCTGTCCGTCTGTCCGTCCGTATGAACGCTGAGATCTCGGGAACTATAAAACCTAGAGGATTGGTATTTGGCATGAAGATTCTTGGAGTTCCTACGCAGCGCAAGTTTATTTCAAGAAGGTGCCACGCCCCCTCTAACGCCCACAATAGTTAATATACGATTTTAAAAATTTAAATATTTCGGAAAAGTAAAAATGCAGTTTTCTTGTGTTTATCAATACCTATCGAAATGTAGAAGAAATTTTTTAAATCGGACCATTCGTTAAAAAGTTAAGCCTGATCAAAGTTTATATCTTCCTCGCACTCCCCTTAGCTGAGTTACAACCTTTAGTCGGGACACCAACCCGACTACAGAGGCCGCACTCCCTTTAGCCGAGTAACGGGTATTAGATAGTCGGGACACCAACCCGACTATAGCGTTCTCTCTTGTTTTACTATTAAATAGTACCCAACAAATAAGGACACTGACTATTTTATAGTAGTTTTACTATTAAATATTACCCAAAGTCAAAAACAAAATACACGTTACTATTTTTAATAGTAGAATTACCTTGTTTTATAGTTACGTCAAAGTCAAAAACAAAATACACGTTACTATTTTTAATAGTAGAATTACCTTGTTTTATAGTTACGTACCTATTCGTATAGGTAAATTTTACTAATCAAATTTTTTTGTTTGTAAAGTTCACTAAAATTTGATAAAACTTCGCATAATATAATATTTTTTCTCAGTGTGCCTCTGGAGGAAATGCGCAATAGTGCGGCAAAAGTAGCCAAGTGACAAGTCGCGAGCACCCAGGCCAAGATCAATGACTCCAGCGAAGGGAGTTTTCGGGGGGCAGCTGAGGCAGGGGTTCCGGGCGCTTATCAAAAGTTCTGGTCTGTTGATAAACAAGCGGCATGATAAATGGACAGCAATCAATAACGAAGAGCTGGCTGCCTTCTCGACCAGCCAGCCAGTTAGTCAGTCGGTCGGTCGGTCGGTTTGTTTACCTGCAATCAAAACAGTTTATGTTTTTCCCTTTCATTCTGTTTGCCTGTCGTGTATGTAAATAAGCCCGTAGAAACGCGGGCCGAATAGGCAGGCAAATAAACCGGAGACTGGGGAGAGACATTCACATTCAGTCGCACTTTGTTTGCCTTCCTATTTGCGAACGCTGCGTATACGCAATGGGTGCAGTTTTCAGTTCGATTTTGCTAATTCGTTCAAGGTTGCCGGGGTGAAAAGTTATCGAAAAAGTTACAGGTTGCATGTCAGGAGAACACTAGCAGAAAGGTGTTGGCGATAACGCAGAAAACTGGGTTAAACTGGGTGACTTCCGAAGGGGGCGACGTGCATTGCGCATACGCAACGTGGCAGCAGCAGAGTCGTAAAAACGAGAAAACAACCGCTCACCTGAAGTCAGTAAAGCGGCAGCTGTTTGTTCAATAAAATCCAAACAAGCTGGCCTCAACTGGGAATTAAAGTGGGAGAATCAAAACGAAGTGGCTATACCCTTAACTTAGCTTTCTCACCCCTGAAATCAACTGAAATCCCATTAATTCGCATTCACATTCACATTTACATTGAAATTCTTCGCACTGCAGTCATTTTTCCCCCGGAGTTTTGTGCACTCAATTAAAATGCCAAGTTCAGCGCCTGCCAACATTCAAAACTGACAGCTGACAGATGGAAATTTACCCGGCTAAGGAAAACTCCTGGCTGCTCCGGTCACGGACTCACTCGTCACTCATTCCACGGGCCAACTATCAATCATTCCGCTCATTTACCTGGCAGGTGCAAATGTGTCAGTTGTAAATGAGCAGAAAGTTCACGAGAGTCTTTGCAGTTGGCTTCTTGAAAGTGTCACCGGCTTGAGTGGGGAGCACACTGTCCTTGTTTAATTGAGATGAATAAATGATAAGGCTGCTTGATTAAGGATTTCCAGCCGTCTTTTCGTGCCATCTTATTTGCTTATCTTATCTCTGGCGAGGTGTTAATCAGTAATGTTGTTAAAACATTTATAGTGAAGACTATCGAACATTTAAGAAAATTAAAAACAAATTACAAAGAACTAAGTAAAATTACATAAAATAAATATTGGAAAATTGATGCTTGTATCATAAAACTTATTGGGAAAAAAGATCTAATATTTACTGCGATTAACATATACCAAAAATTACATGTTAAACTAAATTATTTTTCTGAGCGATATTATCGATATTAAAATCTTCGATAATATCGATATTTTTATCAACCCCTATTAATCAGTCTATTTCTCTTTTTCAGGATTGCAGATAAAGCACTGAGAAGTCTAAACCATTGAAAGCTAAGGTGAGTTTTGAAACCAATTTGCGCAATATACCCTTGAATAGGTAATTAGGCAAAGCTGCGGTCCATAAAATCCGTTTCTTCGCACTTGGGTGGCTGCAGTTCCTTTCGGTTCGCTGCACTTCCTGGCGGTGTGACCTCCCAACACCCAGAAATCCGGTGGGAGTGGCGCGTAATTAATGTGCAAAATCACGCGTCTGCATTTAATTCACTTTGGGGCCTGGGAAATCGACGAGTCGGGAAAGCCACTCGAGAGACGTGGCAACATTTTTGCACGCATTTGGCCGCCGCCGCCTGCGATTGGGCAACCAAGCTACCATCTTGGCCAGCTTCGTCTATTTAAGGGCATTGCTTCTGCCAGCTTTTTCCCAGCAATCGCGGCTGCTGCTGCTGGCAATTGTCCTTTATTGCCATTCCTTCATTAGGCCCGAGTCTTGGATGTGGATGGCATTTTAATGCAATTTTTATGCGCATTTTTGTGCGCTGTAATGGGTCAGTCCCTAATCCCTCATCCCTCCTCCCTACTTTCAGCATCCCTGTTGTCGATGTGTCACTTGTAGGATCATTTGAATTGTAATTCATATAATTCGCCGTATTGTCATATTGATGGGCCTTTGTGGCTCCGGCTGTAAGTGCTTGACTTTCGTTTCCAGGGAATGCAAGGTTGCCGCTCTTCACTCGGGCCACAGCTATTTAATCAAATTGTTGACTTCTCAAATGATTTAGTCATCAAATTCAGCTACTAAATATATTTTTCACAAGTATACACTCATTCCAAGAATCCAAACTACAGCTTCTGGATTTGGGCAAAATGTTTAATTGGGCATGGAAACAAATTCTATCTGAGGAAGTGCATTAAAAACGCATAAACCGACGGCAAGAAGTTAAACAAACATGTTCGGCATCCGAGCGAAGACCACAAAAGCGCCATCAAAGTGTCAAAAATGGAACACATGTGGGGATCGGGGATTGTTGGGATTAGGACCGGGCAGAGCCAGCGGAGACATAAATTAGCCCGTAATAAAGTTCTAAATAAACTCTGCTAGCCGCAGGGCATATAAAAATAGTCTCCAGTGGCTCACCGACGGGGGGAATTAACCGCATTAAAAATTTGAGAAGACATAAATATGCATACAAGTCGGAGAAGAATTGCGAAGCAGCTGCCGACTGCATTTTCCTCTTCAGGCGGAAATTAAATCTCAGCCACATGCAATTAATATTTTCTTAGTACGAATTGGAAGTTATAGGTACTTTCTAAAAATAGAAAAAAAATATTACTATTTTGCAATCCCAAATGTAATATTGAAACAAAGATATTTTTGGAATTAGCTTTATTTTGATTTCATTTGAGTAAATGTGGAAACGTTTAAATAGGTTAAAAACGAATAATTCCAATAAATAGTTTAGTTATAAGAAATATTTTGCTGCACAATCTTAAAATACGACATGCGATAAAAACAAATTTTTAATAAAGTCACCTAAATAGTCACTTAATGATTCACTTAAAAGGCAAAGTTCCCCTTCCATTTATGACTCTTATTTTTCAAAAGTTACAAATTACAATTAAAACTCAATTATTTGAGGGCAATATTTTATTGGATCGCTAAATACAAAAATTAAACAGAAGCCACCTAGTAGGCCATGACATCGTGAACCCGCCGGAAGCGTTCGCCCGCCTGTCTCAGTGTCAATCCTCGAGTTTCCGGCATTAGAACGGCAAAGGCCACCAGACCTATAACCATGATTATGCCCACGGCTACGAAGTACGTGTAAAAGAAGTCGGCAAAGGGGGTGAACTTGACGATCACAATGATATGGATCACCTGCTCCAGACACACGATCAGGCCGATCAGGAAGGGCTTCACCCGCATCGGGAAGGCCTCGCCCAGATAGACGGATGAGCTGCAGATGAAGAGGCCGGCGAAGAACTGGAAGGCCATGCCCAGGCGGCACACCTGCCACATGAAGTAGTCGTCGATGAAGTGGGCATAGTCCCCGTACACTCCGGCCATGCCCAGCATCAAGCCGGCCATGCACATGAGTCCCAGGAGCGAGACGAACTTCCGGCCAGCGGTGTCCAGGACGCCGAATGTGATGAGGGCTCCGATCAGGCGGAGAATGGCGAATATGATCGTGGGCCAGGAGTACGTGCTGCCCTCCACCAGTTGCGTGGTCTCCACCATTGATTCCGAGAGCGGAACCGAGAAGGTGAAGGCCACGAAGCAGCGGAAGAGCAGCAGCTTGAGGAAGGGCATCATGGACTCCTTGATCTGCTCACCCACTCCCTGGCTACTGCCCTCCACCACATACAGCTTGGCCTCGTCGTAGGCCTGATCCCCCGCCTCCGGGGTCCAAAACGATCCCATCAGCTGCTTCACACTGGCTCGCGCCTTCTGCTCCTGATTTTGGCGGATGTAGAAGATCGGTGAATCGATTGTGATGGCCACGCTGCCCAGTGCAATCGCCGTGAAGACAATGCCAAAGATGCCGTGCACCCGGTTGATGGTCATGCCCAAACTGGCGCTCCACTGGGAGTCGTAGATCACCTGAATGGCCACGCCCAAGGCCAAACCATATTGCTCCAGGGCGCAGCAGGTTCCTCGGTTCGAACTCGAAGCTATCTCGGCGCTGTGGATGAGGAAGGGCACGGTGATCAGGCCAATGCCCACTCCACCCACATAGCGGGCAGCCAGGATCGACTCGTACTGATAGGGAGCGCTCACAAAGATGATGGCGTCGATTAGGTTCATTATACCTCCCAGGCCCTGTGGAGAACCACAAATATAAGTATTTGGATTAGGTTTAGTCCTTAGACTTAGGGGACACTTACATAGAAGACTGATTTGGGCAGAAAGGAGGCTGTTATGGCGGCCACCACAGTTCCGATTATGACGCCAATAAACCAACTGTACTGGAACTCCAGAGTGCCAAAGGCGGGAATGGTGGTCAGGTTCCAGCCCAGACCTTGGGCCATGTCCATGCCAGCGTATACGAAAAGCAGCGTGGCTGTTGGGTCAAAACATTTGGGGGATTATTATTATCGGTTGGTAGAATAATATAAATAACATTTTAAGCTTTTGACAATGACAATATTAGAATTACTATTTTTTATGAATAGCTTATAGATTTTCTTAAAAGTTTCCTCAAAAAATAGTTACTATCCAATTAAAAAATCAATTTAAAATTGTCTGTGGTTTGAATTATTAATTTTTGTAAAAGTTGGTTGTGGGAGGAATTCCAAAAACAAATATTTTGCTGCATACTTTTTGAATACCACACTTTCTTACTTTTTTAGCCGATAGCTTTTCTATTCTGTTTTCTCTCCAAATTGATTATTTTCACCGAATTCGTGGCTCTACCGATCTCACCTGCTGTTCCGGACTGCGTTTGAGAGGGAGTTGCCCAGCGTCCATTGGTTTGGGTGATCACCACTGTGGTTGCCGGAGGCGGTGGTGGTGGAGGAGGTTGTCTTACATTGGTGACATACGTGGGTCCCGTGGTGATGTAGGTGGTTTGCTGGCCGGGCATTGGACCCGCGGTGACATATGTGGTCGTCATTATATCCTCCCTTATATAACCAAGCAGTGGTCTCTATGCTTCTTGCCTTGCAAGAACTTGGATCGATTCGTTCGTTTTGGTGGCCACTGGCGGACTGGACGAGCTTTTATAAAATATTTCTGCGTAAGTGGTAGCTATCAGCGAAAAAGATATCTGATAATTGATATATTTTATCAGCTGGTAGATACTCGCGTAGTCCGTTTTACGGTAGGCCTGTCGTTGGCCGTGATTCATTTGAAGTAAGCCTCGATAAGTCGTGAACATGAACAGAAACATTCAAGGGCCCTAAGTTCAATGTTGTTACTCACCTCTTTGTTGTATCCTGGCTGACTTGGCTAAATGGATCGTTTAACGGGGGACAAAGTTCAGCCAACATGAGCCATCGTTTTGGGGGTATACCCCAAAAATGAGAGGCCTTCGGAAAAGCTAATTGACAATGGATAAGGGGATGACGTGCTGGTAGTTATGCGGAAAATGTTATCAATCCGAAATAATTGATTTGATTAACAAATGTCAAAGATAACTTGTCAGGGATAAGATAAACATTCCAAGTTTGCTCTTTTATTAAATCGAGAAATTGAAATTTATAAGGAAAATGAATAATTTATTTTGATTTATTTTCAATTTTTCAACATAAGAAACAGATTTTAAATTTTTTAAAATAATCTTATATTGTGCAATCGCTGGAATCGCTTATTAGCTTCACGCAATGTTATTTTCTTAGTTTCTGGAATTACGATCCCAAAGAAAATGACGCCAACAAACAGGATGATTCCCACAGACAGATAGTAGTGATAGAAGAAAGTCTCGGAGCCCCGATTGTAGCCCACAATATTGATGATGTGCACCGTCTGCTCGAAGCCCACGACATAGCCCACGAGGAAGGGCTTCACTTTCATGGGGAAGGCCTCGCCCAGGTAAACCGATGAGCTGCAGACGAAGAGTCCTGCGAAGGCCTGGAAGGCCACTCCCAGTTTCCACACCTGGCTCATGTAGTAGGTGAGCAGCACATTCGCCGGATCGGCATAGGAGACCGCCATGCAGAGCATCAGGATGGCCATGCAGAGGAGGCCCACGAGTGAGAGTAGCTTGCGTCCCATCTTGTCCAGAAATCCTTGCGCCACTAGGGCTCCAAGCAAGCGGACCAATCCCCAAACGGTCACGGGCCAACAGGAGATGTAACCCTCGGTGAGGAGGGCGCTCTTGATAAGGGATTCCGAAAGGGGCAGGGAAAACGAGAAGGCGACGAAGCCGCGATAGAGCAGCACTTTTATAAAGGGCACCACTGAGCTCCAGAGCTCCTGGAAAAAGGTCCTCTTCTGGCTCTCCGTCACATACAGCTGGACCTCCTCGAATTCCTGTTCCGCCGAGTTGTTAAAGCTTCCCAGTAGTTTTTGATGACATTCGTGGGCCTTCTCCTGCTGATTGCGTCGCAAATGGAAGATGGGCGACTCAATCGAGAGGGCTGTCATCCCAAGACCCAAAATGGAAAACACAATTCCTATGATGCCATGAACCTCGTTGACGGAAGCCTCCTTGTCATCCACCCACTGAGTGTCGTAGATAACCTACAGGATTGAATATTATAATCTATAGGTTTTTGAATTCCTTTTTCTTAGTAGTCACTTGAATGGCGATGCCCAAAGCCAGGCCACACTGCTCCATGGATCCGCTAACACCACGATAGTTATTCGACGCCACTTCGGCACTGTGGATGAGGAACGGAACGGTGATCAATCCAATTCCTGCTCCGGCCACATATCGAGCGGCCAGCAGACAACCGTAATGAAAGGGGGCACATGTGAAAATAATCGATCCTATGAGTTGCATTATACCGCCAAGGACCTGGGGGAAATGTAAAATGAAAAAAACTAGGGGGGTCCATAAAGTTTTCTAGTTTTTTCACCCACATAGAACGGCAACTTTGGCAGGAAGGTCATCGCCAGGGAGGCCACTGCAGCTCCAGCCAGAACTCCAATGAACCAACTGCATTTAAAGACCTGCGTGGCGGTGGTGTTCAGGGTCTGATTCCAACCCGCACTGTGGGCAAAGTCCATGCCGCCGTAGACGAACAGAAAGAACACTGTCAATTGAGAATTGATAGACGATTATCTTCCTCAAAAGTCCTTTAGGACTTCTTTTCCTATACCCACCGGCACAGGCAACATTAAGTTGCTTGTTGATTTGCCTTAATGATCCCAAATTGGTAGTGGTAGAACCCCTTTGTATCGGTGGAGGAGGTGCTTTTGGGACGTATACTCCCTCCCTGATCTGGGTGCCATCAGGACCAGCTGTTACATATGTGATCGTCATATTCCTTCCTTCCGTGCAACTTTCCGTGAAAAATTCCTCTGTACGATCCACACAACTTGATGGGCAAGTATGAACTACAAGAGCTCAAAAAACCAATTGTGGTGCAAGTATACATTTATACATTTTTACTGCAGGATTATTGCACTAGTTTATAAGCCTGTAGATAAAGTCTCCGGGTCTCTTTTAAGTCGTTCCGACAGGGAAAGTAAGCCCCAATAGGGCACGATAAAAAATTGTGATTTTTATTTGACGCATTAATGAAGAATATTTATCAAATTTCATTTGAAAAAGTTTCTTTGAGGAAAAAAAGCTTCTTTAAAGTGTGAAAGGAAGAAATCATTGGAGCAGTTTTAAAAGAAAATCTTGAAAAAAATGTAATAAGATAAAATTCTGTTTAATATTATTTTTACCCATTAATAACCACAACAAGATCGTTGTCTTAATATGTTTTCAATAATAATTTTATTAACCTACACTAGCAAATAAACCGCTAAAATTTGAACAATTATAATGAGTTTTTCCAGTCAGGATCCAAACGCCTAATAGATCTTGATATCGTACCACCCCTGGAAACGGTGGCCAGCCTGTCGTAGCGTCATTTTCTTTGTTTCCGGCAACGAGACGGCAAAGAAAATCACACCCACCAGCATGATAATGCCTGTGGCCAAAAAGTACTGGAACAAGAAATCCCGGCTGGGCACAGGACTAACGCAGGCGATTACGATGACGTGGACGATCTGCTCCATGATGACGATAAATCCGACGAGGCCCGACTTGAGCCGCAGGGGAAAGGCCTCACCCATGTAAGCGGATGAGCTGCAGATGAAGAATCCAGCGAAAGCCTGGAAGGCCATGGCGATATTGGTGGCCTGGGTCATGTAGTAACCACTGCTTATATTGGCCACATTGGCATAGATTCCCGCCAGGCCCAGACTCAATCCAGCCAAAATGAGCAGGCCCACCAGTGACACAGCCTTGCGGCCGAATGAGTCCACGAAACATAGGGCCACCATGACGGAGATCAGCCGGAGAACTCCAAACAGGTACATTGGCCAAGCACTGAGGGATTGCTCCGCCACAGCAGTGCTGGTGATGATGGATATGGTGAGCGGCAGGGAGAAGGAGAAGGCGACGAAGCAGCGGAAGAAGAGCATCTTCAGGAAGGGCATCACGGCGGCCAGCAGATCCTCGCCCAGGCTGCGACTATCGCTCTCCGCCACGTACTTCCTGGCCTCCTCGAGAGCTGCACTCACGCCACCCGGGGCGTGACCCAGTAGCTTCTCCTGGCTCCGTCGCGCCAAAGTCTCCTGGTTGCGACGCAGATAGAAGATGGGTGACTCCACCGCCAGGCCTGTCATGGCCAGACCAATCAGAGAGATTATAATCCCAATGATGCCGTGCACCAGGTTGGGTGTGGATCCCACTATCGAAGCCCATTCCGTGGTGAAGACCACTTGGACGACGATTCCCAAGGCCAGGCCGCACTGCTCGGTTCCGCCATTGACTGCTCTAAAGTTGGTGGGAGCCACCTCAGCGTTGTGGATGAGGAAGGGCACCGTTAGGAGGCCAATGCCCAAGCCGGCCACGTAGCGGGCAGCCAGACAGGCTGCGTAATCCTCGGGAGCAGCTGTGAATATGATGGAGCCCGTTAGCTGCATCAGTCCTCCGAAGACCTGAAAAAAGGAAATGATATAGAATATCTAAAAACTGCATTGATGAAAGGTGTCTCCATTCTTAAATGGTTTGAGATGCTCACATCAGAATTCTTAATTTCAGTTTCATATCAACCTAGTAAATTGTAATTTCATAATCCTAGATAATCCCTACTCACATAGTAGACCTGCTTGGGCAGGAAAGTCATGGTCAGAGCAGCGGCCAGTGCTCCAATAACGACACCTATGAACCAACAGTACGAGTACTCCGTGAAGAGGATAACGCTGTAGGTTTCATTCCAGCCCAAACTGGCGGCCATGTCCATGCCGCCATAGATGAATAGGAAGAAAACTGTGGAAGGAAACCATCGATCAAGTCATTTGCCTTTGGGGTATATGCTCATTTTCTCACCTGCATAGGTCGTAATATTTTGCCTATTGATTCGGGAAAAGTATCCATTGCGATTAACTCTAACAGCTGGTTTCCTGGGCTCTGGCGGTGGTGCGGATGCAATGACGATGGTCTCCATTGGGATTGGGGGATTGGGATTTGCACCCACATTAGTGGTTTGCATTCCAGTCATTCTTAGAAACTCGAAAGGTTTCGTTCGGTTGCTCGTTCGTTACTGGGGCCCACTATTTGTCCACAATCGTTTTTAAATCAGCCAAATGTCGTTGTCCGAATTTTGCGATACTGATATCTAGCCGATAAGTAAATGACATTGTAATCAGTTTATAGATACAAGTGTCTTCGGCGATTTCACTCGATTCGATTCAATTGGCCGCTTGGCCTTGGCTGTGATTCACGATCATCAGTCACAGTCGGGGACTTTTTGGGGTGAGCAACAGGGTGGGTAAAAATAAAAATAGTTTTCATATATCATTTGATTTAATTGCTCCTGAATTTACGACCCCCAGGCACCTGATAAGCGATTGACTGATATTCGTACATTTATTTTTACTATATGTCAATTTTATCAGTTTCGGCCTTACATGTTGTAGGGCTTCCACAAAATGAAGTTAAGTGTATAAGGTAAATTGTATTTTGAGCGAGTACATATATATTTCAGACCTTAAATTAATGTAATTTTTATAAAAATGTTACTCGTAGAGTATAAGTTGTCTGGCGCCCACACCTTTAAAGATTTCGGAAAAGTAAAAATGCAGTTTTCTTGTGTTTATCAATACCTATCGAGATGTAGAGGAAATTTTTTAAATCGGTCAATTCGTTAAAAAGTTATACGCGATCAAAGTTTTATATCTCCATCTTCCTCGCATTCCTTTTAGCTGAGTAACGGGTATCT
Source organism: Drosophila prostipennis (assembly GCA_037075205.1). Taxonomy (NCBI): domain Eukaryota; kingdom Metazoa; phylum Arthropoda; class Insecta; order Diptera; family Drosophilidae; genus Drosophila; species Drosophila prostipennis. The sequence continues at coordinate 70,235 of JBAMCJ010007677.1, read as the reverse complement.
GATAGTCGGGACACCCGACTATAGCGTTTTCTCTTGTTTCTAATTTCGAAAGGCTCTAGGGCTTTATGACACTTGCTTAATTTTAGTCTCAGTCCAGACTCTGCTTGGCCACCCATTTTCCAAACTATTCAAGACCTGGGTGGGATACAGTCAACTGAGGCGTGACGACTCCACAGCGCCTGTCTAGCGTCTCCATTATCTTTGGCAGCAATACTTTCAAGAGAGCAAGACAGCACCCAACTCATCGGGCTCATAATCATACACATAATCATCCCAGGGGCGGGCCACACTCGAGTGCTTGGTTGAGTTGTCTCAAATTGCGTAATGTCTGCACTGACATTGCCATTTCCATCCACACTCCACTTTATTACAACCAACCCAGCATCTTTGCGAGTCAATCTATCTTGTTGCGCCTCAAACTGTCAAATCGCGCCACATGTCTATGGATGCTTATGGATCGAAGGGGGGAAGGTGGAGACAGACTGGGTTGCCTGTTCCTTGTCATTTGAGGCAGCTCGACAAATTAGCCAAACGCGACGCCATCACAGCTCCCAGATCCAGCCGCATCAGCATTGCCATCTCCATCTCCATTTCGTTTCGAGGGATTCAAGTACATTTTAATGAGTTTGTGCACAAAGTTGTCTAATGGCGTAAAAATTATGAGCGCCAACATGTGGCTACGGATATGGGTAGATGGCTGTGGCGATGGAGATAGATCTGGAGTGGCACATGGCTCGTAAGCACTTTGCATAAATTTCTGTAGCACTGTAGCAACGTCTGCCAGCCCACTAATGGAGTCTAATTACTCTGGCCGACAGCCCGGCGCGAATCTCTTGGCTAATAAAAACGTATTAAGACAGCGCACAGACATTCCCCAACTGTCGTTTATTCATCGGCGTCTCCGCTCCTCCAAATGGGACATGTAGGAATCGTCATGTGACCATCAAGTGAGTACTCGCAGTCCTCTGCCCGGCGATCCCTCTTGTACATTTTGGCCCTGCCTCTGGACCAGCTTGCTCTTAACGGACATCTCCATGCACTTCTGGCTGAACCTCACCACCAGCATAAAGTAGACGCACTTCAGCGAGAGCAGCAGCACCCGCTTCCAGTTGAGGTAGGTGCGCGGCCACGATGAAGATGTGGGCATGCTGCTAATCCAAGGGAGATCGCCAGGGGAGATTCAAGATTTAATTTCAAATGTTGACAAGAAAAAGGGAATGACATAGGGACATCAAAATCAGTGACAATTTTTTTCTTCCTTTTTAAAAAATGTTTGCCAAAATGTTTCCGCCCGGGATTGAACCGGGGGCCTTCCGCGTGTTAGGCGGATGTGATAACCACTACACCACGGAAACGGATGTTGGGGTGGCTTCAAAGCTTTCCGTTTTTAAAGGTCATTAAATACAGTGTGTTCAGAAAAAGGATAGAAAAAACCAAAACTATAATTTATGAGAGGAAAAAGCCAATGTTTCGACAGCAATAATGAGTACCAATACCTATTGAGTGATGTTAAAAGCTATTTTTAGACATGTTAAAATTTTTTTAATATTTGCAGTTTTTCTATAAAAAAGTTCGAATTATTCAAAAAGATAATTGCCGAAACCCGGGATTGAACCGGGGACCTTTAGATCTTCAGTCTAACGCTCTCCCAACTGAGCTATTTCGGCTTATGATTAAAGTCCATTCTCATGTCTTTTATAAAATGCATAGTCAATTAAATTTTAAAAGTAAAAAAAAATTTTTTTGGATGTTTATGTTTCCGCCCGGGATTGAACCGGGGGCCTTCCGCGTGTTAGGCGGATGTGATAACCACTACACCACGGAAACACATGTTGGGGCGAATTCAAAGTTTCCGATTTTTAAATTATTTCCAGAAAAAGGATAACAAAAGAAAAATCCTTTACAAGCTTTAGAAGAAAATTACTTGAGATCCGAGTTAAGAAAGCTTAAATTTTTTATAAAAGAAATTGCTTTTTTAGTTCCATGAAATATATAAGAATAAGAAATTATTTTTGTATCTTCAAATTTTTTAGAAAAAAAAATAGTAAAAAAAAAGTAATTGCCGAAACCCGGGATTGAACCGGGGACCTTTAGATCTTCAGTCTAACGCTCTCCCAACTGAGCTATTTCGGCCGCTGAATCCCTCGCGTCGAACTAGTGATTACGAGTGCTTGGCGTCGATAAACAAACCCACGTATATACAAACCTCCTCCTCGTTGAAAACCAAACAGCTCAGTCAAGTTTAAATGTGTCCCCTATTTTAAAAGCGCATTTATGAAGACACAAAAATAAATGTGTAAATTTCATTTTGCACTCTTTTTAGCCTGTCACCATTTCTGACAGTCGCAAAAATGTATGTTGACACTTGCATGTCTTATAATTCCACATCAATTTTACAAAGAAGACTTATTGCAGCTGCCGGTTTTGAGTGGCGGAAGTTTTCTCTTATAGGTGAGATGAAAAAACAAAAATGCTGTTGGTCAGGACACGAGTGTAATAATTACCTTAATATCTTTTTGAATTTTAATTTTTATGACGTTCGGGTATCCAAAACAAGTTTAATAATACAATTTTGCACCGCAACGATGGCAACGAGGCGTATATGACAAACGGCAAGGTTACAATAATTTGCGTTTATGTATTTGGCAAACTTTCAGAAATTATATGGCGATCTTTGAACTTTAAGAAATTCTAAATGCAAAATGTGGGAAGGCAATAAACTACGACAGCCTTCCAGCGGGCATATGTTCTTGTAAATAGAAATTAGTGAGAATCGTATTTTTGATTTATATGAATATTTTGAAAAGGAATATTCACTCTCTCTGCTGCAATCTGATTAATTCCGTCGAAATCAAAAACGAAATCAAAATCCACTTCCCAGCGTGCTTTGAAGGTATACAACCTGATCCTATATACATTATATTTATATAAGAGGGAGCACCTTCCAGATTTCGGGCCTTCGAGAGTGTGCAACTAATGCGGCTTCCGTTTGACGCCCGGCGCTGAAAGCTGAGCCCCAGCTGAAGTCCACTGAGTCAGCCGCCGTCGTCTTCATCCTGGTTCTTTTTTTTTAATGATTCACATTCTTGAAAGACGATTCTTCGAAAGCGAATCGGAGCCAGACCAAGAGAGCCTTGCCCCACGCCCTCGTCCCGCCCAAAATGTCGGTTATGATTTATCGCCTGCCCACAGCCCTCATATTATATTTTGTGTGTGCTTTTGACCACTGTCGTCCATTTGGTCCAAGGTGAGCGGGTTTCTCCTCCGCATTATTATTATTATTTTAATTATTCGCCGTTTGGTGTGTCATCAGCTTTGAATTGGCTGGTGGCCTGGAGGCCTTTGTGCAGCCACTATTTGCGGATTGAATCGCGAACTGCGGTGACGACAACAGAAAATTCTTCTGATATGTCAAGAGAATGTTTAACATTTTCGCTAGAATTTCTATTTTCGGTGCGACTCGGTTTGGGACCAGACCTTGAAGGCATTGAGATCGGGGAAGATGGAAACAATTGTGATGGGGGAGAGGCGAATGGTTTGTTTAATTTGCTAAAATTCTAGTTTTTTCGCGAGTCTTCGTTATGTGTGGGTCTATGAACTGATAAGGGGGTATTTTACTTGCGATAAGGAATGTGAAATCGATTTCCAGGAAAATTCAAACCACGCCACCCCCAAAAGTGGTATCTGTTATATGCAAATGTCAGGCAACAATTTTGCCTAAATAGCTATTTGGTCGAGTGAAGTTGAGGACGTTTTTTGCTGCCGTCGGCTGACTTTTTGCCGGCAGTGTGTGCTGCAGTGGAAAATGGCTAAGTGGGTCACAATTTGAGTTGATTTGTTTATGCCACAACAACAGGAGTGCGAAATTATTTATGATGGGGCAGCAGGACGTTGTGTGACAGCTTTAATAGAGCAATTGTACGATATTTTCCTACCTGATATACGTACGGGTTTTTTACTCAAGAACCCGCCATAGCATAACTTATAACCTTTGCCAAAGCAATTTGGAAATACTAGTCGGGCCTTCTGACCATAACTTGTAATTGAGTTAATTGCATAAATTCTTGTTTTCACGAGGTTTTTCTTTTTTCGCCAGCAGCTGCAAAATAAATTACTGAAATGTGCATAAAACAAATTGCCAGTGATTCCATTACAAAATAACTGCAGACAGATATGTATGTCTGAATAAAAAACAAATTTGGCTGCTACTTTATTAAAAAGGAATAAATATTCATTTGGTAAGGCGGCGCGGCGATAAAGTCAATTGAAGCCTTTAAAACGGAGCCCCTCCCAGGGCGTTGGCCCCATGGGAATGATCCATTAATCGAGCCAAACGTGAATCTCGACACTTGGCTGGTCACTCTCCCTGCTGTTATAATTTCGACAAAATGACAAAATGAGAAACAGACACGCAAAAAGTGGAAAGATTTATGGGTTGCCATTGAAATTTATTGTTGCGACGGCGGAACACGATTTAAATATGTTACGCTACAAGCACTCACTCACGACATTTGCTTTTTTATTTCCATTAACAAATCGTTCCTAACCCACTCCGATCCGCCGGGATCTTTCGTATATATATTTTGTTTTTATTTATTTCGTTTTCTTGGCTTCCTCGTCTAACACTGGTCGTCTGACCGATTTCGGAACGTGCCTCAAAGTCATTCACATTGTGCTCTTTTTTTGTGAATTATCTTTTGATTCCCCAAGTTTCGTATTCTCGTGAAATAATTTCATTTTAATGCATTGAAGTGTGCGCATTATCTCATAATTTTACTAAGGGATCTTTGCCAAATAGATTTGAGGAGCACTTCAAACCATTCTAAATAATAAACACCTCGAATTTTCCTTAATGCATCCTTCATAATCGGCTTCCCCTCAGAATTCTCAGGTGTCAGGCCAAAGCGAGCTTAAATATTTCAAGTCCATTACAAAAGTGTCACAACATGTTGGGGTTTTGTGAGTTGAGTGAGCCGAGAACGCAAATTGGCTTACCACAAGTCGACCCCTGCCATCTCCCCTTTGGTTCTGCAAAATTCTGTAGGCGTTGCGGTTTAGGTTTTTGGGCTACCCATTAAATATGCATAAATCGAAGTGGAAAAGCCGCCAGTAAAGAAGACGCTGCACTCCAAAGCGAGTGGGAGTTGCTCCATTCCATGCTGCATTCGCCACAGACGAGCATGAGTTAGCTTTTAAATAGTTAGTTAAGCGTTAAATTGACTCGGCGAAGCCATCAACTGGTCACATGTCAGACCCAATCCCTAGCCGCCTGGCTGCCTTGTTAATTGCATAATTAAGCGCAAAGTTGGTCTTGTCAGGGGTTCGGCCTACGCAGTCGCTGCTCCACATTTGCAGATACCCATGGACTCTGGACTCCGGACTCCCTGTTCCCTGCTCCCAGCTCCCTGCTCCTCTTGAGTCTCGTCGACTTGCCTGGCTAATGAGTCGCTGCTCCGATCCAATCCAATCCGATCCGTTGCAATCATTCATTGCCAGGAACTGGCCAATGCAGCGCTGATAACGCGGAATTTATAATTTGTGCCTGGTCGGGGGTTTTTCTTTTGCATATTCATAAGTCCCAGGAGCCTGCGACTACTGTATCCGCACTCTCGAATGAACTTCGAGCCTCAGCTAGCCGAGATATATATATTCACAACTAATTGAATGCATTATCTGCAGAGATATCTGATGGCTTTCCTTTTCTGCCGCCTCTGGTTTTCCTCCTCGACTGGTGTAATCATTTTGTCCGCTGGATAAGATACATCGCAGTATTTGATATGCCATTTGGATTGTCAAGTCTTGGCGAGACTTCAACATTAATTAACTTTATTGCGCTCGACTGGTCGACGAGTCAAGACAACTTTGCAAATCTGACGCAGAATAATATGCAGATTGGGGATTAGCTTACAAAACACTTTATAATAATGTCACCTCTTTTAGCTGATTTTCACTTAGCTTATGAATAACACCAAGATTCTTGGTACTTTACTACGAACTTGTGTTGGCTACAGATTGGCAGACTTATAAGAACACCAAAAAGCGAAAACGATGTAACCTTTGGGGAAAAAGGTAAAATGTGGGCAATAAAATTTTATGATCACCTAGCAACAGGCACGATTTCAGACTGCAGAAGATGGTATTGCCAGGGAGACTTGATGAAGTGGGAGAATCTGAAACTGAAGAATCGGAGGGTGAGGGAGTGAGGGAGTAAGGGAGAAGGACACAAGACCAGAGTCATGAAATTCATGAATGAATCAGGAAATCGTGTTGGCTTTCATCCTCCCTGCAAGCCGCCAGTCTGCTGGCTCCTTTGGCTGAGTTTTGGTGAGACAAGTTTGCTGGTGTTGCCAAGTCGGGAACACGTTCACTGTGGTCCAGACCCTGTTCCTGCCGCCGGCTCCTTCAGCACCGAAGCCCCATCCCGATGCCATCTGAGCATGCGTGACGTCTGTCAGCGGGCGACAGGAAGATGCCGCACAGGAAAAAAGAGTAAAAAAAAAGCCAGACTCGGGCTCTTTCGGCCGCGTCTGTTTGCCAAGAAACCAAGAAACATGTTTCCTTTTTTAGGGCCGGGGCTGACCCAAACTTGTTCCCAGGTTTGCAGCTTTGCAGCTTTGCAGCCATCAGACCATCCGAAAACAGCCTTGGAGAAACAAGGAAGCTTCGTTCGTCAGTCAAGTGGATGCGGAGGGTTTCCAGCTGCTTTCACAATGGATGCACTTCAGTTGGCTTTCCATCTTCTTGTGTTCTGCGCTCAAGTTGGCCCTGCAATTGCTACATTTCGATTGCGATTGGGAAGGGAAAGGGGAGAACGCAGCATAATTGAGCATAAATAAATAAAATGCCTGGCAAAATATTGCATTTGCGATGGAAATGCCTGGCTGGCCAAAGAGTGGGAGGCTTTCTCTATTGTGCCGCGCTCAAGTGGCTCATTGAGTTGGCTCCTAGCCATCCATATACCAATTCATCTTGCATCCAGTGCGCCGGATGTTGGGCATCTCCATCTATCAGCTATTTGTGGTGCCACCTGCATGGTCTCGCTGCTGCCAGTTTTCTGTTTTTTGCTGGCCTTATTTGTGCTGCATATTTAACAACAGTTTGGTTTTTGTCTGGGCATGTCAAATTCAAACTCCACTCCCAAAACTTTTGTGCAGGAAGTTATTGCGGTTGTGCAACAGTTAAGCTCGAAATGAGAAATTGCAGACTGGGCAGGGCAGCTGGGGACTGGAGTGAAAAATGGGAAAAGAAGTTTCACCAGCGAGGTGTACCATTTAAATATATTAAAGTTATGTTGTGAAGAGCGGGCAGCTCTTACTCTTTTTAACAAGCGCAAAGAGCGCCGAAACGTTAGGCTGGTTTTTTGAGAAGCGCGGAGAGAGGCAGCTAGCTTAAAGTTCAGCCTCGAAAGATGAGATTCGCTTGAGAGTGTGATCATTCCTCTTTTGTTACCGAATCGCTTAGCACACGTCAAGGTCGAGTCAAAGCGTTAAGTGCCCTGCCGAATGCAGAAGGTCTTGACTCACTGGAGCTTCCACGGTGTCTGAGTCTTGAAGAAGTCTCAAAGGTAGCGGTGTGGAAGGCTAGTTCCCTGGGTGGAAATTACTGTACAGCAAACAGCGGCACTGCGACCACATAAATCACACTTAAACGGCCCCAGTAAACCTCTTTATTTCCACCCAACTCGGGATGTGCAGGTTGAGTGGGTGGTGGTTTGGCTTTTGGGTTGGCAGCTCAATGCCAAACAGCCATAAACCGCACAAGAAAATTTACGTGGATTTGCCACAGGATAAGGGAAAAGGCACTGCGAATGCAGTTTTCACTTAACGGCAAGGCAAGTGGCACATAAATTTCAGCAAGGACGCAAATACACTTCACCGGAAACCGGGCGGTGGGTGGGTAAGTGGGTGGTAGGGGGGTAGGGAGGTGGGTGGAAGGGTCTGACAGTAGCCGACATTTGCTGATAAGTGGACAAAATGTGCATCGCTCCGATTTGTCGCTTCCTCGCCGCCTTTTGGGCAAACAATCTTGGCAAATATTTGGTGGCAAGGGCACTCGAGTCGAGGCACCGTCGTCGAGGTCAACCGGTGCATGAAATTTCGAGGCAGGCAAAGCAGCTGCAGACTGCAAAGCAGCTGCAAAAAAAAGGCAGCCCAAATCAGGTCCTAAAAGACGGTTGAGTTGGCTAAGTAAAAACGCTCTGAGGCAAGCAAAATAATTTCCAGATTTTGGCTAAGCAAATACCCCAACTTAAATGCTAAACGTAATCCACTATCATCTTCTTTACAGGTCACAAAACCATGAAGAAGTTTTGAGCGCGGCTACCGAGACGCTTGAAAAGCGTCCAGGATTTACGGCTGGTTCCTCCTTTCCAACCAAAAACGATGATGCAGCAGCAATCCGGCTTGCGCCTGGCCATTGGCGGCCTGATACTCCTCCTTTTCGTGCTCCATGTGCTCGGCAAGGAGCACGGATCGCATGCCCACAAACGCAGCCATTCGGCAAAGAGATTCTCGCGGGACTCGAACTCGGCCCGTGAACGGCGACCGAACATAATACTCATTCTGACCGACGACCAGGATGTGGAGCTGGGCTCACTGAACTTCATGCCGCGCACGCTGCGGCTCCTGAGAGATGGTGGCGCAGAGTTCCGACATGCCTACACCACCACGCCCATGTGCTGTCCGGCGAGATCCTCGCTGCTCACCGGGATGTATGTGCACAACCACATGGTGTTCACCAACAACGACAACTGCTCCAGTCCCCAGTGGCAGGCCACCCACGAGACGCGCTCCTATGCCACGTATCTCTCAAATGCCGGCTACCGCACGGGGTACTTTGGAAAGTATCTGAACAAGTACAACGGGTCCTACATTCCGCCTGGGTGGCGGGAGTGGGGCGGTCTGATCATGAACTCCAAGTACTACAACTACAGCATCAATCTGAACGGGCAGAAGATCAAGCACGGCTTCGACTACGCCAAGGACTATTATCCCGATCTGATAGCCAACGACTCGATAGCCTTTCTGCGCTCCTCCAAGCAGCAGAACCAGCGGAAGCCCGTCCTGCTCACCATGAGCTTCCCGGCACCCCACGGTCCGGAGGATTCAGCTCCACAGTACAGCCATTTGTTCTTCAATGTGACCACCCATCAGTGAGTAAATCTATGTCTATTCATTGTACATATCTAATAAATTCGTACAGCACTCCATCCTATGATCATGCTCCCAATCCGGACAAGCAGTGGATCCTGCGGGTCACCGAACCCATGCAGCCTGTGCACAAACGGTTCACCAATCTGCTGATGACCAAGCGACTGCAGACACTCCAAAGCGTCGATTCTGGCCGTGGAGCGGGTCTACAACGAGCTGAAGGATCTCGGGGAGCTGGACAACACGTACATCGTGTACACCTCGGATCACGGCTATCATCTGGGTCAGTTTGGTCTGATCAAGGGAAAGAGCTTTCCCTTCGAGTTCGATGTGCGAGTGCCGTTCCTCATCCGAGGACCGGGGATTCAGGCCTCCAAGGTGTAAGTGATTTTGGAGGGGAAATCGTATTTGAAATATAATATCTGAAATATATGCTGCCTCGCAGGGTGAATGAAATTGTGCTGAATGTGGACCTGGCGCCCACTTTCCTGGACATGGGTGGGGTGCCGACGCCGCAGCACATGGATGGGCGCAGCATACTGCCCCTGCTGTTGAGCAGGAACCGCGCTGTGCGGGACAACTGGCCCGATAGCTTCCTCATCGAGAGTTCCGGCCGGAGAGAGACGGCCGAGCAGATAGCCGAGTCAAGAGCCCGCCTCCAAATCGAACGGCGTAACATGAAGCTGGTGAACAGCTCGCTGCTTGAGGACTTCCTCGATGGAACGACGGGTGAGAGCAGCACCACCACTTCGAGTAGCAGTAGCACCAGCAGCACTGCCGCCACCTTGATGAGTTCAACCATCCATCAGCTGCAAGAGGATGCCGAGGAGGAAGTGGATACGGACAACGAGGAGGATGATGCCATGGACAGTTCGGCAGCTGCCCTGGAAGACGATGATCTCGAGGATGCTGCTGCGGAGGAGGCCGACGAGGAGCTGGTCGACCAGGAGTTCCAACAGAACAACGATCTGCCCCTGGCGCCCTACATCACCAAGATGATGCGCCTCAACTCGGAGTGCTCCGATCCGGCCCTGCTTAAGAACTGCCTGCCGGGTCAGAAGTGGAAGTGCGTCAATGAGGAGGGACGTTGGCGCAAGCACAAGTGCAAGTTCCATGTAAGTAGTGAGCTATTTCTATGGTAAACTCTCTTTTAATGGATCTTATTTCAGCTCCAGTTGGAGCATCAGCTAGCGACAATGCCGAGGAAGCAGTACCAACGCAACTGCGCCTGCTTCACACCCGACGGAGTGGTCTACACCAAGATCCGCGCCCCGTCCGCCGGCTTGCATCGCGTGAACAAGCGGACTCATCATGGCCAGGGACAGCGGCGGCGAGGCAAGCGGGAGGTGTACCACACCGAGTTACCAGACGAGATGGAGGAGCTGCTGGATCTCGATCAGACCATTGATCATATGACAGACCTGCATCGCAGCAAGCGGGATTTGGCGGGCAGCAGCAACGAGACGATTGCCCAGGTCATTCAGCAGATTCAAGCCACTCTGGAGATCCTGGAGCTCAAGTTCAACGAGCACGAGCTGCACGGTTCCAACTCGAGTGGTAATTCCTTTGAGCGAGGCGAAAAGTATCCAAAGTCGGGCGGTCATCGCTGCTTTGTGGACGCGGCCACGAGTAAGGTGAACTGCTCTAATGTGATCTACGACGACGAGAAGACGTGGCGAACCTCCCGAACCCAGATCGATATGCTGATCAAGCTTCTGAAGGACAAGATTGGCAAGCTGAAGGAGATGAAGAAGCAGCTGAGGGAGAGCAATAAGCAGGCATTGGCGGCCAGCCGAAGGAATGATAACCGACGGCGTAATGACCCCATAGGGCTAGACGGTGGAGCCGGACCAGAGTTCAACATGAGCTACTTCACCGAGACAGGCAGCCCAACCAAGGCGAACGTTGGCGGTGGCCAGAAGGAAGTGTTCCCGGGATATGGAAGTACCAACGTCTTCGATTCGGTGGAGCAATCGCAGTCGCATCGCTTTGCTCCGCGAGCCGAGTGCTATTGTGAGCCAGATGTGGGCGAGAGGTAAGTGGAATCAGTGGAAGAGGGTCTTCCTATCTAATCTCTCACCTCCTAACCAGCCATGCGGACTCCAAGGAAATGGCTCGCGAGGCGCGAAGGAAGCTGAAAGAAGAGCGGCAGCGCAAGAAGGAGCGAAAGCGCATCAAGAAGGCGCGTCTGGAGAAGGAGTGCCTGTCCGAGAAGATGAACTGCTTCTCGCACGACAATCAGCACTGGCGCACGGCTCCCTTGTGGAACGACAGTCCTTTCTGCTTCTGCATGAACGCCAACAACAATACCTACTCCTGCCTAAGGACCATCAATGGCACCCACAACTATCTGTACTGCGAGTTCACCACAGGCCTGATCACCTTCTATAACCTGACCATAGGTAGGTGAACTAAATTCTCAATAATATGTTAACATAATTTATCTTATTTCGCTTTTCTTGAAGATCGCTTCGAGACGACAAATCGCGCTGCAAGTCTGACGCCTGGAGAGAGATCCCACATGCACGATGCCCTCCAGCAGCTGAAGGGCTGTCGAGGACGCAGCTGCAGCATCCGCCGACACCAGTCGCACCTGGAGAGCGGATCCAGTGCTCCACTGCTGCCCATCAATCAAGTGCACCGCAACAACAAACGAAAGCATTGTAAGGTTCTTAGCTTGCGCCGTTGATTAAGTATTCGTAATTTCCTGTTCCGCCAATCGTTTCAGCTCCCCTCGCGGGATCAGTGGGCAACTATGGCTTTGTAGGGCCCCGACTGGACTTGGACGGACTGCCTCCGATGAAGCGGCGCAAGCTATCCAAATACAACAGGTGAGTGATGTCGGTTAGAGCTGGCAGAATAAATGGTCTAACTCCTTTTTCAAACCTTTCCAGATTGACTGGTTCGCAGCAGTCGCACATGAAGCGGCGTCCCTGGAATCAGCAGCCCCTGCAGCAGTCCCCCAGATTCTTGCCCACGCATTCTGTGACTCCATCCGCGGCCTAGAGCTTCAAAGCAGGATCGAGTGACCACCGCACACATATCCTATGCGTACCTTTTGTACCTTGCTTGCCTGACCCCGCTCTTTGGTTCGCCTCATTGGATTTCTTCATACATAAATAAGACTGTGTTTTAATCTATCTACTTATGTTTAGATTTCTTTCGTCAAACTGTGTGTAGTCCAGTCCTTGATACATTTGGCTTGCAATATTTATAGTTAGAGCTGAACACTTAGGCCACCTAATTTGTACATAAATTTAGTACCGAAATTCTACGTAAACTAAATAAATTATTTAGCGAATTGGTTAAAAGTTAAATTAGTTGAGTATACGTAGCAAAGAGTTTTATTAATTCTAGCGAATCCAAATGAAATTGTATTTATTGGCCAATGCTAAAGGAACAATGTTAATGTGTATTAGAGAACTAAAACCATATTTATGCCGACCTAGATACGTTGTAATTGTTAAGAACCCCCACCCATATTCCCAAAGACGTTATGTAGCAGCCCGCTTGAAAACGAACAAATATATTGTATCTGCCACGTTATTAATGTCATACAATTAACTTAAAATTAATATATAAAATCAATAATTTAAAAAAAGCATCAAATTAAATTGCAAATAATAAACTTTTATCACAAATATATATTCATTTTCATACTGAAAATATATATTCATTGGAAAAAATTATAATGAACATACTTTCAGGCTGAACTGAACTTTTCTTTTACTTGTAGAGAGTATGTAGAGTTGTAGAGTTCATTACACCAAGTTTCCAACAATATTATTTATTGAAACACTAGTTATTGTATTAATTGTAAGCTTTCATAAAAATAGGGCATATTTATAGTGTTTATAAAATCAACTTAAGCACCCTCTTGGTAACAATTAATAGAAATAGGTTTTAATTCTTCTAATCCGATAATACAAACTCGGAAATTACGTTTACTCACTACCGGTTATCAGAACCTCAGTCAGAACATAAAAGTTATATTTTTTGTCCACATCTTTTGTTTAGGCTATCGCATACCACTGTTTTATTTGATTTACTGCAGGCACTCTTCTAGTATATTTGGTTCAAGAGCTCGAGTTCAAATGATAATATTGCCTATCAGGCAAGAATATTAGAGATTACCTGTTCCGTTTGCCGTTAAGCCTTTAGCCCCACGATTTTGCAACACTTTAAGGTGTGTGCACTCCGCTGAGATAGTCATGATAACATCTGGAGACGGATAGCGGAGAGAGCGTGGCGTGGCGAGACCCGATAAGGTGAGTTCCGTTGGAAACAGCTGGGTGGGGTTCGGGGTCTTTTCGGTATCAGTGTCATCAGCATCATCGGCATCGGTATGGGGATCGGTATGGGCATCGGCAACAGCAGATGTAAATAAGATCACCCGAGGGCGCTAATTAAGCCACCGAGATGTTTTCATCGGCTGTCAGGCATGTTTACCGCCTGGCAAATTCACACTTGACACTTGACGCGCTAATTTCCGCTGCAACACGGGCTTTTTGGGGATCGGTGGGGGGGCAGCGGCAACGGAGATGTTGGGCTGGCTGCCAGTTTGGCTCGAGCGGAGAACATGCGCTTATCTTGGTTATCAAAAAAACAGAGAGATAGTGGTCCGGTGAGAAAGAGCAGCGGGGCTAGTTCGAAACCGGTCTGCGCATTTTGTGGAGATATCGTGTTAAAAATGTACGCAAGCAATGAAGCTATCAGCTGGAAATTGTATTTATTGTGGCCTATGCGACGAAAACAACGCGATCACATGATGAATACAGCTCATAGACCAGACCTGGCAACAAGGCCTCGTCCACAAGTCCAGACCACTTTACGATTCGCAAACTGCTGTTGAGATATCGTGCTGAAATTTCACAATGTCGAGAATCGCGTCCCAAACGGGGCCTGGCTGCAATCTGATTGGGGGAACTTTATGCCCAGGCACGTATTCCCCTTTATGGCGGGTATTCTAAAAAATTCGTGAAAGCAATCAAACTTTAGAATTCAACTCCAACCCAGTTTAGAATGCCACAAATATGTTTGCAACACGTCTAAATAGCTTGTTCTACGGTTTATAAGCTTAATAAGGTGTATTTAAACATTTTATTACCTAAGAAAAATGTATCAATCGGATTAGCGCACATACAGATTGTGCAAAATGGATTTGAGTTATTTGAAAACCATATTGTAATACATTTTCTTTATCACTTATACCATTCTAATAGACATGTTGACTAATTTGAAAACATTTTGCTTCTAAATATTTAATATTGTATTTATTTTTTTTTTTTTTTTTTCGCAGACAGTTCGATGGGTTTTAGTAAAACCGTTTTACACTAAGTTTTATGTCTATGGGTGTGGGCGGGGTGGGCTACTGAAAGCAGATAACAGACCTAGGAAAACTCATTAAATACGGGAATTCCGAGTGTTAAGTTTAAGTAAAGAAAACTTCCTCTATAGATTACACCTCTTAATAGGAAAACCAGATCCGATTGTATCAAAAACGATAATAATGATTTTAAAATATAATTTGTTTTTAATTTCACTATTCTTACAGTTTATTTCTACATAAATACAATACAATATACAATTAATTAGATCAAAATTCTGCTGGGCAGTTTAAAATCTAGGCTTCCTTCTTGGGATGTGCTTCAAGCAGCTTTTGGGTGACCTGCCGCAGGAGTTGCAGCTGCTGCTCGTAGTTGTGGACGGTGGCCAGTTCCTCGGCGTGGTTGTGGTGATGGGGTGGATGATCGTGGTCGTGGGCGTGGCCCGATCCCGACCTGGTCTCAGTCTCTTGGTGATCGTGTGCGTCCTCCTCCGACGACGAGCAGCTGCTGTGGCTGTGGCTATGACCATGTCCGCCACTGGAAGCTGTAACGAAAAAGGGTGGAACTTAATTATTAATACGATCAATTACGGGTCATCTGGGGCTGAACAATCTAGGCTGCTAAGTATGCCAATCCTTATCTGGCAGACCCTATTTCCTCACGGTGATTTACACCTTGTTCTCCTCTGATTGCTAAACCTTTTTCGTCATGGTAGCTTGGGAAGTCGTTGCCGCTGGAACGCATTTCAATCACCCCGATCTAAGCAATGATTTATGGAGGTTGTGTCCCACGCCCTTATCTAGCCCATATATTTACTTATCCGACTTTCGGTTAATCACATTTTTGTGGCGTAAACGTTTTTTCCTAAATTTATATCCCGTGCTCATCGCGCGTACGAATTTGAATGATGTTTTCACGGTGCTTTTTCGCATGGGCAACCCCCGGATTTCAGCGAGATGACTTCATGGCAGGGACGGGATTTTGTATCTCACCTGTGTGCTAGGTACACAGCCACAGACTCGCCGTCTCTTAGCTGTGGGTATGCAAAATAAACCGCAGCAAGGTCTGTTACAAGGCCAACCACGCAGTGTCCAACGGATCGGCTATATAGAACCTGTTCCCAATTCACCCGAATCGATTCCGGTTGAAGAATCTCTGATCTGACAAACCCAGTGAATGTCGTACTAATTACCCCCAAACCCCCTGGCAACTAAATTATCAGCAAATACATGAAAGGATTAAATCGACATTTAAGCGTAAGGTGTCTAGAGATTTAATAAATATGTACATGTAAATGAATTGAAGTACCTATATATTAAACCTGATTTTTGTTTATAAATTGACACTAATTTGCTGCGGTTGTAAGTTTCAGTAATAAGAAAAGCCCATAAAAGTGTTGACAAATAAATATAAATTTTCCAAGGTCGTAAAAAGAGTAAATTGAATATTCAAAACCCTTTTCTCCCCTTTCTACAAAGTAATGTTTTTAGATAAACGGATGATACTTACTCAACTGCTGAAGGCCGAACATGACCAGGAAGCCAACGAAGAGGGCCAAGTAGGCGCGCAGACCGGATCGATTCTTCGAGAGGATCTCGAAGAACACCACGTAGATGAGCGTGCCGCAGGCGAAGCCCTGCAGGATGGCCGAGACCAGGCTCGGACCGGTCGTCTCCTGGCCGTGATTGATCAGGATGCCGATGCCGATGCCCAGTGGACTGACCACGGCGAAGGTCAGCACATAGAGGACGGCCAGGGTCAGCCGGGTGCGGGCCACGATCAGCTCGACGCCCACGCAGAAGGCCAGGACCAGTTTGTGGGCCGAAACGGCGCCGAACATGAACCACACCGAACTGGCGGAGCTCTCCAGGCCAATGGCCATGCCCTCGAAGAGTTCGTGCAGCGACAGGGCGGAGACGATGAAGAGTCCGCGCAGCGAGGAGGCCAGCATGTCCCCGGCGGAGGCATCGTCAGCGATCACTGGCAGGTGGCTATGACCATGTCCGTGTCCATGACTATGGCCGTGTCCATGGCCATTCGCCTGGTTCTGCGACTTGGAGGCTTGGAACTTCTGCTGCTCCAGATCGCTCTGCAGGAGATTCTGCACCGAGAGCGTGCCCAGCTCAGATGGAGGTGGTGGTGCCGAGGGCGTGGCGAGGGTGGCGTTGCCCTCGCTGGTGGGCTTCAGCAGGTGGCTATTCCGGATGCTGTGACCCCGCTCGAAGGCGGCGCCCGCCTCATCCTTCTGGTGATGATGGACATAGGTGTGCATGGCCTCCTCGATGAAGTACATGAGGAAGAAGCCGCAGCACATGAGCAGCTCGGCCAGCGGGAAGGTTAGCTCGCCAACGATGCCGCACTCCTGCAGCTCCGCGACGACCTCCTGAACCTCGGGCAGCAGATGCAGGAAGGTGGTGGCCAACAGGACACCGCCACCGAAGTACAGCAGGCACTTGACCACAATGGCGGAGCGGGCATTCGTCTGGTTCTCAGTCCAGCGGTAGCAGCGGTTCAGCAGGAAGGGAATGGAGCCGCAGATGGCGCTGGCGCAGAATAGAACCACCATGGCGGTGACCTTGGCCACCAGCACCCCACTCCCGTCCTCATCCTCCTCGTCATCGTCGTGGTCGTGGTCGTGATCGTCGTGCTCCTCCCCCTCGTGACGCGCGGTCCAATGGCCGGCGGGCTCATCGATTTGCAGGAAGCACTTGAGAAAATTATTCACTTGCGTTTGATTCATGTTGCTGGCAGCCGCTTTTGTTTTGTTTTGTTTTCGATTTTCGAATCAACTCTTTTTGTTTGGTTTTCCACCGAACATCGATCTCTCGAAGCAGCTAAAACACTCCAGACTCTCCTTCCTCTCGGCCCACTTGTGGCCAAAACAAGCAACTCTCTTGGCTAAAACAGCAGCATGTGTGTTGCGTCTGGAATCTCAATGGGCTGGGCTGGGTTCTGCACTTGCATACCGCTTAACTTTTCACTTTATTCAGCCACTTTTCTTTCACTTTGCTTGGGAGTTAAGAGTTAAGAGCCTGCTAATTGGTAGTACTGTTGGGTTTGGGTTGGGTTTTATTCCTATGCTCTTTCTTTTCCTAACTGCGCTCAGGTGTTGAACGCTTGAGGCGAACTCGCAGACTGACGGAGTCGGGATTTGGTAGTTCGCTTGGTAGACCCAATGCTCGCTGCTCGATGCTCGATGCTCCCACCAGCGAAGACCAGCAGACGTGAGCAGCAGGTTAAGCAGGTAAGACACTGAAACCGCTCCTAAAGCTCGCTCTCTCCCACACGCGAGCGTTCACCTGTTCACTTTGGCAATAGCGCTAGGCTAATTATCTTGGGCCCAGCATAAACATACAGATTTATGTGTGTATATGTTGTGCACACAATGCACAAAGGCCAGAGCAATTGAGTAATTGTTGCATCCGTTCACTTTGGAGCGCTAAAAGGCGCCTGACCTTAGCCAAGATGTAGGATCGCGACTTTTACTTTGCCGCCACTTTGGTTGGCCGGAAGCAAAAGCTCGCTGCTGGGTGGTTCGCGTCTTGGATAATTGGTAATACATATAACTAACGGTTTTCGGCTATAAGCCTCTTTCAGGGTTGCCAACACTTCCTCTTGTAACCAAAATTAACAGGGGAAGATGCTGATTTGAGCAGAAAGTTTTGAAACTTTAATAAAATCTAAGCTAATACCCAAGTCGTATAATATTTAAATAATCGTAGGAATAACGGTCAAAACCGCTATTGGCTTCCTCCATAGACGTGAAATAAGGTGTCGGCTGCAATTTACTAACGTTTGCGAAATGAGCAGCTAACATATCCGTTGGGAGCGTGGACGGATCGTGAGGTGACTGTTAAGAGGCACATGATCTATCAATTAGTATAATCAACCACAACGTAATTGGTCTAATTCTTTTGTTTTTTTCTGCAAAGCCTATTCATTTTAACATAATTTATTTAACAATAAATAATTCCATTAGCTTAAGTAGCTTTCCAAAAATGGCGAACACATAAGCGTTTTTCAATAATTTTTCATTTATTTTGGTTTCAATTTTTTCTTGTTTTTTTTTATTTTCATATTTTTTGTTCGTTCTTTTGTTGGTTGTTTTTCTCCTTGGTTTGCTTACATCGTTTTAAGTTATCATTTGTTGTTGCTGTTATACTTATACATTAATAATAAATCATTTTTTACACAATATTTCTGTTGGTTTTTTACTTTATTCGCGTTCGCAACCGATATAATGCCTACAACACTCCTGTTGGAAAATATTTCTGAGTACTTCTTCACTCGCGGTATTTCTTATTTTTTCGCTCTATTAGAATTAAATTGTTTCGATTTACTTTTGTGTTAAAACTGCTTTGCCGCAGTTAACAATGTTAACTGCTATACCTGCAAATAGCAAAAGGCCTGCGTGCATTGCTTGCTTGCCAACCATTAAACGCTTTATCCTTGTTATCTTCGATCCGCTCTTTTTGTGTCGCAAATATGTAAATTTCCTTTCTTGAATACATAAATTAATGCATGGGTTATTTTTGTTTTTTTTTTGTTTATCAACATTTAAAGTACATAATGTATGTATAATTTTTTATATTTTACTTTGTATAAACTAGTGCGGTTTTGTTTTGTTTTCGGATTCCTTTTTCGTCATAGAAATATCAATTTTAGCGTAATTTGTTTGTGTATCTTTAATATTTCATATATAATACAAATGAGTTTTTTAACTATACAGGAAATTTGGGTTAATTGTATATGCAATGTTATTCATGTAAAATTTGAAATTTGATTTTCTGTTTTTAAGGTTTTTATTTTGCTGGTTTTATATGCTAGAAAGATTGCAAAAAAACACGATAGACTTGCATTTTCTTGTATAGTTAATGCTATTTTTGTTTTCCTTGTTATATGTATATTTGTAATAAGTATAAAAAATTTGTTTAAAATATATATTCCACATACGATTTATTGATTTTAGCGCATTACTCTTCTCGTTTCATGGAGGTGTGTAGAGGAAAATCAAATTCGTACAGAGTCGGAGATGTGTGTTTTTGGGAAGGGAGAAGTGGGGAATAGCTGCAGGCAACTTTCTTAGTAGTTTAGTACTCATATCACGTAATATCAAAGAAATGGCTCAGTACATTAGTATTTACCTATCAAGTGATTGATCTGTGCGGAAACTTGTGGAGTTCCCTCAAAAATTTATTCCGCTAACTTCGCACATTATAACCGAAAAATTACCTAGGAAACGATTCAAAAATAAATGCTCCAAATTAATTCGACTACCAAAAGGGATTTCTACATTTTGATTTATCCGATACATAGACGTGTATATATATCAAAATACTTGTGTGTATATATGTACATATTAGCGTTAGAAAAGTGCATTCAAAACAGAGCTAAACCAAGCTGCCTACTGCCGAGTGACGATTCATACAAGTATACTGTATATCTGATACATCATATAGCTGCATACATACACAGCGCCATTATCAGACAAATAGCAAAAATTTATAACAGGAAAATCAGCACATTTTGTTTTTCAGAGGTGATTGTGAATAACAATACATTGACAATATTAATTATAACAATCTAAAGCCTTTACGTTGATAAAAACATGTTATAACCAATAGAAGTTGTTTAGACAGTGAAAGTAAGTCACAACAATATAACGTTTTCAAATGGAGTTTATTATCAAAACAACAGGTATTACCTTGGGGGCTAAAACCAAAACAATTACGATATTTAAGATGAACAACGTCTTCCTATCACGCTACTGTCTTTTTTCAACCCAAATTTTTCTAAACATTAACTTTCTGCTCTCATTTTAAAGTTTATTTCCTGCCCATTGGGTTAGATTTAGAGGAATAGTTTCCTGGCGTAGACAAACACAATCTTTGGTGTCACAGAAACCGGCGACGGATTTGGTTTGGAAACCAACCGATCAAAACCGTAGTGTCACAGAATCCGTAGAGTTTTCTAAGAGTTTCGAAGTAAATTTGCTCTGATTTTCGGAACATTTGCTTGAATTCCTACTATTCGGTTTGTTTAAAAACGTATACTTGATTTTCAAACGGTTTTTGTGACACCGAGATTTGCTTTTGGGGGGATATTTGGTTGGAAGAGATTATCTGTGACACCCCGGAACGTTCCTTTTTTATTTTCTACATTCCGCAATGTCAATTTATTTTATATTATTTTAGTTTTTGTAGACAAACTGAAAGTTAATCGAAGGAGAATTACCATAGTAGAGAAGTCTGATGTCCACGAATGTCGGCAACAATGAAATACTAAGTATTCAGATTGCGATAATGGTTTGCTATTTGTCTGACAAAGGTACACGCGTATCATGTTTAAGTTGGTTTCATATAGCTGCATACATACATATATTTATTTTAAATAGTTTTAAAAAATGATGTTTATTTTCGCTTTCTTTTCTTTCATTATAATTTACAAGTTTGTTGGTTGCGTATAAATATGTTTTCTTCTTTCTCTCATTAAATGATGCTGCACTAGTTTTGTTTTCGTCTCTTTTAATATATGTTTATAATATATAAATATGCTTTAAGTGGTTTTTGTGTGTTTAAGTTTCCTTCAGTTAAGAGCAATTGGGTTCTGAGGGGGTAGTGGTATTGGTAGTGGTTTTGGGGAGCTTTTTTCATTTCGAATTCCTTCACAAGACACCGACGACGGGAGGAGCTGCCTAGGTTGTGGAGTGATTCGTGCTTGAATTGGCCGTGTCATTTCTAGTCGGTTTGAATTACGTTTGAATTTTGTTTTCTTTTTTATTTATAATAGCATTAATTAATAATATAATTAATAATTATAATAATTTATATAATAAACGCAAAATTGGTAAATAATAAAAATAATAATAAAATACAATCATTACAATAATTAATCAAAATTGGTTTCATTTTGTTTGTTTTACTGTTTTTTAGTGTATTTAATGTTTACGGGGTTCTTTTGTTTTTGTTTTCTTGTTGGGTTTCGTTTTGTTTGATTTAATATATTTTTTTGTTGCTTTTTGCATTTTGCATCTGGCTTTATATTTATATAAATTACAACGGAAGTGTCGGTGTGTTTGCAGTTGGTGTTGGCGTCAGCATCGACGCGGATGGAGGATAACGCAACGTGTGCTGCGACGTTGCCTGCTGGATATAATCCTGACTCGGATTATTCAATACGCTATCCCGTGAGTTTGAATGTGAAGTGGCGCGCAGCAGGGTGACTGCCTCGCGTTCTGGACTACATTGTACACCGTCTAGTCATTTTTGGCGCGTCGATTTCTTCTTCTTTCGTTTAAAGAAACAACAACATCTGGAATATAAGGAACCACTGGAGACAGTTAACCAAGGGACAGAAACGAGACGGATACGGATTCGGATACGGATACGGATTCAGAGGGGGAGACGTAGGCAGAGGCAGAGGCAGTGGAGTGGTCGGGAGAGAGAGAAAAAGAGAGAACGGAAAACGGAAGTTGCGCATTAAAAACGACAAAGCAAAAAATTCACTAAATATCTAGAGGATCTGTTAATCAATGTATCGATATATCTATCTAATACCTACTTATCTGATCTGCTAAATAGAACAAAGATCATCAATCAATTATATGTTCATTATTTTTCTTAAGACGTTAATTTGATTTTACAAAGAAACATTTTGAAAATAAATTCAATTACAAATAGTATTACAATTTAAGAAATCTGCTTAACATCTCCTAATCTATATCCATACCTATTAGGCTGCCCATTAGTATTTTAACCCCCCGGTATCCATTAATAAATTTATTTGGTACATTATTTTGTCTAAACATAAATCGATCTATTTCGCAAAACGTCTATCAGGTAAGCTACATATCGATATACCGATTAATTGATCGCCTGAGTAACACATACTTTGTTTCATCGACCACTTCGACTTCCGGCTGCTGTGTGATGGGCGTGTTTGAGTGTCCGGCCGTGGGATCGTCCGGATTTAGTTCGCCATTCGTCGAACTCACAACCTGCAAATGGATAACATAGAACAGAAAAAAGAATGGATAAAATTGTAGTATCAGACTCCACTCGCCATCAACTTTTGTACTAAACATATAGTACGCGTATATACAGTAAGTAGTGATTAAACATAATTGAACGATATACACCGCTTTCTTTTTTCCACTAATCAAAAATGAACCAGTTAAAGTACGGTTGATACAAAAACTATCAATTGGAATGGCGGTACAGACATCACACATAACGAAACTGTTGTACACAACAAGGACTATTTCGGCAGCACTACAAATCCAAGAGGACTACGTATGAAAAATTTTGATATTCTTAATACCTTAGCAAATCGAGATGGTTAAAAATAGGTTTTAAATAGGTTTGAAATTCCTTGTGCCAACCTAGAACGGAGATTGCCTGGATTGTCAGGACTCGTTTGCAGAACACACACGCACATATAGATGTTCTATGGGTACAGGACACGCACTGACAAATGTGAGGTTCGGAGGACTACGACAGACAGTTTATAAATCAAATACCTTGCGGTAGTGTTGTAAAACGCAAATAAAAGGAAAGGAATTCGTTTTGGCTATGTCGAAGGATAATGTCGTTTAGATTTTAGTAGAAGCCGTGGCTGTAGTATTAGAAAGAAGAAGAGTAGTGTTGGGTAGGTCGTTGTTTTGGTGTCTTATTTCTTAGGGTCGTCTTCAGGGTCGCTTTTCTCATAGTAAGCATCAAAGGGGCTATCATCATCCGAGCTCGAATCTTCAGGCAATCTCTGTAATAAGTTGTGTTTTGGATTCGACTTTGATTCGATGCATCAAAAGTGGTCTTTCCGACTCGTAAGGCATGCCAATGGGGTCGCTTAATGAGAAATGAAGTTCCTCCAGCCGAATTCTTAAAATTGTAGATCTACGACTGCGGGTGTGAGTTATGTGGCCCATGCTTTTCTAGAGTAGTGAATGTCTTTGTGTGGCATGCAGTCAAGTACAGTTACGTCTAGACTAGTGTTGATTAATGCATAGCTGAACACATGCATTTAGTACCGTGCACAAAAAGAGAAAGGCTACGCTTCTTCTTCGTCTCTCATGCAGTTTTATATAAGGATAAGGTTCTTCTATTTTCGAAGGAAAACTCTAGGTTCAAAAGTAAAATAGTAAGATCCGAGAAAAAGTACCCCAGAAGAGAACTAACAAAACGTGTTGAAGAAACAAAATCAAACCGAACGGAAGTGGAATAAACTATAGTGGAGAGGAGTAGGAATAACACACGTTGGGAGGAGAGATTATTGTTCAGTACCTTGTTGAGCTAATGTAGAGTAAATCAAGTGAAAACATTAGAATTGAAAAGGCCAAAAATATAACAGTCTGCGATAGATAATGTTTCGTTGTAATAATTATAGGAAATATATATAGGCAATTATGTACAAAATCACAATCGAACAAGATTTCAATAACATAATGAGGCGAATACAAATGTGTCTTATTTATAATTATGCTATGTCTTAACCACGAGCTGGAATGCTACGAGTTTTTGTTGTAGTTCATGTATGTACAATTATAGACTGAAGACTGAGCGGGCGAGCGAGCGACAAAATGAAAATTAAACGGAACGGAAGGAAAAGAAAACTGTTGTACAACACTGGCCGGTTGTCGCAGCGAACTTACCTGCACTGAACCATGCCGATCGGCCGGCGTCAGATTGCCCAGTGTTGCCCCCGGCTTTGGCACATCAGGCCACGCAGCAACACCTCCTTTGGCATTTGTCTGTGGTGGGCGGGTTATGGTGGTGGTTGAAGTGGTGGTGAAGGATTTGGACAGTTGGTTTTTTGATTATTTTTTTGTTTTTGATTGGGTACAGTTCAGTTCGGTTTGCGAGCAATTGTTGGAAACGGATTTATGCAAATTTATCAATAATTAATTTTAATTTTTAAAAATGTTTTATTTTTGTACAACATAGAGACAGACAGCTCTAGTATTATATGCGAGTGTGTTTATTTTGGGGAGTGTGTGTGAGTCTAAACAAAACTAAAGCAAGTCAAGAATGTGCTACAGTAGTACAACCAAAAAAATTCCATACGGTAGACAATTAAAGCCAACAATAAATCAATAGAATAACCAAGGGCAGAGTTAAGAGCGCAGATTAGACCAAGTTAGAACTAAATTACTATACGAGTCCCGTTAACCGATGGATTGCAAGCATTTCTGAGCCATATTAAAACTAAGTTAGTCGAGCTCCTACAAGTAACGATTCAAATGAAATCGATTTCCAGATAATAGCCGTTTACTATCACAAAGTTTTAAGAAAGAAAAAATCCAAAGTGTAAAAGCCATATATTAACCTAGCCCAAGTAGGCTACAGCCAGACACGTGTGTGAGTATAAAGAGTAGAAGAGCACTTTTAGTCACACTAACCAGTACAGAGATATTTTTCAAGTCTACAACGTCTAACCTGAAGTATTATATATTCTTCATTCTCATTATCAACTTCGTCATCGAAATCAAAATAGGAAACATCCTATAGTTTCATATCAATTATATTGTGTGGAGGGGAAAAGAGTAGGATAAAAACAAAAGCGTTGAGCATAAATAGAGAAAGAAGAGCAGTTAAGAACGAATGTTAGAAGTAACGAACTGAGAAACCAAAGAGAAAAAAGGTTAGCTAAAGCTAAGTTGAAACAAGGATAACTGTTTTGTATCTTATAAACATTAATAAAACGTAATCGAGTTAAATTTTGTCAGTGATAGAGAGTAAAAATTTGTTTCCTTTTCGGACTGAGAAAGTTTAACATTGCATAGTTTATACTTTACCTTAGCCGTAACATTATGACGATCTTTATTTGGTGAAATGATGACTTCATGGCCAGTTTGCAGAGATCCGACGGGCGTTGACTGTTTTATGTCAGTGATGTGAATGCATTTTGTTTTTAATTTGATAACATATGTTTATATATGGATGATGCAGTAGTTGGTTTTAAAAACACACAGAGTTACACGCACATGAAACGGTGTTGACAACCGAAAAAAGAGAAAAGAGATCAAGGAGAGAAGAAAAGTGCTGTTAAAAATGGCATCAATTTATCGCTTAAATTAGTCTCATTAATTTTGTTCTTAACATACGCTAGCTTAACCACCTAAAGCAACGAGCTTACACACAGAGAACAAGCATTTACCAACACTGAGTGGGCGATCGAGCATCATACATTGCTATGCAACACTGATTAAGATTTGGAATAAAATTTATATTTCGGCATCTGTGTTTATCGTTCGGTACCTTGTCAGACTTATTTTTGGCCAAATGCGATGGTGGTGCATTCTTTATGACCTTCATTTGGTCCAGCTGCTCCTTGGTCTTAAAATCAAAACACAAAAAGTCTTCAATATCAATGTTGACACATTTTAAAAGAGGATGTTAAAGAGATTAAAACACGGCATTTTTTCGGAGTTGTGTTTGGGTTTTTACTTTTTCTATTGCTCTTCAATTTAATATGCTACCTTGGAAGTGGATCGTGACACTTTATAAAAATATATACTACTTCATTCAAGTCACTGAAGGCGAAAAAATATAACATATGCCGGTGGCAACATCAAACTTTAGAACAAACTGAGTCCCATCTTTTGTGCAGCAGCGGCGGGCGGATGGCAACCGGTGGCGCTACAACGATGGATCCTGCCATGTTAGTGCTTTGTTACATAGTTCGTCATACCAACTGTCTTGCATTCGTTTGGGTTAATTCGTATCATTCACTATGGTTTTGTGGTTATGGCGGCGGTGGTGCTTGTTATGAGACTCTTTCAATCGAGTTCCTTTTGTCATGCTCGATGCTTCCCATCATTAGAAAGGTTTCAAGAGTTACATGATAATTAACTTAAGAGTGCTTTCGGGATATTGTTATTGTTATGGATATCATCTCTCTATATATCTAAATGCTTGCGCTTCACTATGTCTCCTATGAATTGAATTGGGGTTAGGTTTTAGAACTCGGCGGAGTTTTCGTTGTGTTAAGTGTTCGTTGCGTGTTTTAAATAGTGTATTTTTAATGGGATCGAAAAAAAGATAGCTCACCATTGTCTTCCCTGTCCAGTCGAACTCGCCCTCGTCGGTGTATCCCTTACGATCGAATAAGTCTTGAAACAGTCTTCGCAGAAAATCATAGTCGGGAGTTTCGAAAAAATCTAACCGCCGTACGTAACGCAAATATGTCGCAAACTCTTCCGGATGTCCATCGCAAAGCACCTGTCAGGGGGAATAACAAGATATTAATTAAGGGTTCATTGTGACTGAGTCGAGTTTTTGAGATATTTTGGTATATAGTTCACCTCGATTGGCGTTGCTCGTTTCGTATCACCGATTTTTTGATATCTCTCCTTGAGTGTATCAGCCTTCAGGCCTTGCCACGGCAGTGAACCTCTTAAGAAATACATAAACATATGACCCAATGCCTCCAGATCGTCGCGACGCGACTGCTCACGCCCCATATGCGTGTTGATTGACATATAACGTGCCGTTCCGGTTAGGGACTTATGCTCCCGATATGGTATATGCCTATTTGTATCTAAATCAATGTATTCTTTGGCCAAACCGAAATCTGTTGAGAGCAAAAATAAGGATTAGAGTGTGATAACGATGAAATTAACCGACTTACCAATTATATGTATAATTTTTTCACGTTTTGTTGACGTTCTGCCAATGAGAAAGTTCTCTGGTTTCACATCTCTATATATTAAGTGCCGACTATGAACATATTCGATCCGGTGGAGCTAAATTTTTATTATGAGGAGAGTTTTTCGGAAAAGAATATAAATATTTGTTAGTTATAGGTATTATTTTATACAAAGGCAAAAAAGAGCATTTAAAGAATTGTATGTCTATGGAATGCTCTTTTTTATTTGTATTTTAGAATTTAATTACATATTTAATTTTTCTCTGTAGTGTCTCAACTAGCTGTATATGTTATGTTTTTCACTGTAATTTTTTTTCTTCGATGACAACGTATTTGATTATTTATCGTTTGATTTCGCTGATAAATCATAATTATAAAGAACTCAGAATTATCTAAGTTTAACTACAAATTGATGTGTACATGCAAAATTAAATTTAGTTACAATGAACGTTTGTTTTTGTTTTGGCTGAATTTTGGTTCTGATATTTAATAACTATTTTGGTAAAAAAGGCATTGACGTGAATGATAACTCGAAATAAATGCAAAAAAAAAAACTTAAAAATTAGGAACAAATTAAACCTCAACCAGGCGGCTACGATTTATGTCAGAAATAGTGAGTCGGAGAGAGTCGAGATAGAGAGGCAGCGACCTATTGGTTTCTTGTTAGTAATGAGCATCAAATAAACAGTAAATAAAAAAGAGTTAAAACTATAAGCTAATTTTGAACCAAGCAACCCTAATAAAAACGCATATACACACCCCAACCCACACACACGCAAAACAAACAAAAAGTGTTTCGATCTTGATCTTAGTACTAGTGTTGGTTAATTTAGGACTCTGCTACCAGTGTTGTGAATGTGATTATGTGCAGAGTTATGCGCGTGCTTTAGGATATCTTAGCTGATTGCAGATATCTGCTGATTTGGCTGCGTTGTTTAACTTTTGTTTTTGGTGGATTTTGTTGTGGTAGTACTTACTAATTGTATAGCTATCAGAAGTACGCTCTTCAAAGTGAAACGTCTGCCGCAAATATCGAATAAATCTTCGAGTGATGGACCAAGCAACTCCATAACAAGAGCATTGTATTTGCCGCATGGGCCGAAGTAATATACTTCTGGTACACCCTCTGCTATCGATTGATCGATCGATTGATTGATTGATTGGTCATTTTTTTCGTTTGGTTGGTTGGTTGGGTTGACATAGAATTTTGTTTGGAGGAAGCGAGCGAGTGTTTATTATTTATTCGAGTGTTGGACAGCGCACAAAAGTTTTTTGGTTGTTCGATTTGTTGTTTATTGTTGTTTTTGTTGTATTTATGCAAAAATTCGTGAACAAGAGATAAAAAGAGAGAGATGGGAGAGAGAAGAAAGAAAGATGAGAGATACAAAATAGGAAACATTTTTTTTACTTGTTTTAATATACATTTTTTTTTAAGCTGCATTTCTTTTAATTTGACGGGTCGGGTCGGACACAACAAAAAGGAGAGAGACAGAGTGGGAGAGTGATGTGTAGAGAGCAATGGAGTTACAGCTCATGTTTTGGAGGTTAGTGTAGCGCGTCTTACGATATTACCACCTTTCATTTGACAGAGATCGAGCGAAATATAAATACATAATCGGGCAACTGTGCTAAACACAACAAGAACAACAAAAATAGAGATTCTCGAAGCATATACACAAGGAAAAGCCTGCTGACGACCAACCTGGAGACGGGAACTCACCTACCAACTCATCCTCCTCCTCCTCCGTACCTCATTTGACCTAACCAGTAGAAACTTTAACTTGGGTATAACAGTTCTTTGTGTGCTTAAAACTAATCTTAACTCTAGAGTAGTTTCCTTGGTGGTTGTGTGTGTGGTGTGTATAACAGGTTTTTGGGATTCTCTGAATTCCGATAAAGAGTTCGATAGATCTTTTGCGACTGTGTTAGTAGTTTTGGTTAAATTATATACATTGCACTTTTTTTATCAAAGAGAAAAAGAGCGAAAACAAAAGTCAGTTTGATAAATGAAAACATAGTGAAGTAATGTATTAACAAGTTCAACTGTTATAATAATCGCCTTATTTCAGTTGTTATTTCTTGAAAATACAATAGAAGAAAAGTTTCCTAATGGTAGTATGTACAAATAAGTGTTTTAATTGGTTTCTAATATTCTATACGACTCTTTGTTAACATGCTTTTTAGGGATTGCCTTTTGTGTTTATAAAATTTCTTTGCAGATCCCGTAAACGATATTGAAAGTTGCAACAAAAAAGTATTATTACTGCTACAATATTTTCAACATATCTACAGTAAACATAAAACTTGACTAACGTTCATTGCGGAAATCTAAAACATACGAAATCAAAAAAACTATAAAGAAACCTATATTTTAGCCGTTGAGACACTTTTGGTTCAAAGTATAAATTTGAATTTTAGAAAATCGGTTTGTGGGCGAGATGCTGGCGGATTTCACAAGATATTGCTGTTATACAGGAGGATTTATTAAACAATTTTTAATGTGATTATTATAATCAAGTGAAATCCGTCTAACTTTCGCCAAAAACATCTTTCTAGTGATGGTTTTCAATCTTATTGGTTGCCAGACTTACAAGTTGTTTCGCTATCATCAATACAGTCTTAAGTGAAAATTTACGGGCGCAAATATTGAAGAGATCTTCTAATGATAATCCCAATAACTCTAAAACCATGGCATTGTAACGGCCACCGCAAGTGCCCAAATGATAAATGCGTGGTATGCCATCTGGGGCGTTATCGGCTGCATTTCGGTATTGATTCCAATGACGCATTTGGTTTGCATTATATAGTCATTCAGATACAGACAGAATCCAATTCCAATTCCGATTTGGGGTCCGATACAGTGGTGGGGATGGTGAGTGAGGGGTTGGTTCATAGCATTATATTATGGCAACATGGCAATGCATAATACAATGTATTATGCAACAGTTGATTGTAGTTGGTTGTTTGCAGGTAGGTGGTTGGTTCAATTCAGTTCATTTTCGAGTTGGTTGTAATGTTGTGGTAGATTGCAGCAGACACGGGGAGAAATATATAGATAGATAGAGAGCGGCGCATGATGATCGGATTCGGGTTTAAATTTCAATTTAGCGGTGTTTTTGTTCAATAATTCATAGCAAATATATATATTTTTTCGTTTTGATGTTGTAGTTATTGTTGTAATAGTTGATGAATAATGGAGGAACAAGAGCAATATATTTATATAAACAACAAATAGGAAAAAGCAATAGAAAAAGGAAGAATTTTAAACGAAACAAAAAAAAAAGCAAGAATTAATCAAAAGTTGGGTAAAAGTTGAGAAATCGATATATATGGTGGGGAATATATATATATATAGATATTTGATTTTCGTGATTTTCGAGCTGTTTTACATTGGCGGGTATAAGAGTAGTTGCAGTTGCAGCCTGAGCTGTTTCACTACAGACGTACAATATACAAGAAGTGGTGTTTATACAGTTTTGTTTTTCAATCATTTATTATTTTTTTCAAATTTCACTTCACGCACCGACCGACCTCCGAAAATATGCTTGAGAAAATCTATTCATGTTTTTCTTTTCGTCGTATTCTTTCTTCACAATGCGTTTAACACTTGCGAGGTACCAGAAGTGTTATACAAAAATGATAAATATATTCGTTTACATATGAAACTAATCAAGTGGTGGTAACGGTGCAAAACTATTTTATTCTCAGTAGTTTTAGGTTAGTAGAAGATAGAGGTGGGGAGAGAGATAAGGTGTGACAAGGAAAAAGTGACCGGCTTGGGTAATATTGAATTTCTTTTTTTTATTTGTACAATCTGTACTATTTCAGAGCTTTTGGAATTATCTTCCCTGCACAGGTCTTTGGTTGTTAGTTTGGTTGTTAGTGTTAAGTGGGACGACAGCTTTTTGGGAAAAGTTAAGGGTTGGATCGTAGGACGGACTGCAGAATTATAAATTGATAGTTTACATACCATGTGATCCTAATAGTTTATAAAACCTATACTCTAAGTGTAGTTGCGGAGCCTTTGACTTCATAGGCTCCATTTTTATTGCTACATGTTCATTGTTGTAAAGATTTTTGCCTGTAAATGGAAAAGAATGGAAGTTATTAATACTTTTTTTCAAGATAGCTTTAAAATAAGACAACAAATCAATTCAAAATCCAAAACGGCAATATCAAAATTTCAAATAAGAGACAGGTGCTCTTACATGCTCAAGACCATCGCGATTCGCATGCTTTCAACTTGTTTACCTGCCCCACTGTTGTCAGCAGTGCCACGCCCATTACGCCCTCCGACACCACTACCACCAAAGCAACACATTCGGCGTCCTAACCAAATGGGGAAAGGCAAAATCAAAGTAAGAAACTGGGGCTACATATTTCCTTGTTCTCAAACACTCCTTTGTTATTCAGAAAACCTTCACTGTAACTAGAATAGTTCTCCCTAAATTACAATAAACTATTCATTGAAACCCTAAATTTAATGGTTCTTTAATTAAATTCATGTATTTATTTTTACTAAAAGCTGATTAAAGCATTTAAAAGTCTTTTCAAATTACAAATTTTAGTATGGGATTAGGGAAAATCGCTCGGAAGTGGAATTGAGAACAAGGCCGTATATAATTTGAGAATTGCATTTTAGATATGACGACATGACGGAGACGCAGACAGAAGCTGAGAGAAAATGTCAACAACGAACAGTGCGCTCATGTGCGAAATTATGTCATGAGAAAGGCGGTGAGAGAACCCACGAAGAATGTGTGGGTGGCTTGGGTTGGGTTTTTATGAGTTAGCTGGGTGGGTGGATGGGTGAGACAGACGTTGCTTATCAACAGACACAAAATTAAAACGTTGATAGAGTCGTCGCACTCAGATATCTATGTATGTATGTATGTAGATATAAACACGGCGATAGGAAGCCGCATGATTTTGATTACATGCTAGAAAGTGCTCTTTGCCCGCAACGCCCCCCTTGAAAGCATTTGTTTGTCGATTTCTTGGAATACTTTGGAATAAAGGGGGAAAGAACGAAAAATTCACAATAATTTGTTGATAAAATTGTATTTCTGCAAAATTCTTTACATTTCAGTGGAATCTTCTATAAAAGCTTTTTTCGGGAATATATAAAATCATTATGGTCATGAAAAAATGCCTGTTACAATAAGGACCAAGATTATAAGGCGCTGGACTCAAGCAACTGAGACCCAAGCGATGAGCAAATCATCAACGAATACCGTGACCTAACTCAATATACAATATTAATCATAGTACAAAAACCCCACAAAAATGGAAAACAATCCTTAAAAGATTCGTTGACAACAAGTTGCGCACTATAAACAATAAAACAGCTCACAGAAACACTAAAACAACGGTGGAGAAACCAAATTGTATAAAGGGCGTGCTGCCCTAAACAAAAATAAAGCGAAAGTTCCCAAATTAAACGAGAAACGCCCACGCAAGGCGCCCATAAAAATGAGCTAAGAAAAGAGGCGGAAAAGTATTTAGGTTGGTCAACGTTCTGGTTTCCCAACTGCTTCTCTAATATATTCTTATTCTTCTGTTTTTGAATTGGGTAAAAACACAAAAGAAACGAAACATAATTATGTCATTTTGATTGCAATTCGAGAAAATGACCAAAAATTAAAAAGCCCAAGCATTTCGCTTTTATCTCAACGTCAGCACTAATCTGATTTAATAACAAAAGAAAAGAGCCAACAAACACATGCTTTGCCATTAGGTATTTATAGACCACAATTAATAAAAATGATATCATAAGCGAAATGAAATGGGCTCTGCGACGTCATAGAAATATGAATTTAAAATAAAATTTTGATTCAGCCCTACCCCGAGCAGATCCAAGCAATGTTTCTCAAACTGTGCGATTATCATAGTTTGAAAAGGCAATACAAATTAGCCAATTAAATACAGCATTCAAGTGTGATTGTTTTTGCTTTTTGTCAACGCTTTTGCCTAATGAGTCATGCAAAAACCCCATGCGAAGCAAATGCAACAAAAAGTCTCGAGATGCTGAGGTGGAACAAAGAAAAAGCACGGCTCAGACCGGCTGAAAGAGACAGACTGAGGGGCTGGGAAAGAGAGCGCACGATAATTACAGTTTTGGCAGCACTGCCACAGCCGGCTGAGAATTAGCTAAACTACATAGTGCTACCCTGTTGGCAATGTGACAACAAATGCACAAAAGGAAGTGGCAGGCCCCAAAAAACCAAAAAAAAAACAGAAAATACAAAAAATAAACAACGGCCAGAGGGGCGGGACCAGTATGAAACAACTTTATAAAAGCGCATTTAGCAAACAAAGCCAAAATGACGACAACGACGATGCCAAGAAAACAGATGGCGGAATGGAATGGCACTTTTTGTTGTATTGTGCACTCTTCGTCGTCAGTGAAAAGGAGCGGGGAACTGTTCCCATTGTGGCTAACAGACCTGGAAAGGAATGCCCCACGAAAGGAAGTGGCCAACGAAAAAAACCAAGAAAGAAATAAAGAATCCCAAAAGCCCGAAACGCGACATTATTTGCATACCAACAGGCAAAAATTGGGAAAGAGAAATGGTTAATGGGACGGGAGGTTGAACAAAGTCAGGTTTCGAATAGTAAACATCGAGTTCGGTTGAGTCTTTCCTTAAATGATTGTAATATTAAATTTGACCTAAAGACTAATGTCTGAAATTGCTGATATACTGGAATCAATAAATGATTTCGACCCAAAGTTCTAGCAAAAAAAAATGAAACATGATCAACATTGTAAACATTTCAACACAAATGGGGTAACATCATATAGTAATGATCTTTGAACATTGAAATCGATTGATTGTCTTATTCATATTATTGTTTTGTACTTACCTAAACGCAATTCGCCAAAATTACCACAGCCAATTTTTTTACCGACACGAAAATTTGGTCCGACCATAAGTACACCGGTTGTGGTGCTTACAGATTGGCGGGTGGAATACATGTTATTGCTTGAGCTTTTACCACCGGCTAGGGCTGTGGTGGCATTTGCCACATTACCAGCGGATGGACCGGCAGTTGTCGTTTGTGGGCCACCGCCACTGCAAAGAAAGAGAACGGAAATCGATTAGTAACAAGTTGATTGCAATAAAAATAAACATTTCACGGGTCTTGGCATATGAAATACAGCACAAAAACCGTTCCTAATCCGCTTTTTCCTTGCGCTTTGTTTAACTATTTAATGTAGTTAGTAATATCAATACGTACTCTTTCTCCTTGATACTCTTTTGTAGGGATAAATATTTGCGCAACATTTAATTTTGAGAGACCAAAAAGGCCCGGGTATACCAGATCTAAACTATTTACAAACGGAAATCGGAAAGCAGCAGAGTTCAAAAACCTATTCGAGCAAAAAAGATATTGTCATTCCGTAAGTGGGCGTTACTACTACACAACTGCTCATAAATAAGTTTTTTATTCTTGGCCCTGTGAAAAAAAAAAGACCCAGGACAATGACACAGAAACTTTTTGCATTTTCAAGTGGCCCACAGCAGACAACTAAAATCGATTCGAGCCGAGTTGTGTAGGCCAGGTGAGTTTCTGTTTACCTAAGCTCTTGGAAAAGGGAATTGAGAACTAGCTGCTGGTTATGGCCACATGTCCGGAGAGCTCGCTCAGGCGTAACCATTCAAGGGGAGTTGGGACAGCGATTTGTAATAGAGTAGAGTCGGGGCGAGTCCAGTCGAGTGGATAGTAGTGGAGTGACTCATGGCCAGACAAGGGAAATATGTTTGATTAAGACAAAAGGTTTTGCTTTGTTGCACTTCGGGATGGGTGTGGCCACTGAAAGATCTTTTATTCTCTCATGCTTTGCATTGTTGCAAAATTTAGTTCAATGTCGTCGGGGTTAATCGGTATTACAACGTTGCTACAGTTGCTTAATTGGGTTAGGGGTTACGTTGTCTTCTGTAATTGCGGGGACATTTCTTGAGATAATGTAACGCAAGTGAATCACCGGAAAATCACACCAATGCGACAATGTAAAACGAAAATACAATAAAGATAAAGATTATCAGGTTCGCCTACAATCGCTTTTTACAATAAAAGATATACGAATCTAATTGGGTAGATCAAAATTTAAACGTGTAGTTAAAATTGTTATCGCTATTATTGATATGAAACCTAAGCTGATTATTAAGAAAGTGGGTCAGTTCTCCATTGAACTTAAACTCCAGTTACTTAGAGTATTAAATTCTTATTTTTTTGAAAATCAGCTGCTATGCTGATACTATAATTCTTAATTTAAAATGCCGCTTCTGATAACATACAATTCCAAATAGCTTAAATTACATATAGTCAAACCTTTTTAAGCACTATGTAGTTGTACATGGCAATATAAAATTGGTTATCTGATGGAAAGGAGAATCTGAAACTTAGAAGCTGTAACCACCCGAGACGATTAACAGGAAATTATAAGGTATTCCCACTCGTTTCAGGACCGCCTCTCCTCCGCCTCCCTTGCCATTGCCATAATTTCTACTTTCATCTAATATCAGTCTGCCGGTTTTCGATTATTTGCCAGCTGCAAACGGGAGTCGGAAAATCTTATCTGCCCACAAAGTTTTTTTTTTCTTTTTTAAACTCTATGGAGAAGCAATAGCAACATACACACAACCAATAATAGTACCGTTAAGCGCGACTGTTAAAAGAAAAATCACAAACCGCCGATAACAATTAAAGAGTAAATTGCTGTGCACAAGAGCAAAGGGGATTGATCAGGCGTCGAAATGAATCAGAAACAAGTTTGAGTTCTACTTCGATTACAAGTTCCTTCTTTGTCCACTGCCACATAAAAAAAACAGTGGACACTTGCATATAAATAACTTGCACCCTAGAAACTATTCACCAAAAGTAGTTTAGTTTTATGTAGTTAAATATATGGAAATTTAAAAGATAGTAACAGAAACTATTCTCGTTTATCTGGTTACATTTTGCTTTATAGATAAGAAACCCCATATATAGACAAGAATATTGAATTTACACACAAAAAAACTTGGTAAAATCAACTGTTATAATTGTCAAACAGTCCCCAACCACAAAAAATAGTCAATTCTACTAAGTAAATCGTAACTTTCACAACAACAAATACACACAATTAGCAAAGACACGCACCTATATCCTTGACAAAATTGAAAATTTTTTGTGGTTGGGGACTTTTTGACAATTTTTTTTTTGTGTGTACATAAATGCAGCACAATTTAATTCCAGTGCATAAACACGATGATACATTTTTATCGACGAAATGAAAACAAAACGTCTCTCATCCATCAACTACTAATTAGTAGCGTATTTCTAGTTGGTTAGCTTTCCTAGGGTATTTCATTGCCTCGGCAAGTCTCATTTTTCATGCTTTTCTTGTTATTGCTTTGACTGTTTTATGGCTTAATATCCTGGGGCTAAAACTGGTTCAAGCACACACAAGTATGTCTTTCTGTGTACATATGGACGGGTATTAACGTATAAACGGCTGAATGTCCATCGATCGATCGCCGTTTGCCTCTACTTCTTCGGTATATCTGGCTCCCCACTTGAAACCATTTTTATTCGGTTGGTCTCCGCGTAATGTTTTTTTGTTATTCTTTTTTGTTTTCATTACTTTTTGGGGTCGGTTTGGTTTCTTAGCTTTCTACGCCGACTTCAGCTTCTTCTTGCCACTGCCTGTGGCCTGGTCTGGAAACGGGTTCTCATTTTGTCGCTGCCGGTTGTTCTTAAAGATTGCCTTGTTTTTTCATGAATCAGAATGTGAGAAAAAGGCTCTCGGCTGGAAATCGCAGCTGGGGTCTTGCAAAACGGTTTCCTTGACGGTAAGGGGTTAATAAGCACGCTCAGCTCAATAAGCACTCGATAACTGAATGTATGTATCCAGCTTGAATTTAATCGAATATTCAATAACAAATTTGGTATATCTTTGATCTAATATTTTTAATTTTTGGATCTTTGTAATAATCTTATTAGCAGGGTGGAAAATTACAAACTTTCAATCTTTCTAAAGCAAAAACCAAAACAAATAAATATATTTCGTCTTCATTGATAAATTTTTTTTGTTGGAACGTTAACATTTTTTCCCGATAAGAGTGTGACATAACATCGTCATCAAAACAAATTAACACCAGTTGCAAAACCAAATGTGACTCCCAAATAATATATCGGCAAATAACCCGTTTAATGAAATTGAATGGTTTACAAAAAAGAACCAACATATTTTCGATTTTCTTTATTTTGTTTGCTGCGTTTGGTCGCAGAGAAAATCAAAATCAATAATTAAAAATAAGCCAAGAGCTAAAAATAGTGTTATGCACAAGGTGGGTTGACCACACTCACTCATTTACCCCCCAAATAAAGGGGCTTGTGTGTGTGTGGGGGACAATTTTATCTGTATCTGTGTGTGGCTCATAAATAAATCAAGTGTAAATTGAACACAAATCCGACTCAAAGAAAAAAGGGCGGGGAATCGAGAGAAATAGAACCGAGAACTTGCGCTGATGACGCCAATAGCAGAAACCGCAAACAGCGGAAAATCATAATTAGAATCCCACAACATTAGCGAAAACAACAATCACGACACATGAAGAAATAGCAGCATACATTTGTTTGAAAAAGATAGGAAAAGCAAATAACTTTTTTCTAAAAATTAAAGAATTTCAATTTTATTAATTGATGGTTTTTATAATAGTACCAGTAATTACCAATATTATATACCCAATTCCTATCCCATATTATCGCCTTTTTTACAGTGTATCTCTACGAAAAACAAGATGAAACCGCAAAGGAATTTCCCCTAATTTGACAGAATATTGATTGGCAACCAAGGTGACATGGTGACTCCTAAACTGTGACTAACTCGTATAATTGTAAATTTAATTAAAGCCCAGAAAACCCAATTAAGCAAGAAGCCTCAAAAAGAAAACCAAAGCCACTCACCAAAAAATTTAAGGGGGAAATTACATAAGCAATCAAAGAAAGCAAATGGCGCTAGAAAATAAACAAATGATAAAGAAAATCGAGTGATAAGTGCGTGTGTCTATACTTGTTACTTTGTCTGTGTTTGTGGGGGGCCTTATCAGGCATCAGATTTGTGTGACGTTACGCCGCACTCGTTCTTCACTCTTCCTCTCTCCCAATGGCTTACAATTTATTTGTTGCTATAATTTCTATTTATATAAACAAACAATTTCATTACAATTGCCAGCACGAGCAATTAAATCTCAATTATGCAAATCAATTGAAAAGGCTTACAAGTAAGTCCAAACATCCGACTTGGGAATACTCTTAGACGTCATTTAAATAATGATTTAGATAAAAAAAAATCAATTTATTTTACTCAAATTAGCAGAGTAAAGTCTAGTGAAAGTGAACCCAATACTAAGAAATTTGATGTATTCCTGAAATAGAGATTCTCCGTAGCAACTATATATTTTTAAATCACATTTATTTATAAAATGGTAACATCATTTTTAGATTTGTTGAAAGTTAACCGCTAATTGAATTGATGATTCAAAATGTAACCGAACAGAGAGTAAGCTCTAAATCTGTTTTAAATCTTAAATATATCCAATACTTATTTAAAATTCTCTTGAAACCACAAAGTTATGCAAATTCCTTAAAACTCATTACAAATTATTAAATTCGAAGAGCACACAAATTATTTTAAAATAAAAGTGTACAGTAATTGGCAATGTGGATAAACCAGCTCGGTTGGCAATATCCTACAAATGCGTTTTGGCTTGTTGCTATTAATGAGATTGTGTTTGTTGCTACTGCCCTGTTATTGGTAATCGAATCGTAATCGAATTGCTATAACGCCCAGCATAACGACGACATAACGTAACGTGTCAATATCCATTTTCAATGGCATTTGACGTTTTGAAAGCCAAAGCGGCAGAGTGAAGTACAACAACTATGTACAACTAACTAACTAACTACTACAATAACAGCACTTTGATTCGCATAACATAAATGAGCGCACACACTCGGGCTTTCCTCCTCCTCTCCGCCCCTTCAATCCCCCTCACAACCCACCCAACTGACCTATCAACACTGATAAGCGGGGAGAGCGAGAGAGAGCCTTGCACACACACCCAAAAGCTACTCGAGAACTTACACACACGTACAAGTTGGCTAGATAAGCGCGCCTTGATTAGCAGCAACGTCAGACAATAGCGAGTCGAAATGAACGAGTGGCAAGTGTGTGAAAGAGAGTGGGGAAGCAGGCGCAGCAGCCCATCTCAAAGTGGGAGGACAGCTCAAGCGGAAGGGGGAGGAAAGGAAAGAAGGAGAGAGACACATGCAAGCGCCACTGCACCTTGCACAGTGGGCGGCATCATGGAATTAATTAATTTAAGTAATCCAAATGATTAAATAATGATTATGAAAATCTATTAAAGTAGACTTTTCTTCCTCTACTTTTGTATAATCACAATTCCAAATTATTAGTGCCTTAAGTTGGTACCTTTTATCACTCAATATTGGACGAATAGACTCCACTGTGACGCCTGATTTGGGGCTGGGCCAGCACGTCACCCAGCCCACTTCCACTTTCAGCGGCAGAAACAACAATTCCATTGACGACGTAGTCTATCAACGCCACAGCCTCTAACTGAAAAGTGCACAATGAATGTATGGTGTTCATATGTATGGTTGTGTGTCTGTGTGGGGGCGCTTCAATGACCGATTGACCTTTGCATGTTAGATTAACATTGAATATGAAATCCAATCCCCCTCCTCACCCCACAGATCCTGTTTGTGGGCCATCTGCGTATCTGAGTTGCTCTTTGGCGGAGGCTTTAATTAGTTTAGCCTCAGCTAGGACACGTGCAAAAGCCCAAAGCTATGCAAATGGGTTTTACAGAGGTCAATTGCTATAGACTATCTCTGAGCAGCATAAAATACCGAGCGAACCAACAGTTCTGATTACAGATGCGGTTCAAATAGCAGTACACAATAGGTCGTGTTTAATTTGCAACTTGCCTAAATAAATTAAATTGCTTTAACTTTCACTTTAATCCGAAGCGATTAAAACACAGGGTATTTTATGTCTATAAACCAATATGAAAACAAATTTGTTTTTAATTATTAAATATCCTCCTTTATTTTAGCCAACTCTTTTTAGCATTTTAATGTTTTTGTAGTTTATATTAAACTTAATATTATTTTCAAAACTGCCAATAGCTATTTTAAACAACTTCTAAATAAGGAAATACGAAACATAGGAGTTTTTTGAGCAGCTTTCGTATTTGCCGTTTTATTGACAATATGAATTTCAAGAACAACCTGATCTTTTATGGCTATTATTTTGAACCCGACCGTACGTTTTGAATAATGCTATTTGTGTGTTTGTAAAATTTGTCGGTAATTTGCTTTCTAGTGCTTTCTTCCTGCATGGCTTAACCTTTCGGATCGTTTGGAAGGGGGTCGGAGTGACCCCGAGATAACCCCAATCCCAGCAAGTCTCCTTCACCCTTGCAGGCACCCCCACATCCACACCCCAGTTTGGCCGTTATTTACGCTTGATTCCTTCCTTCCGCCTTGGTTGGGCGTTAGTGAATTGACGGGGGCGTGGCTTTTCGACATTGAAAAACCTCACGTGCGTTTGCGTTGCCAACAGAACTTTTGTTTCCTTCGCTTCTTTCTTTTTTTTCTTGGTTTTTTGCTGCAATGTTTGCAGCTTCTGGCCGAGTTCAATGTCGCGGCCAATGCAATTTGAGCAATTGCATTTTTACGCTTTTTCTTATTTATCTTTAATCGGCATGTCTGTCAGTCGATTGCCAAACTGAAGGCCGAGAAAAGTCAATACAGTGTGGCCCTGCAAAACAGTCACCTGTTCTCGCATTTTCACAAGGACAACGAGTCATCGGAAATAAACAAAGTAATATTTATTGTAAATTCCCCGATCTATATTTATTTATGTAAAATATTTTGTTTAGCATAAAAACTTTAAACATAATGAAGTTATAAAAGTACGAACTTTTTAAAGAGTGTAAAATCTCAATAATTGCTTTGGAAACCTGGCTTGTTAGTTTTCTTGTTTACACACTTTGTTTGCAAAATACAGATGGCGAATGAAGGAATACTGCTGACTTGTTAGCTAGACGTCACAGCTCGTTATTAAGTAACACAGCAAGTAACAAGATTCTAGGAAATAATCAGAGGAAAATCTCAAGCAATTCACTGAAAAACAAAGATGCTCATTTTTATTTTCAGCTGCCAATTGAAACTTTGAAAACTTGACTAACCGATAAATCTGTATCGAATAACGAAATGACTTTATATCGTTCTTTCGACTTTGACCACAATAACGGTTACTCACTGGAAGTATCTGTGCACTTCAAGGGTAATTTCCTGCGATAAACACCATTCTGGTCACACTGACGCAGCGTATCCCACAGATAGTTCCCACAACCCTTCTGTTTGAAGTCATATGAAACTGAAGCCCTTAACATGTGTTCAACACAAGTGGACAATGTTTTGGCAGACGACGGCATCACGGGAAAAGCGATAAAAAAAACAATATATTTGAAAACTAACCCGGTGAACTCCCTGGAACGGTGCTTTCAGTGCGAGCGAGACGGCAAGAAGGGCCTCATGCATGGAATCTCGTGGAAAAAAGAAGAAGAGCGTCGCGGGGGATCGCCGACGCCCAGTGGCTGTCAAACTGTGAGCAGCTGTTGTTGACTCTGCGGCCGTTCACTCTACGTTGCTCTGTATTTGTTGTTGTTGTTGATATTGCTGCTGCTGATTTAATGCTGTTGTGTTTGAGAACGTGTTTTTATTTTTGCTGCCTTTGTTTTATAATTGTTTAACTAGGTGCATAGCTTGGATTTTACACAATTTTAGCACATTTATTGCACATCTGGTTAGCTTGAAAATTAATAAATACACATTAACTTTTTTTTTGTTTTGCAACCATATTTTTTTAAACACGTTTCCGCTTTCTTTTCATTACACACGATGCTCATTTTGTATTTATTATTATCATTATTATTGTTTTAACTATTTTTGTGTTTGCTCATTCGCGTACTATTATTAAAACCCAACTGGAAAATGTTTTTAATTTGCCATATCCGCTGCGCTTTGTCTTTGTGTGTGCGTGCGTGCGAGCGAGCAAGGGAGTGAAGAATGGAAGAGGGAAGAAAGATCAGCGAATATGCTGCAATATGCGAGAAATCCGCTCAACTTTCGCCACATTACGAAATTAAAACCAAAGTCGGAGACCCAAGCGCCCCCAACAAACTGCTTTTAAACACTTCTTTTTTTTAGTTACTTTTCTTTTGCAGGTCAAAAGTCTGAAAGACAAAGGAGTGTGAGGGAGAAAGGGAGATACAGCAGATACAGATACCAAAAAGGCAGGCAAAATAAATTGTGGAAAAAAAGTCATAAATAACTCGAAAAACCAGTTTATGTTGCCGGTGTACAAACAGGCAGCTCCAAAGCAGCAAAAGCAACAGCAACAGTAAACAAAGTGTGCAGCAAAACGAAGGAAAAGTGCGAGCGAGCTAAGAATAGTACTTAACGAAAAAAAAAATAATTGAAAATAAAAAACAACAGGAAAGGGGAAAAACCAAACTCGTTAAAGTTGTGCAGAAGATGGAAAAATAAAGCACAGACAGCTGACTCAAAAAACTAAAAGATACACACACGACAGCTGAGCGAGAAGAGAGGATAGATAATTTTCCAGTTGTGGCTGCCGACTGTCAAGTCAAAAGTAGATAGAGATAGAGATAAGAGAGGTGTTTAGCAACAGTTTGACAGCCACAACTCTTTTCTATTATGCTCCACAGGTCCATTATATATTTTGTTCTCCAACTTTTGACTCCACACACGCACACATACATATGTAAAAGTAGCGCAACAAGAGCGTACAAAAAACGTGGCTGCACTGCATTCAAAATCATTTCCAAAGGAAACTGGAGCAAACACAAATTATTCAACGTCACAGCGATAAAGCGATTAACGCGTACAACACAAAACACACCACGAATTCTCACAAATATACTGCACTGCACACACCGCGAGATTCGCGAGAGAGTTGCGAAAATACAAGTACGGCGGAGGAGGAGACGGAATGACAACTGCCGCGCCAAGCGATCGAAAATCAAATGAGCTCCGCACAAAGAACACACGATGGCACAGGCAGCGGGAGAGAAAGAAGAGGGCGAGAGAACGCCTACACGGAGAGAAAATTTGATAGCCTCAAGATCATCGCTATTCTCATTGGGTTACTCACATATCAAGTCTATTTGAAGACAATTTCATTATACAATTCAATAATGCAAGAAACAATAACAAATACTTCAAATTCTCATATTATTTAAATATTATACCATTAGTCGCAATCATAAACAAAAATGTATAGATCAATAGTCGAATTTTGTTGACAAACATGTTTCATTCCATTATTGGTCGACAAAGATAGAAACGATTAACGAATCTTTCCAGTGCTCACAAAACTTGTTCGTTGAACAAAATTCGACTGTGGATGCCCTTGCTTAAATGAAATCTATCCGGTGGATAGCTATCTTCATCTAAAACAATATAAAAACTTTGAGCAAAGAAATCAAAGTCAACAATTTCAAAAACTTGTTAAACCAATTTGTTCTCTGTGTAGAAGAGCGGGAGAAGGACAACGCTCGAGAGACAGAGCGAGGTAAAAACACTTGTGAGCGTGTGAAAATGCGGCAAATGAGCAGTTTGTATTAGTATGTAATTATTGTTCATGCCGCTGCCGCTGGATGTTGTTCTTGTTCTTGTCACTACTGTGGAGAGAAGCAACAACAACAGCACCGAGGTGCGAGAGCGAGCGACAAATTGATAATGAGGAGCGACAGAGACAGGTAGCGTTCATGCGTCAGAGGCCGAGAAACTATCGCAAGCAAACTCGTTACACAAACAAAACGCACCTGTCAAACACACTCACACTCACAAATGAGGTGGAGAATGGAGCACGGAGAACGAGAAGCGGAATACGTAGACTATGCCGGCAAAAGAGAGGCTACGATCTTCGGCTTTGCCTCAATGGAGATTTCTTTGGAGCGCAGTCGCAACTGTGAAGTTTGCTACCAATACCAATAAAAGCTAGAGAGAAGCCGGATGGATGAGGGGGAGGAAGAGGGGGTGTTCGCGAGGGAGTGACTCATGCAGCAGTGCCATGCATAAATGGCGATAAGCGAGACAGCTGTATGCTGCCGTAACAGTGTCTGTTAACAGAAGTCCCCTGGAAAGAGCACAGTGGGCTAAACATGAGTATCAGCAAACTAATTTGTGTCTTTTAAATAATTAAAAAGTGTATCAACGCCCCTATTTAACAAGCTAATAATAATTATACATTTATCCTGAATTTATTAGCCAAAAAAATCTAATCTAAGGATTTCTTTTT
Source organism: Drosophila prostipennis (assembly GCA_037075205.1). Lineage (NCBI taxonomy): Eukaryota > Metazoa > Arthropoda > Insecta > Diptera > Drosophilidae > Drosophila > Drosophila prostipennis. Next base: position 25,713 of record JBAMCJ010007677.1, on the reverse strand, counting down.
TAAAAAGTCCATAACCAATTTATATCCGAAATCGCCTAGTATAATCTTGGAAGAATCCTTACATTACAAAAATGTCTTACTTCAAATTCAATTTGGCCTTTAGAAATTCACTAGGATTTTTTTTCAGGCGGTCTAGACAATTTAATTTAAGATTTGTTTTCTTAAGCGTACATGAACAAGCGAACACACTATCTTGGTAGGCATCGATACCGATACCGCCACCGGTCATAATTAAATGATTAAATATTTAGCTAAGGCTCTCAAGTGATTTAACCTTCAAGCAAATGGGTTTATTTTTACTGCATATCGATGGGCCCTGCTGGTGGTGTAATTATCGAAATACAGAAACGGCATAAACAAAACTCGAGCAACAACTTGGACTCAGGGGTTATTGAGCTCCCTTCTCTCCGATTCTCTGTCTCGCTCGGAGGTTGCTGCAGTTGATATGCGACTACGCATTTGACCTCAATTGCAGAGGCGCGACAGAGATGGCGATAGCCAGGGAGATGACTGTTGAATCTATAGTGTACATATGTACGTGAGTTTCACTGTTGCTTTTGGTTTTCTTTGGTGGCCGGGCAATTAATTAATTAAAATGTAATTTATGTTTGCTGTTCCAGCGACATTTATTTGTTTTCGAAAATTAAAAACAATTATGAGTGAAAACACAAGAGGCGAGCTCAAGAACCAAATCAATGGGACAAGGAAAAACCAGTTTCTGCTTAATTATCAGCAGGCAAGAGCATTAAGAGGATGAACTACACGACAGACAATCTTGAGACGAAGGAGAAGGACAGAGAGATTGGGGAAAGAGATCGAGTTCAAAGCCGACTCTTTGGGTTCATAAAAATGACTGAAACCTTCCTCGGACCCTCAGTTTAGTGTCGCCTTCCCTTTCTAAATCTGAAAACTGATGACTCAATGGGTTTAATTGAATACGACCCTATATTTTATTTATTACCCTTTCGACCTACATATTTGGATTTTAAGTTACTTTCGAAAGATTAAGATAGATTTCGTACCACCCTTAATACTTAATCAGCACCATCAGTATCATCAGTTTAATCGCTTTATAGATAACATATAAATTATATATATAGATATATTTCTACCGAGTACTACATATACCATTCCAAACTAAGAGTACCGGATACAGAGAGGTTTACCCTGCCATATACTTCTGGCACTCCAGAAATACCCGGCAAAATCGCAGAAAAGAACGCAGTGAGTGTAGTGGAAACAAAAGGAACTCAAACAAAAACCAGACTTGACCTGAGCAACTTGTTAGGCTCCTCTCCGAAAGCCACGTCTAATCTGCTCGCCCGCTCATCCCCTCCGCACTCAAGGAATTCCACGACTCCAGACACCGCGATAGAGACAAAGATGAAAAATTAACGCAAATAGAGCGCCAGAGGGGCAGATTCAAGGGGTGCCGAGATAAAAGATAAAAGCGAACTTAAGCCAGCCGAGTTAGTTGAACAGCACTTGTCCCTTTTCATTTTCTTCATGGCGCTGCTCTTGAAATATCAAGTGTTGAAAAGTGAGAAAATTTACAAGAATTTGTATGGTATTATTAAAAAATGGCTTTTAAGTCAGCAATTTTGAAAGCCTCGTTTAAAACCTCTTTAAAGTTAAACTATTAATTATGCCGCATTTCATAAATACAAAAATATATTTTACATTGTTTATTTGGATAATTTTCCTTATTGTCCCACTTTCAAAGGATTCCATTCCTGATTCCGGTTCCCGACCATCTGACTGAATTACCTGATGATTCATTGCCGAAGGGGCTTAAAATGATCCAACCGCAAACGTCTGTAAAAAATGAAGAGGGGCAAAAAAAAAGGCTCCGTCAAAGCTTTGTGTCAGCTGTTTGTATGTGAAATCCCATCGATTTGTTTGACAGGCTTTTACTTTCACCCACGCGCACTCCCCCTCCATTTCTCGCTTTTCCTTCATGGGATTCGAGCATCTAATTTAATTAGATGAAATTTTCACACTATTGGTTTTTTGTTTTCCTGCTTTTGCCGACGTTGCTCTTTTCTGCACTATTTTCTGCATTCGGCTACGATAGAGATAAATTGCAAAATGAAAGAAAGGCATTTCCCTAAGCACAACCATCTCCTGATTCTATCGCCAAGTTTTACTTTCTTATTCCTTATCAAACAATACTTATGCTCTTTAAAAAATTAATAAAATTTTTTAAAGACCTGGACATAAGTATCTGTGCGGTTAATGAACGTGATACGTGAAAACAAAATCAGTTAAGTGACTTAAGATAAGATTAACTGATAATTAATAATAATTTGAAGTGGGGTGAAACCGACCGGAGATCCTAAGTACAGTATAACTAAAACTAAATTAAATTTGCAATACCCAAAGTCTCTTTAACGTTAGGCCATCGGATTTTCTTTCATGAGCAATGTGTTGGGGGACTTTTCTATGGCTCACATAGAGCGAAACACCCCCACGCAGTCTCACCCATCCACTCACTTGTAGAGCAGAAAATAAAATGAGGAAAAGCCAGCGATTGACAGTCGACAACAGCCTAATGACGTCACCGGTAAGTAGTGCGTGGTGTTGTGTGTGCGGATGTTTGATGGGTCACTTGTGCTTTGCTTTTTTATTTCGGTGTGCTCGCTTTTACATTCACATTATTTTTGCTAAATCCGCAATTTGTCCTTGCTTTTATGTGGCAGCACAGCTGCTGCTCACTGGTCACCCAGACCATAGCCCTCCGTTATCCTCTCGCTTTCGTTCGCTTTTCATCAGCGTTTTTCTTGTATTATTATTGGAGCTACTTTTTGCCGCACGCAACTCGGCTTTCTTTCTGCGGTTTTCTCTCTCTTTCTCATTCGATAAAGTAGAGTTTCCCTAACAAAATCCAGCAAATAAAAAATCACATTACCTTAATAGAAAGAATTTGTAAGCAAAAAATGAAAAATATTTTACACTCTCTCTGATTACGTAATCAATTAAATTATAAAATTCCATAATATATTTATTAATATAATCGAAATGCAACAATAAAAGTTCGTCTAAAAGAAGTTGGACTGTAATTCCCCCCTTCAATGGGTGGCAGGTGGCAACACTGGCAGGGCCTACGTTAAGTCGCTTGTTGTTCTCGTTTCTAACTGAGAATTTAGGTTATCCCCGTCGCCCCCTCGCCACTTTTCACCATAACAGCTCGGCTATTAAATAATAAAAAGTAATACAAAAAGTTTGTTTTACGTTACATTCGCTGTCTCCATCTAAAATGTGTGGAAATGTGAATATATAGACGTGTATGAGTAAGTTTGTTGGTTGGCTAGCAACAAAATTACTTTAGTTTAGGTTGGTTAGTTGCTTTCCGTTTTCTTTTATTATGTACCGCCAGTGGCGTGTAAAATAAATGTTGTAACATGATTTCTGTTTTGCTTATACTTGATTTTTGTTTTTCGAAAAACATGGTGGAGAAGAGGTTCAATCATCACCAGTTATTGCCTAACCTACTTCAACGAAAGCGGGTCAGCAAACATTTTTAACTTGTTTATCGCTTTAAGTCCGCGCTCGCAAATTAATACTCTTAAGTATTTTAAAAAACGGAGAATTTATTATTTAGGTCCATGATCTAAAAGGTCTTATCATATCTTATTCTTGTACTTTATACCCCCGAGGTCAACTAAAAAATCCCCGATAAACTGCACCCTAAAGTCGACTGTCTCGAAGGCATCGTGATGAGCGACGGGCAAACAAGTGCTTTGTGTGAGTAAATAATAGCTGGAAGACCCGAAAATGCAGACAGCAAACATTGGAAAGACCCAATGGCAAACAAATGTGCGTATGTATAAGGAACTATAAAAATACAGAGACACAAACAGACTCAGGAAGACTTGGGACCCAGAACCTAGAAATGTCAATAAGCGAGCACGAGGTTAAGTCGTCACCAACGACAACTTTGGACCCGCATTCAAGGCGAAAAAGGTGCCTTCCGTCGCCCTGACACAAGGATTCCGATCAACTAAAATGCCTATAAAAAATGTATAAAGTGCGTGAGTTGTGTGCACTTTGTTTCCCGCTTCCTTACACAAACACCGAGGGCATCTATTATGCATCCACATACGTATGTGGGTATTATGTATTGGATTGTATTGGATTGGAAACCCATTTCATTCACCCCCTTCTCATGGCTCTTCTTCTTAATTTGGCTGGCGTGCCAGAGGCGAGAAGAAGCAGACGCCATAAACCAAAAGAAGCAGAAACACTTGCGAAAATAAAATAAAATCAAACACACAAGTTTAAATAGAAAAATCTCTTTGCTAAAAATAACATCTTTTGGCAAAAAAAAAAAAAAAGGCTGCAACAACAAAAACGAAACTCAACTGATGGTTGAACTTTTGGCAATGTACAGTATTCTTCGCTAGGGAATTAATATAATCCTACTTTTTCTGTTGATTACGATGCTAAACATGTATAAACTATGATCACTGATAGTAAACGTTAAGTAATGAATCTATTACTTATATTTTACTAATTCTAGTTTTAAAATCAGCAAACATTCATCCTTTGTGATAATCATAATCTTATCGCTATCAAAATATCCATCCGTTTCTACGCCTGATAACGTTGAGGTATAATACCGTATATGGGAAATTTATGGGAAAACACGACACTTCCGTTGCCTAAGAGTGTGGTTTTTCAAACACTTATCATTGCAAAACTGTAAAAATAGTCGCATGTTGATAATTTCTACGCACACTTTCGGAAACGCTTAGGGTCGGGAAGTCGAGTTTGAACTACGATATTGACATGGGGGGCCCAGATTCAGCAGTTTAAGTTTAGTTTTTCTTAATTTTCTTCGTTTTTCATAAATGAAACGGATTTGATTAAAACTGAAAGTATTTTTGATGCAAAATTCTGCGGATCTTGTAGTATTTTCAGATTCATTAAATTTATATTTTTAGAAGAGGGATGGAAATCGGTTGAACTTTAGACAATCATAACTCACCTTGCTTGCCGTTCGCGTCGCTGCATTTCGCCTAGCTAATCTCGCTTGAATTTTGACTCAAGAACTCGATCGCCTTTCCGTGAATTTTGATAATGAATTTTTATCGGCTGCCGCTGCTGATGTTGTTGAAGTTTCTGTTCTTGCTGTTTGGCGATTGGTTTGATCCAAAGTGCTGGTTCTGTTTGATAAACAAACTGGAGGATCTGAACGATCTGAAAGATCTGTGGGATGCGTGCGAATTGAGCGAATTATCCTCACCGCCCACACTCACACGCACGCACACGCGCATGCGAAAAACACGCACGGGAGATCCGCCGCTCTCTTTCGCTCTTTCTCCCACTGGGTCCGACGACGACAGGTGTGTGTAAGAGCTCGTCTCTCCGCTCTCTCTTCGCTAGCTTACAGTTATTCCTGTTGTTCCTTTGCCTTCTCTAACTGCTGTTGTTGTTGCTGTTGCTGTGGGGTCGTCGTTGATGTTTGACATTAAGTATTAAATTTGAGCAGCATCTCCTTGAATATTCAGCTTTTGTTGCTGTATTTTTTTGATGTTTTTATTTTTTTGGGGTTTTGTGTTGGTGTATGTGTGTATGTGCTGAAGTGTAGTTATGTGTACATATGTCAAAAGGCGGGCTATTTGTCGTAGAATTATTTTATTCCTATTTTGCTAATCCGTTGCCGCAGAACGATTGATCGAATATCGGCATTAATTTCGGGTTCAGTTCTATATGTTCCGGTGCAAAATTAGCCAGGTGTGTGTGTTATTGTTGGGAGTAAAGGAATACAGTCTCGTGCTACGCTGAATAACTAGGTAAACAAATAATTTTGGCTAAACAATTTGACAAACACACTTTTGCACATTTTCTCCAACAATGTTGTGTGACAACAAATCTGAAACTCCGAATTGTATTCATTCAGTTTGTTGCTATGTTTTTGTTCCCCCCAGCCTCGGCTGACATTTTAGGCAAACGTGCTTTTGCTGTTGATTAAAGGTGTAGTTAAATTTCAGTTATGGACAATTTAACCGGTCAGTTGCACGCCTAAACACTTATAGCACAAGGCTTCATTCAGCGCCAGAAAATCATAGCAATCTGTAAGAAAAGGGAAGATCATTTTAGAACAAATTATAAATGTTATCAAAACAAAAGCTCGGGTTCAATACCACCCACTGTTCAACAAGTTCTTATACATTTTTCAGATTGTCACAGAAAATGTATCATTTAACAAAAACAAATTAGGGTATATATCTGACCCAAAATGACATTTCAGATATTCAAATTGATCATCATCATATCAAATTTTTTACTGTGTGAAAACAATAAAATTCAATGGAGTGGTATTTTTTGTTGGTATGTTGGCCTGCCCAACCAGCCCAGGCTGGTCACACTGAGACGAGAGCGCAAACTAAATTTTCTTTTTCTCATTGATTTTCATTTAAGTTTTGAAGTCTTGTTATTGACATCCGACTCTAAACTTTTAACAATTAAGTCCCTTTGAAAGAGAGTTGCATTTCTTCTCAAGGATACGCAATTAGAATCTGAAAATGTCGCAGAATTAGGCCAATTAGTTGCCTTTCCCCCCGCGCCTTGTAAATTGTTGGAAAAATGTCTGGGACCGCAAGGTCGAAGTAAATATTTCCGTACGTGATTTCGTTTATTTTTATAACTTTTCAAGATTTGTTATTCGATGCAAAAAAGAGCCAAAGCGGCGATGGCCAAGAAGAGTGACAGAGGGAGAGAGAGAATGAGCGACGGTGGGAGAAAGAGGCAGAGAGGGTGTAACTACTCGACTTTTGGCCATATTTTTTCAATGGGCCGCCTTTCTGCCAACGCATCATTTTGTTTGGTTTGCTTCGATATGTACGCAATTGAACAACTTGTGGACTTAATTAATTAGCCAAATCGTTACGACCGATTTACCTTTTATACAGTTTTGCACGCATTTTCACTACGCCTCATTTTTTCACCCATACACTGGCACACACGCACGCACGCACAGACACAGTTACACACGTTCGGACCGAATATTAAAATTTGCAACTCGACTTGCAGCTGTGCGCTCGTCGCTTTCTCGTTAACCACTTAATTCACTACTTTTTACATATTTAGCTGGGCTCTTGTTTGTTTGATTTCCAACGAAAATGTCCTCGAAAGACCAGAAAACGCACGCAAGAGAGCACGAGAAAAATGGTGCGATTTTTTCCCTTGCCTGCACACACACACACACTCGAACTTGGTCTGAGACGGAGTATGACCGCGCTGGCAAAGTGGGGAAATACCGCAGCCGAATTAAATACTGATTACCGATCAAACACAAATTAGATAATTAAATTAGCTTTCTTTAATTCGTTTCCTTCAACTTTCTTAAATAGACTTGGTAAAATAAAAACTATTTTGGAGACTTGTTTTTTTAAGCTAATAACTTAATTATGAAATAAAAATACCGTATAAAATACCGTTGTCTGACGTAGCCAATTAGCCGGCAACTTTGTTTATCTACACTTGAAAACGGGATAAACCCAATTTATGCACATTTTTAAAACTGTTCACTGTCACTATACTTTATTTGAAAAGAACTCCCTTTACTGATTAATTTGTTGCTCTCAGTTGAAGAAAATCTTCCATAATGGGTCTGCACACACTTACACTTGGCACTGCTAAAACCAACACGGAATTCAACCACTCTCTATCATGCAAAATAGTTTCAAATGTTTTGTGTTGGTGTATTAACCTTTTTTCAATCTTTTAATTGTAATTACGTTCGATTTTTACAGTTTGTTTTCGCGAATGATTTGGACCTAAAAAACGCAACTGCCTTGGCCTAGGGTGGCCATACTCAAGCTGCGTAGGAAATACCGAATACAAAAATACCGCAATTGCAACACGTGCGAGTTTCGCTCTCTCTCCAGATAATAAATAAATTATATTATTAAAGGTTTTATACGCTAAAAACGACATGTTAAAAAATAAAAGAAAGCCAGGGAAGTTGGTAAGTTGTTGTCGATTCACAATAAAATCATTTCGACTAATCATTGGCCTAATATAGGTGCGGGCACCGAAAAAACTCTCGAAGATAGCCGATCGAGTGGAGTCCCAGGAAGACTCACCTGCCGAGGATCACAGCGACGTGGAGCAGTCCACTCCGAGCACCGATGATGGCTTCGATGAACCCAAACCCACAACCACCAAGAAAGACCAAACGCCCACTGCTAAACCAAAGAAGAACAAGTTCAAGCAGAGAGATGAGGCCAAAAACGTGAAGCCACCCACTCTGGAGGAGATGAAGGAGCTGCGCGACACCCAGAACCTCTTCCACTCCAATCTCTTCAAGCTGCAGGTCAAGGAGATGCTGGAGGAGCTGCAGCTGAAGACCGAAGTACACAGAGTTCATTGACAGCTGGCTGGAGTCCTTCACGGTTTTTACCCAACAGCTAAAGGATGGCTTGATGGAGCGGACCCACCTGGAGGTGCCTCTGAATCTGCCCCAAATGCCAACCGGCGTTGTTTTCTCCAAACCCACCAGGGAACCTTACCTGATTGGAGCCGCCGCCACCGGCACACTGCTGGGACCCAAAATTGTGGTAGATGTGGCCCTGGAGATGCCCAAGGAATCGCTGCACAAAGACGATTACCTCAACCTTCGCTATGACCAAAAGCGAGCTCTGTACCTGACCTATGTGACGGAGAGGATGAAGGAGTCGCCAGTTTACGCCCAGGATCGGTTTGCTTTTAACTACTTTGCAAACAATCCGCTGAAAACGGTCCTGGAGTTGACCCCAGTGGCCAAGAAGGTCACCAAGCACCTGCAGGTGCGCCTGTTCATCACTGCACCACCGAGCAGCTTCAAGCCGGGCAGATTTGTGCCATGGAACAACAATATTCGCCCTTCGTTCTACGGTGACGAATGGGACGAGGAGGATCCGCTGCCCTCCACCCAGCACTACAACGCCAACGTACTGTTTGACCTTACTTTGTCAGAGAATCAGGCTCACCTGGAAAAGGCCTTCAAGGGCCGGCGCAACTTCCAGGACGGCCTGCTGCTCCTTAAAGTGTGGCTGCGTCAACGGGAATTGAACATAGGTTACAGTGGCTTTGGCCCCCACATCCTGGCCGCCTTCATTGTCTACCTGAACTCGCAGCGCATTCTACATCAGTCGAGCAGCAGTTACCAGGTGGCGCGCACCGTGTGGAACCAGCTGGCCAACACGGACTGGACCAAGGGCATTAGCCTGGCTCCCACAATCCAGAAGGAAGAACTTAGCAAGTTGGCCTCGCACTATGACGTCTCCTTTATGGACTTCACAGGCCAGCACAATCTGTGCGCAAATGTTCCGCTCTCTCTGTACCAAAGAGTGCGAGAGGAGGCCAAACTGGCGGTGGACCTACTAAACGACATGAAGCTAAACAGTTTTCCGCTCATCTTCATGCAAAAGTGTCCCCTGTACAGTAGAGTGGACAACATTCTGAAGTGAGTGCAGCTAACATTTGTAATTTCTTCAACGACTAACTATATTACTTTCTACCAAGGATTACCAACTACTCGTGTGTTAATCAAATGCTTTTGCTGCATTCCCAGCCTCGCTTCAAGTATGATTACGCTAAATACGGCTACCCGCAGCTGTTCCAATTGTTAACAGAGTAAGTGGACGTCAGGGATTCTTCCTCTAAGCGTAAATATAAAAATCCATTTATGTAGACTCCTTCAGAAGGGACTGGCTGAGCGTGTCCATGCTATTCTACCTCTGGAAACGGCGTCTACCGCCTGGCCTGTGGAAAACAAGGCACCTGTTATTGGAAAGCACATTCAACTGGGTCTGATACTGCAGCCGGAGCACGCCTACGAGGTGCTGAACAAGGGACCCGCCGCCAACGAGGATCCGGAGGGAGCAGCGGAGTTTCGACGTTTCTGGGGAGAAAAGTCAAACCTGCGGAGGTTTCAGGATGGCAGCATCACCGAAGCCGTAGTTTGGGGCACCGCCCAGGATGCGCCCGCCAAGAAGCGACTAATTGTACAGCAGATTGTCCTGCATCTGCTGGAACACCATCTGCAATTGGAGAGCAAAGATGTGCAATATATCGCCGCCGAGTTGGACCAGGTCTACCGCCTGTCGCCGTGGTTCAAGGTGAGTAAGCTGCAGACCAAGCTTCCACTGGAACAGGATACAGATGCGGAGGCACTCAGTCCGCATGTCATTCGCTGCTACGATGAATTGGCGCGGCAACTGCACGGGCTGAATGATCTGCCGCTGGAGATAGTCTCCATATCGGGCACCTCTCCCGTTTTCCGCTACTGCGAGCCGCAACCAGTGCTGCCACAGGCGCGACTGGCAGACAACCACATCCTGGCCAGCCACGTTCAGCGCGTGGTAATCCAGCTGGGCCAGAGCGGCAAGTGGCCCAACGAACTGACCGCCCTGCGTGCTCTTAAAACGGCCTTCCTCATCGAGATTGGCGAAAAGCTGGAGGCGCAGTGCCGCCTGAAATGGGTGCTGACCGTCGATGGTCTGCTGGTGCTAAAGCAGGGCTACTGCTTCCTGATTGAGCTGGCCCACACCAAGGAGCTGGCGTTGCTCAAGCAGGAGGTGACTGACCGCGGCATAACCACATACGTTGACAATCCAGCCAGTCGGTCCTTAGAGCGCCTCCACTATATCCTGCCCAAGGTGAGCGGAGCTCTGCATTCGCTTCATCAAACGCACTCGGCCTTCGGTGCCACTGTGCTGTTGGCCAAGCGTTGGCTGGCCACCCAACAGCTGGACGAAGGACTTTGGCCCGAGATGGCCACCGAGCTACTGGTGGCGCATCTCTTCCAGCAGCGGTATGCGCCACAGGCCATAGCAGCGCCCCAAACCGGTTTCATTCGCTTCCTGCAGCTGCTCGCCCACAGCGATTTCAATGGCGAGATCTTCCTGCTCAACTTCAACAATAGCTGGCAGGGTAAGGTCCTTAATTACCATTCCAAGAAAATGTTAAATTAACCATATATCGAATTTTAGAACAACAAATTGCCGATCTGGAGCACAGCTACCGCAGCGACCGCCAGAGTTATCCTCCCCTGGCGGTGGCCACCTCCTACGACTTGCAGCATGCCGGACGCCTGTGGACCTCGGAGCAATCCCCCAGCCAGCGGGTGCTAGGACATGTGACGCGTTTGGCCCGCCATTCCCTTGAGATTATCGAAAACAGCCTGATGACGAAGGATCTGAGGTTTGTGCGCCCGGCGCAATTGTTTCGAGCTTCCAGCGAGGGTTACGACTTGGTTATACAACTCAAGCCGGATCTGGTGCCCAATTCTTTGAGCTACGACCTCGGATCTCCGTTTGTGTCCTTTGGCAAGCCCAACTTTCTGCTGCCCAGAGCCGGAGCAGATCGACTTGCTAGGATTGTAGGACATTTGAGGGTAAGATATAAATTGCATTCGCGCATATTTTGAAATTCTCATTTGTTTTCTATCTGCGATTTAGTCTGCCTACTCCGACTTCGCTGCCTTTTTCTATAATCCCCACGGCGGCAAAGAGATAGCCATTATGTGGCGGCCACCCTCTGAATTCGCACCGAAGCCCTTCAAGGTCACCGAACTGCAAGCCTGCTCTCCTTGCGATAATGGAAAGGTTCAGGTTCTCAAAGAAACGCTGATCGAGGACTTTAAACTTCTTCTTAAGGATTTCTACCTGCGCATTGCCACCCCAGAGGAGCTCAAGCGGGAACAGCGCGAGCATCAACAGCCCAAGCGGTACTTCAATGCCAATAAGGAGCAGGAGGCGTCTAGTCCGAAGTCGAAAAAGCAGAAGGTTCGGAAGGCAACTGAGCAGGAGGCACCACCCAAAAAGAAACGCCTCATAAAAAGCTCGGCCCTGAAGGCCCTCAATTAGTTGTAACCATAGCCTATTGCCTAGCTGTGTAAATTGACAATTTTTAAGAAAAACCTAGATAGATATTAACAAATATAAATTTTTATGAGCCAAAAAGTTTCATATAAAAATAGTAGAAATATAGAAGAGCAGTGATCGAGAGGATTAAAGAAAAGAGTAACATCACTGTTGTTAGTTTGTGGCTGCTAGTAAGGATTGTCCTCGATGGGTCCCGTCAAGCCGTATGTTTGCTTTCTTATTGGCCTGGAAACTGGAGCTTTGCTGAGAGTTCGTGGATACGGAGTTCTACTCAGTGGAATCGGTCTGTAGAAATCCTGGTCCTCCTTCCTCAAAATACTATTCAATTCCTGAGCACAGGCTTCTTTCTCAAAACGCTCCCAATCCCGATCTGGTGGACAGAGATCAAAACGAATTTGTCGAGATGTGCAAGGCTGCTCCACCGGACATCTGGGCCTCTGAACTTGGGGTCGTACCTGGGCCATCTGTTCCTGTTCCATGCAAGTCTGCTGCGACTTACAGTGGCGACAGGGATGATGGCTCTCCTCCGACGACGTGAAATGAAATTCATCCGATGTGTATGACTCGGCTGAGGACTTGCTGTCCAGGTGGCTAAACGAGGTATTGCATCCCGTTGAGATAGTGATGGGCTGAGTTTGGCAGCCGGAGTTCTGTGGCTCGTTTTTCACACTTGGATTTGGTCTAGGATTGCACTGAGTTTGGCAAGATACTTTCTGCGGCGACTCCTTTTTCACAGTCGGAGTTGTAAAGGTCTGAGTTTGGCAGCTCGCGTTCTGGGGCGACTCCTCTTGGACAGTGGGCTTTTGACTAGGTAAGTTCTGAGTTTGGCAGCTCGAATGGTGCGTCTCGGACCTGGGACAGTGCTGGCAGCCGGTGTTCGTCATCAGGCCACATGTAGAAGTGCCGGCGCTGTAGCAGAGTGGAAAAACTCGCTCCGATCCTGCCTTGTTCTTGGACCAACCCAATTGAGTGGTCACGCTGGCAACTCCTTTCGCTCGGGAGGAGGAGACCGGCTCCAGGAATGGACAAGGAGTGTTGGCCGAAGTCGAGGGAAGCTTCACATCCGTATCATGGTCGACATCCATCTGCCATTTGACTCTATTCCGCGTGGTCTGTGCCATAAGATCCTCCAATGTACACAAATTCGTGGTGGTGGGCAGGGAGAAAGGCACTGGAGCTGCCGGAGCCGAGTCCACCGGACAGAGCTGTCCGTTGGGTCCCAGGCGATTGTAGCTGAGCATTCGAATGTCCTCCACCCGACGAACGTCCTGTTGGGTGACCACGAAGATCTCATTGCCCACCATGATGGGAACTTGGAGAAGAAAAAGTGAGTTTATTAATCTTTTACAAATCTAGCGCACTGACAGATGGAAGCTTACTATGCACAGCTGGTGCCGCCTCCTCGGACACTTGCATCACCTTCTTGACCGTGGAATTGTTGGACATTGTCTTCTGTTTTCGAATAATTTTGGAAATATTTTCGAAATGTATCTGAGAAAATTACACATCTACACAATTTTTAAATTTTTACAAAACACAAAGGATAAGGAAGTTTTGACAGGAAACTACAAACAAAATAAGTGAAATTTACATTTGTAAAATTTAATTTTAAGCAGAAATTAAATATTCTCCAGATTTCGTAAATTAAATAGTGTTTATTAATGAATATCGGTGCAAAAGATCAAAAACAGTTTTCAAAAGAATGATCTCGCCCATAATTAAAGAATTGCTTAAGTTAAACATACAGTTTGAATCGTAAACTAATTCATTTTGAGGCAGCTTACATAAAGGAATAAAAGTATTATACACTTTTCGATACAGTTTTTGTTTTGTCCCAGCCAAAAAGGCGATTAAATCAAGGGATCAATCAAGAGACAAAGCTCACAGAAAAATACTTAATTGCAACACTGAAAATATTTCCTATAAACCTTAAACGAAGTTATCTTTAAGGAAAAGATTAAAGAAAGTTTCTTTCTATAAATATAACTCTAGTCCTAGTTGAAAATCGTGTAACTCCAGGTCCATTTAAGTGCGTATGGATTCCTCCTTAACATTGGACGCAATGTTAGCTCCCGTCGTCGTTACGGAGTCCTTGTCCTTGTTTCCAAAGTCCGGATACAATTTAGCCACTTGCCCTAGCGGCGTGCAAAGGCGGCCGGAGAAATCCAATCGTTTGTTTGACTGACTTCGTTCCGCCGAGGAGATGATGTCGAGCAGAGATCTAGCGACAGAGATGAAACGATTAGTTCAAGTACACGGTGAATGGAGCACCCACTTACCTTTGCCCACAACTGGACATGCGACGCTTGCTGGCCTTGAGAAGGCTATTGGAGTTGTTACTGCCACTGCCACTTCCGCTGCTGAGGGGCTCCAGGCGTTCGGGAGAGAGCGGGGATTCGGTGTAGGATCGCAGGAGACTGGCCCCGGGTTCAGATTTAAGTGGCGCATCTCCATAGGCGGCACGCAAACTCTGCAGGCTTTCCAGCAGATTCTTGTGATGCACAGTGGTGGCATTCAGCTGAATAAGTTGCTCCAACTCCCTGTACAGCAATCGATACTGGTCCTTGGCCTTGGATAGCTTTAGTCTAATCGAAAAAGGGTTGGAAAAAAAGGTAAACAAATTATAAACAAAAGTTGTGTTAAATTATAACGTATAGATATTTCCCACCTCGCTCCATTGGTGTGGGTGAAGGGCAGAACATCGCCGCGCGAGGCGCTCTTGTAGAGCTCGTGAATGTGCTGCTGGCAGCGCACCTCCTCCTGCTTATCCATGTCCTCCTTCACCAAAAGATGCAGAAAATGCGGCAGCCAACTGATCTGTCGCTGCAGGTGGAACAGGATCGAAGAGCTGGTGGTCAGTGGAAAGTAGCGTGGCAATCGACGCGACATATTGGGCGCAGACGAATCCTTCGCTTTCAGCGGAACCATACGCGACATCTTAATGAGCTGGCCCAGCTCAGCGGTGCGATAGTCCGCGACGCGTCCTCCGGGCCCATCGGCAATCGCCGGAGCCTCGTCCATGCAGGAGCGCGTGATGCACAGCGAGTGGACAAATATCTCGCCGCCTCGCGCGGACAGCATGTGGCTGGTGGCCTTGGAGCCGGTCTTGCGCGGCATTTCCAGCAGCACTGAGCGACCGTTTAGCAAGAAGTTGATCAGGCAGGAGCTGGGTCGCGAGGTAACGTCCACGGGCGTCACGAGAAACTGACCCAGGCAGGGCTGCAGATCCGCCGAGCCGCAACCGCGAGGAGTGCACCACTTGAGGGTCACCGTTTCGTAGGTTGCGCCTTGTTTGATGCTCGTGGGCAGACTAAAGTCCGGGCCACAGGTAATCGAATGCGCCCGCCGGCTGTGCAGGATTTCCACATCGTAGTTGGCGCTGGAGTTGGCGTTCTGCTCCTCCTTCATGGGTATGTTCGTCACCGTGGTGCTGGCCAGGTCGTAGTGGTTCAAAATGAGGTGCGTCAGCTTGTACGAGATGTCCGGAGCACTGACCGTGTGGATCTCGACGTCCAGCAGCGGTGAGATCTTGAGCAGGCTGCGATTGGTCACCAAAGATTCGACGCCCAGCGGCACAATGTTGAGGATGACCAGGTGGCAGTGATCGATGGCCAGACCCTTCTTGGCGGGCGGAGCGGCCAGGGCGTTCTGCTGCACCAGCACCGTGTTGAAGATGTCCTCGAGGCTCTTCATGCTGGTGTTATCCCGCGCCGAGGTGATGCAGATGACGCGACCCTTGTTCGGGATGCGTGGCAGTTGTTCCTCGGTACCAATGTCGGCCATTGCCGCCAACTGCTCATCCGTGGGCTCCGCGAGCGCCTCGATGGCAGCTCGCAGGCCATGGATCACCGAGTAGTCCGAGGACGTGGGCACGTTTCGCGAGGGAACGCCCACCATTACCATGGCGTTCATCACATGCGACATATTCTGCGTGCTGGGACT
This sequence comes from Drosophila prostipennis, assembly GCA_037075205.1. NCBI lineage: Eukaryota > Metazoa > Arthropoda > Insecta > Diptera > Drosophilidae > Drosophila > Drosophila prostipennis. The sequence goes on along the minus strand of JBAMCJ010007677.1, from coordinate 9,898 downwards.
CCAGGTGTTCACGATGTGGGCCGCCGTATCGGAAACTATGAATCGCACGTGCTTCTTGCCCGGAAAGAGATCCCAGACCACGCGGCAGTACTCGATGGAGGACTCGCAGGCGCACGTCCACAGGCTCTTGCTGAACTGGGATCCACCGCCTGCTCCTCCGGCTGTGGTCGCACTTCCCGCGGCTCCTGGAACGCCGACGTCTGCCGATGGCTTTCCCTTGAGGAAGTCCATTGAGATGTACTCCTCGCTGGCGATGCTGAAGTACCGTGTGTGGTCCAGCACGAAGATGGTCTTCTGGTTGCGTTCGAACATGGTGGCTCGCCGGGGCAGCTAAAAACGCAGGGAAATCCAAAGAATCGAATGCCAAATCTCAATTGTTTACAGTCCTTGTTCACCACGAACAGCTGGTTTTACCGTGGTGAGTTTAGACCGGCGCAATTTTCTGGCAACGCCAGGAGAACTAGAGGTGAATTTTGCACGATATATGACCCATTCACACTGGTTTTTTTTTTTTGCAAAACAAAATTCAATATTAATTATAACTTGGAAACAAAATATTTGCTAATAAATATAGATATTTTGATATCTTCGGATTTGTCAAAAATTCCAAGTTATTCGTTCGAAGGGACATTCAATTTTTACACTACTGCTGTTAAAATATATATATATATGTTAAAATATATCGATATATCGCTAACTAAAAATAGTAATAAAAAAATCAAGAAATAACAAAAAAAAACACAAAAAATATATATATTACCAATATTTTATAAAAGTTACATCAATATATTTACGATACAAAAAAACACATCTTCGGAAATTCGCCCGTCTTCTTTTACCCGATCTGGCAACACTCATTCGAGAATCACGTTGTTGGACGTTAAGCAAAAGCTGTCAAAATTTCGTAATATTTTCTAGATTGTTTTTTTTGACCCCTAAACTCTGAGTGAAACGCGCAAGTAGCGCACACGCCAAAGTAGCAGCACCATGTCGTGGCTTTTGGGCAGGAACCGCCAGCAGCCGCAGCCGGAACAATCCGGGGGCTTTGCGGATGGAGGAGGAGGAGGAGGAGCCGATCCGGAGGGCAGGACGGCCGGCGGAAAGTCCGGGGACGCTGAACTTAGCCGAGCAGAGCGAAAGGCCATGGAAGCCTACCGCTTCGATTCCTCGGCGCTGGAACGGGCGGCGGATGCGGCCAAAACCCTGGAGCGATCAAGTAAGCGGAAAATTTCATCAGCCAGTTGCATAACCACCGACATGCGCCATGCTATCGCAGCGTGCGTATGAATCCGGGGAGTGCTGTGCGTCCCCCATTATGACCCCCTGAATGTTAATCTCGTGCAGAACACGCCCGGGAGGCCCTCGAGCTGTCCAAGATGCAGGAGGCCACCCGGCAGACGGAGTACAACACGAAGGTCAAGGAGTACGAGGCCCATATCGAACAGGCCAAGGTCGAGCAGAAGCGCATCGACCACGAGGAGCGCCGCAAGACCCTCATCGAGGAGACCAAGCAGCAGCAGCAGCGCGCCCAGTACCAGGATCAGTTGTCCCGCAAGCGCTATGAGGATCAGCTGCAGCAGCAACAGCGCGTCCAGGAGGACAACCTGCGCAAGCAGGAGGAGAGCGTCCAGCGGCAGGAGGCGATGCGTCGCCAGACCATTGAGCACGAGATCGAGATGAAGGAGAAGAACCGGCTCAAGCTCCTGGAGCACGAGCTGCGGGCCAAGGCACGCGTGGATCGCGAGAACCGCGACATCAACCTGGAGAAGATCCGTCTCAAGGCGCAGGAGCATCGCACCACCGTGCTGGAGGGCATCAAGTGGGTGAAAGCCTTGACTTTAGTTGGATTAAGTTATTGATTTCCTATTCTTGATTCACAGAACGGCTGGAACCGTCATTGGCGCCGGCGCCGAGGCCATGCTCACCGATTGGGACAAGGTCCTGACCGCCGCCGGAGGACTTTCGCTCCTGGCTCTGGGCGTGTACACGGCCAAGGGCGCCACCGGCGTGGTTTCCCGTTATGTGGAGGCACGCATCGGCAAACCCACGCTGGTTGGCGAGACGTCGCGTTTCGCCTTTCTGGACGCCCTGAAGAACCCGCTGAACTACCTGAAGAGGCTGCGCGCCAAACCCGCCGATGCTCTGCAGGGCGTTGTGTTGAATCCCAAGTTGGAGGAGCGGCTACGAGACATTGCCATCGCCACGAAGAACACGCGTATTAACAGGGGAATGTACAGGAACGTTCTGATGCACGGTCCACCCGGAACGGGCAAGACCATGTTCGCCAAGAAGCTGGCCGAGCACTCGGGCATGGACTTTGCCATCATGACCGGCGGCGACGTGGCGCCCATGGGCAAGGAGGGAGTGACGGCCATACACAAGGTGTTCGACTGGTCGCACACCTCGCGTCGCGGCCTGCTGCTGTTCGTGGACGAGGCGGACGCCTTCTTGCGCAAGCGTTCCTCGGAGAAGATCTCTGAGGATCTGCGTTCTGCCCTGAACGCCTTCCTGTACCGCACCTCCGAGCAGAACCCCAAGTTCATGCTCGTGCTGGCCTCCAACACTCCCGAGCAGTTCGATTATGCCATCAACGATCGTCTGGACGAGATGGTGGAGTTCACGCTGCCTGGTTTGGAGGAACGGGAGCGCCTCTTGCGCCTGTACTTCGATAAATATGTGCTGCAGCCTGCCGCTGCGGGTGCCAAGTAAGTCCTCTCACATGTCCGTGGCTCTACACATTTCCATTACCTTATTTTATTATGATTTGTATTTTCTTTGTAGGCGTTTCAAGCTGGACACCTTTGACTACGGACAGACGTGTTCAAAGATGGCCGCTCTTTGCGATGGCATGTCGGGTCGAGAAATCTCCAAGCTGGGCGTGTCCTGGCAGGCGGCTGTCTATGCCTCCGAGGATGGTCTGCTCACCGAGAAGATGGTACTGGACAGGTGCTACTCCGCTGCCCAGCAGCACAAACAGAAGGTGGGTGGTGTTGAAATGTGCATTTAATCGGGCGCTTTGTGCTAACCTAAAATCGTCGATCTATTCCAGATGGCCTGGCTCTCGGATCAGGAGCGAGCCGATCACAAATCCATTACGGGCGCTGTTTCTCCGCCCCTCACCCTTACTGCCAATAAACTGTGAGGTCCGGAAGGAGAGCGAAAGTTGAAGTAGATGCAGCCTGCATTCAAAACTTGTTTAGTTTTCTAATCATTTAACTTTAAGTTGGTAACGCACAGGGCTTTATCTTACTACTGGATACCAAACAGCAGCCGAGACACCAGATAAGTGCATATCGGTTACCTGTATGCATTTAACAGCCTGTACAAAATCGCTGGCGGAAGCACGTGTTCGTCTATAGATGCAATTAAGTTTGACCCACTGATAATTGTATTATAAGCTTGCATTAACTGTCTCTATAGTGTATACAATAAGAGGTATATATTTTAACTGCTGTTGTTGCATTTCGTATGTTAAAGCTTTGGTCGTAGACTGTAAATTGAAACCCGTCGCGCCAGCACTGTGAGAGATTTATATTAAACTTCTCGCTGGCGCGGCCACCAATTTGACTTGTCCGCTGTGTTTTCCTATATATGAGTATGAAGTAAATATATATAGACTACTTGTTAAAAATATCATTTTTAATTTCGGTTAATATTTTTTTTGTTGTCTCAGAATATACATAGATATATTTTTTATCGGTGGGAATCCGTTGGATTACAGTGAGTTTGACCCAATCTTCAATTGATCGCCTGGGAAATTTTTGGCTTCTCGCCGGTTCCCGGCAAGCACCAGGTGCACGAACCCCTACCTTAAAAAAAAGTGGTGGTTTATGGATTAATCTTTTTATTATTATACCATTTCAGGGGGTAATTATATTTTGCTCAGAAGTTTGCAAAAAACTGTCGAATTTCAAACAGGTATTACTTGTTGTTAAATTTTACGGAACTTAAAAGATAAAACTAGTACAATTTTAGTTCTGAATGCTAGTTACTGTTCAAAATTTATAATACGGTAAGCAGAGCTACAAATGTACTTTCTTATTTGATTTTAAAGTAAATAGTGTGTTCTGGGTATACAGAGTACCCCTTTTAAAAAAGGGTGTTAACTCTGGTCAACTTTTGATCAAAGGCAACAGTACGTTTGTGATAAATTTTTAAACCAACTCGTATTGGGCAGTTATTAAAAAAAATTTGTATTCTTGTGGGATATATGTATGTACTTTGAATTCAAATTTCTGTACACTATTATAATTATATTTGATTTCACAGAAATTAGTTTAAAGCCTTTAAGTCAAATTTAATTTTATATTAAAATATAATTTAATATATGTATTTGAAATACATACCTGGTGGCCAGGAAGGAGACAAAGGAAGACCAAGGCTCAGCTGGATTACGATCGCAAGGATCAGAACTTTTAACACAATCATTTCGAGCGATAGAAAATAACTAAACGAATCTTCCCTTGACAGATGTATATTTATATAGAATATTTGTGGATGGAATGTTAGAACATGGAATGGAATATTACGGTAATATTATTACATATAATGGACAAAGCAACATAAAGATAATGCGTTTAGTTCCAACGAATTTCTATGAAATTTCAAGGTCCAGCGATAAGAATGTACTACATAAAAATGAATCTGTTTATGATCTCAAAAACAAATCCATTTGTTTAAGCTTGACGGAAATTTCCATAGTCATGGACAATGGTCTTTTTTATTGTATTCATAAATGTGTTCATACAGTGGCTCCATCGCTTAATCGGACACCTTCATAAAATTGCCATCCATAGGTCAGCATTTTGAACGACGTGATGCTCCCATATGCCGTTGAGGACTTGCCTCATGTTTGAACGTTTCAACAGGATAACAATCAAAAAAAACATTAGCAAACTCGATAAAGAGTGGTTTGCAGCCAATCAAGTCAATGACATGGAGTAGCCCGCACAGTCACCCGATCTCAATCCAATAGAAAAATGATGTTGGGACGTGAAAGGAGCAGTCTCGGAAATAAAGCCAAGCAATAAAATTCAACTTTTGAAAGCTGTACAAATATCTTGAAGCTCTATTCCTCTAAAGACTTGCCATAATTAAGTAAATTCCATGCATAAGCACTGTGCGTCTGTTATTGAAAGCTAAGGATATGCAACCAAATTTTAAAATAAACCTTAAATATAGGTCTATTATATACATTTAATCATTTAATCTTGAAACGTTTTTTTGTCTGTAAAATTTTTTGAAACTTTTTGTTTGTAGAATTACTTTTTATTGTTTATAATTTTAGGTTGCCCCTAGAACATAATCTAGTGACAGTAGGCCGCTAAACCAACACTTAAATTGGGTTAACTCGGAGAAGTTGAATACACAAGTATTGCTTGAGTACTGATTTTATTTGGGAATATCTGGGGTTTATATACATGATTTCAGAGTCAAGGGGGCCACCATGGCGAAGGTATCGCATGGGGGTTTGTTAGTTATAAATACATTGCACCACTTAGGTTCTAAGATATACAGAGATACAGAGTCATACAGTTTGTCTCCCATGCAAGGGATTAATAGGCTAGGGTTAGTAAAAATAGATTTCCAGAACGGCAGGTAGCGGGGTTTGAGCTGGCGCTGGCTGTGGCTGCTGTTGACATCTTAGGGACTCAAGTGCAGGCGCTAACATACTCCCGGCCGTTGAACAGGTGTTCAACATCATCCAATGTTGATCTCAAAGGCGTCGGAAGAAGGCATCAGATGGTGCATCCTTGATGAGCTGAGTAACCGAGGTTGTTCTGCTAGTTCGATGTCCTTTGAAGATGATGACGTTTGTGAAGGTGTCTTCTTTTGGAATCGTTTCCACAAATAAACGACTATGACTCCGAGTGACAAAAACAAGGCAACATAGGCACTTATGTGGTGGTGTGGTAGATCAATGATCTCTGTTGGCATTTTTATTTTGAGCCTGGGAAGTAGTTCCTTACTAAGATCATTTAACTCATTATAACTCAGCTTCAATGAATTATTTGAATTTGAAATCTTAGTATCCGCTGCAGACGATTGATTCAAATTGCCAAATCGAGCATATGACAATTTCATCGTTCCTGTTGACGTCACTTGATGGCCAATCACACTCAGAATTGAGTTTCGTAGAGTGCACTCTGGGTCCAACACTAGAAGTCCAGTATTATCAATATTAATGGTTGATAATTGATCGCCACATACTGCAGAGAGCTCCATTGGTGTTTGTATTGAGAAAATCCATTGATTTTTGGCCTTTAATCTTTGCCATGAAAGGGATTTCGTAGATGTCACAGTTTGGCATAGTGACGACGATTTATTGTTAAACAATTGAAATTCGCAGTGATTGTCAATTGAAAATATCATTTGCTTGTCTGAGCAAATATATACGTCCTCGTTAATGGCCTTGCATAGATCAAATTCTTTAGCTGTCATAGCAATGAATTGATCTCTGTGTTGATTCACAGCTATAATTGGATGTTCAATATCCAGTGATATCATTTTGTTGTTAACTATCACAGGTATTGGTACCAAATTATAAATTTCAAAAAGCTGCGTTGAGATCAAAGGCAGTGTAATTTTGAAGATAACATAGTCCTTTACAACCTTTGCTTCTGCTTTCATCAACTTGTATAATTGCAATACATCATCCTTAATCATAGGAAGCATTTTTCCTTGAGGCATATGAGTTTTAAGTTTATTTATATGCTCTTGAAGTTGTTTTGGCGACACGAGCAGCGGACTTATTTCATTGTGATGAACATTTGTCAACACATGAGAAATCTCTGACTGGACTCTTTGAATATTGGCCGCCAACACACTCAATTGATTAGTTAATGCTATATACCATTGAAAGGTTTTTAATGAATCGAGTCGCGCGTTGGCCAAATCCACTCTTTGCTGGTTCATTATTCTGATTCTTCTGTCAATGGCTGCCTCATCTCTTTTCATTATATTTATGGTGGAATCAATTATTGATGTCTGATTCTTCACCAATTCCAAGAGATAATCTTCATTTGTTTTGACCTTTTCAATGGTCGACGACATCTTCTTGGCATACTCCGTGTCCAATACTCCAAAAAGGCTGCTGGCGATATTTCCAACAATGTCCAGCGGCGAGCGTCTTTTCCTGGACATATGGAGTAACTCATTCTCAGTTCGGATTTCCTCGTCGACGTGTTGAAAATGAGTGTACAACGCAGCACATGCTTGTACTGGTTGTATGTGAGAACACATTTGGCCGACCTTTATCGTTCCAAGATAAAATGTTTTTACGTCTTCCAAGTACGGTTTTAAATCGTAATATGCGATTATTGTCCAATCAGCAGTTGCCAGTTGAGTTGTCCCAAGTTTTTCATAATAAATTCCAGGTTTTGATCCCAACCTGGTTATATTGATTGGACTTGCCGCAGCTAGTGGTAGCAGCAGTAGAAGGATTAGCAAAGGCATTGACAGGAGGGGGAGAGTTGTGCCTTTGCGCCTTTTTGGTTCCTGATCATCCTTCTCATCCTTCTCATCTTCGTCATTTATTTCCTTACGTTTTTCTCCTGGATCCTCTTGACGAAAAAGTGGAGCAAGATTATGAATTGCTCTTTTTAATACACACTTTGGAGTGTCAACATCTACAACTCGTACATATCCGTCTGGGCCTGGATAGAGCTTTGAAATCCGTCCAATGGGCCAATGAAGCATAGGCACATTGTCTTCTTTTATAATTACCATCATGCCCTCTTTGACGTTTTTATGTGCTTGTTTCCATTTAGGATGTTGTTGTAGACTTGTTACGTATTCACTGGACCATTGCGTCCAGAATGTGTGTTTTAGTAACTGCACCTGATCCCACTGTGCAGATAGGGATTTTATTTTTAACGGCTCGGGATCTGGTTGTGCCACAAGTGGTTCTCCAATCAAAAAATGACCAGGTGTAAGGAACGTTAGATCATTTGGATCATCAGAAATTGGAGTTAGTGGTCGGGAATTTAACACAGCTTCGACATTTGTTATTACTGTGCTCAACTGCTCAAAGGTGAGTTCAGCAGTGGACACCTTTTTCAACAATAATGTCTTTGCTGACTTTACTGCTGCTTCCCATAACCCACCAAAGTGAGGTGCTCTTGGCGGAATGAATTTAAATTGAATTCCTTTAGTGTTGCATAGCTGCACTATTGAGTTCTTAGCTTCCTGAGAGTGTATGGTTTCCTTCAATTCCATTAGCTGGTTGTTGGCTCCTACAAAGTTTGTAGCATTGTCGCAGTATAAAGTTTTGCACCTTCCACGACGGCTTATGAACCTTTGAAGCGCTCCCAGAAATGCTGCAGTAGTTAAATCTCCAACGACTTCCAGATGTACCGCCTTCGTCGCAAAACATACAAATACGGCGATGTATGCTTTGTCAGGTCGCTTGCCTCGGACCTTGTGATGAATCTTTAAGGGTCCACAAAAGTCCACTCCAGAGTTTAGGAATGGTCTATTTTGAGAGACCCTATGCTCAGGTAGTTTTCCCATAATTTGCGACATTAGTTTCGGACGATATCTCGTGCATGGAATGCATTTCATGATTATATTCCTAACCATGGAAGTGGCTTTGACAATATGATATTGTTGTCGAGCAATACCCTTCAAGGTATTTTGGCCACAATGCATATTTTCGATATGTAGTTTTGATAACAACATTTTCACAATTTCGTCGTTGTACGGCAATAAATATGGATTCTTTGCATCACGAGAAATTGGTGCGTTTTCTATTCTTGTTCCTACTCTAATAATAGAGTTTTCGTCCAATTGCAAGTGAAGAGAGGACACCTTACTGCTGCTGGGTAACGGTCGTTCAGGATGTCGATGTAAATGTTTCAGCTCATCTGCGAAGTCGGCTTGTTGTACACATCGTACTATTATCCTCCTGGCTTGTTCCAATTCGTCCAGCTCTAGCAGCACTGTATCCTTCCTATTTTTGCGATAACAGAATCGTAACATATAGGCAATTATACGTTGTAGACGATTAAAGGAGTTTCCGTGGTTGATACGGTATATTTCGTCTCCTTCCGAACTTGTTGCGAGAGTGACTATTTTTAGTTTTCTCTCCAATGAGATGCTGTTGTCTTTAGGGGCCTTAAAGAGGGATGGCCATTTCTCTTCAGGTCCGTGAAGAAAGAGTGGTCCGTATAACCACAAAGTGTGTGCGCCTAATTGAGATGCGGGTATTCCTCTTGATAACACATCTGCGGCGTTGAGATTTGATGACACATGTCTCCATTGGTTTGGACTGGATGTGTCTTGTATTTTGGACAATCTATTTGCAACGAATGTATGGAAATTCGATGCCTTTGCATTAATCCAACAAAGCACTATTGTTGAATCTGTCCAGTAATGTGTTTTAATGGATTCTGTGTTTAGTCGTAGATCCTTTTTGACTTTTTCAGCTAGTTCGGCTCCTAGAACAGCCGCGCACAACTCCAACCGTGGTAGAGTTTGTTTTTCTAGAGGCGCTACTCTTGACTTAGCGCACAACAAACGTACAGTTGTTTGTTTGTTTTTATAAGTGGCTCTTACGTACACAGCTGCACCAAATGCCCTTTCAGAAGCATCCACGAATATGTGTAGCTCCTGTTTTTGTGGGACTTTCCCATCAAAAATGTGACGTGGAATTTTCATTTTGTTTAAATGTTGCAGATCCTGTCTGATGGCCTCCCACCTTTCCTTTAGGGAATCTGATATTTCCGTATCCCAATCCAGTTGTTGAACTGACAGGGTTTGTAGAAATATTTTGGCCCTTATTATTGCACTGGTGAAAACAGGCCAAGAGGATCGAAGATTTGACCGACCTCCGAGGCTACCACTCTTTTAGTAATGCTCTGAGATTTTGCTCAGGCTCTGCCACACAAATGATCGTCCT